>OX377621.1:74259726-74859726 GCA_947397865.1 Polietes domitor | reverse complement strand
TTATTCTACTATTTCCAAAATGTTATAACGTTTTAATAGAAAGTGTATTTTTCTGCTACTTAATTATAATAAGGTTTGACTTCCCCCAAAGTGGGCCACATATGCATGAAGGCTATATATTAAGAGTGAGGGTATAAATAAAGGGTGGTTAAATTGTAAGGGCCGATGTTGAATGTGACCCACACCTAAATGTCAAGTTTGTTTCTGCATTTCATTTGACATTTCTCGATTTCAGACTAACTCAATTTGAACCATGAAAAGATACACAATCGGGCAACGCGTTAAAGTCATTCAGGCTTCCTATGAAAATGGGCGTTCAAATCAAAAAGCATATCGTGCACTTCCTGATTTTTTCGGTAAATTTAATCATACATTTTCATCATGGATTCGTCAATAAGCAGAATTGCCGCATCTGGGCGAATGACAATCCAAGAGTGAATGTCGAAGAACCAATGCTCCCACAAAGAGTGACTGTTTGGAGCGGTGTATGGACTGGCGGCATCATCGGTTCGTATTTTTCCAAAATGAGGCCGGTCAGGCAGTTACTGTGAATGGTTTTCGCTATCGTAAGGTGATAACGAACTTTTAATGGCCCGAATTGGAAGATATGTATGTGGACGATATGTGTTTTCAACAGGACGGTGTCACTTGCCACACAGCTAACGAAACAATGACTCTTTTGCGCGACAAATTCAATGGCCGTGTTATCTCACGTGGTGGCGATGTCAATTGGCCGCCAAGATCACGGTGATTTGACACCGTTGGACTTCTTTCTTTGGGGTTATTTGAAAGAAAAGGTGTACGTCGATAAGCCAGCAACAACTCAAGAGCTAAAGAATGAGATAATTCGGAACATTAACGGCATCATCGAAAATTTTGTTCCATACATAATTGAACCATACCCATATTATCATAATAAAAAGAAATGACAATAATTTCCTATTTTTCCAACATCGGCCCTTAAAATTTAACCACCCTTTACTTTATAGGGTCCAAGGTCGATATTTGATATTTTTTAAGCTGAGATACAAGCCGACCGATTTTAAGCCGCCACCGCCGCATGTTTCTGCACGAGCCGCGCCGCCGCCGAGTTCATCGGCTCACATTGACTTCAACCTCTCCGCCGATTTAATCGACTTATATCGACTTAACCCACACCGACGAGATTTGTCGGAGTTCTAACTCAATCGCCGATCCATTTTGAGTAGCGCCGCCGTCGCCGATAATTATGGGTCGGCTTGTAACTCTGATTTCAAGGTGTTACAAACTGAATGACAAACTTAGTATACCCCCATCCTAGAGGTGTTTTCACGCAAGTATTATAATGTGTTTGCAGTAAATATTTTAAGTGACATTAGTTACACTGGAGCCCCGATTTGCGTCGTTAATTTGGACCGGAGAAATGCGACGCAAACCGAAATGACGCAAATCGAATCACTTTTTTCGGTATAAATGGTCAACAATTTAAATATTTAGTAAAAAATAGATTTTTGATAATTTCATTTCATTTTATTTATTTGTAATTGACAAGCCATTTCAACAAATATTTTTAATTATTATAAAAAATACATAAAAACATAACACAAATTCATTCATATTTACATATAAACAACAGAAATTCTAATTTGAGATTATGTTGAGTTATCTTCGTCAGATAAATCTAAATCAACAATACTTGTATCCACTTGATTAAGTGGTCTTGGGGATTTGTCAACAATGTTGTCTACTAAGGTTTGTTGAATTTCCCTATAACAACTAATTGCGTTATCAACCGATGCTGCTACGTCTGAGCTACGATTTTCGTCGGGATCATTATCAGCTAAATCAACCAACTCTCTAATAATGAATTCTGGCCATAATTGCCGCCAACTTCCTTTCATAAAAGATGATCTAACTTCTTTCCAAGATAAATTTATGTTTGCAATAGCCATCATTATGTTGTCATTTTTCCAAAAGTCTTTCATGGATAGTTTTTCATTTCTGTCGGTTGATTCAAGAAGTTGACGAAAAGTTCGCCGTAGGTAATACATTTTAAAGTTGGATATGATGCCTTGATCAATAGGTTGTATTAGGGATGTTGTGTTAGGCGGCATAAGAACAACTTTTACATGATCGGACAAGTCATCTGAAAAATTGGTGCATTATCGACTAACAAAAGCATTTTAAAGTCAATGTTTTTTAGTAGAACAGTAATGTTTGAATTCTGGAACAGCACAATTTTCCAACCAATCTTTAAACCAGTTTGTAATCATCCAAGCATTTTTATTATCACGCCAGTGTACAGAAAGATCACATTTTTTAACATTTTTCATTGCTCTAGGATTTTCAGAGTTCTTCCTTTGTCAACAGCTTTGTCTCCCAATTTAAAACGTTTTTATGCATCCAATTTTAGTTCGAAACTAATGGCTTTTCTTTTTACTACTTTTTTTTTCTTAAGGTATTTTATTGACTCAACCACAGAACTTCTTATTGAGAACCAAATTCTTACTTCCTAACACGCAACTTTGCTTAGAATAACTGACCTAACAGAATAAAATGGGAATCCCCTTTTTATACGCAAATTTAAAAAATGTGATTGTCTTCAGTGAATAAAATACAATCGTATGTTGCGACGCAAATCATATTGAAGCAAATTTTTAAAAAGCGACGCAAATCGGAATCAAAGCGGCGCAAAGCGAATTGAGTCTAATTTAAAAAGCGACGCAAATCTAAATGACGCAAATAGGATCGACGCAAAACGGGGCTCTAGTGTATATAAATTCAAAATCTAACTATTTTCACTATTAGAGCAAGATGTTTCAAATTTTCGAATTCTAATATCAACAAGCTGAGCATGCAATCAATAGTAAATTTAGCATTAATTTTAAAATTTTACATTGACATATTTGCATTTTCACAATATGTGTTTTGGCATATATGCCCACAATTAACGCTCAACTTAATCTGTTGTTTTAATGATGAATATGAAAATTCTGATATTTCGATAATTTCTAGGAAAAATTTATTCTTATCGAAAAAATTATTGTGTCCGCTCAAAAAGTTTCTATAATATCATATCTTCGAGAAACCTTAGTATTTAAAGCAGGCTTTCTTGAAAATCGCAGATGACTGTATTGTTTACAATTATTAAATAGTACCCCATTTAATAACAAAGAACAATAACTTTTGATAGTTGTGTTTTATAATATTTTTTCTTATTTTTTAGATTTGTTGTAAAAATCTGAGATTTTGTTAGTAGTCCGCATGTTGTTGTCGTGGTTTGTTGAGCTTGTGGTACATGTACTGAAACTACTCCCACACCGCATGTAGGAAGCCTGTTATCTGATTTATATGTTATTTGCCGTAGATGTTGATGTTGTCGAGGAATTGTTTACTGGTTTACCTGCCCGCATGCATGCAAAACAGTTTTCTCTGTGCTGGTGTTGCAAGCAACTCCATTTCATGTTCAAACGTACATGTTGCAGTAAAAACCTAAAGCGCACAGTGGGTTTAATAAAATATATGATAAACTAGCAAGTACCCGCTACTTCATATGCGGAAAAATGGTATGGTATTGACAGTATTTTGTATCGGTATTCAAACTGTTTTTTATATTTGGAAATTGCCTTAGTGTAAGGATATCACTTTCAGCGTAAATTGTTTGTAAACGCTCACAACTTTTGAAGAATCGCTACGTATTCAGAGGTATATTTACACTAAATTTTCGCTACGATTTAAACACCTTGTACAAATTAAAAAATCCATTTATACGTAGTCAATAGTTTAATATATAGGCACAAAATGGAAACAATTTTTCTAAAAAAAAATATATAAAGTAGAACATTATTTGCACGTTTCTTTCTTAAGCTGTGAAAATTATACCCTCGCTACAGTGTAGGAGCGTATATATCATTAGGGATAGAAAAAAGTGTAACACATTGAAGGAGAGATTTGAAACCATAAGTATGTCCCAAGTCCCTTTCACGTCCGTCTGCTCGCTGGTACACACTCGCTGTATATACACGATAACTCTGGAAGGGACTTAAAGAATTTATTCAAACTCTGCGCATAGTACTATTTTCCCAAACTTAGTTTAAATTCGG
This sequence comes from Polietes domitor, assembly GCA_947397865.1. Classification (NCBI taxonomy): domain Eukaryota; kingdom Metazoa; phylum Arthropoda; class Insecta; order Diptera; family Muscidae; genus Polietes; species Polietes domitor. The sequence continues at coordinate 74,855,644 of OX377621.1, read as the reverse complement.
AAATGGGGGAAATTGATATACACGTTGTGGTACCCACACATGTATAGTCCATATTCCAAAACAAACGACCCGTTCGTAAAATTAAACCTAATAAAACTTCTATACTTTCCATGAAATGGACATATGATATAACTTCCATACGTATGGTTGAAATTAGTTGCAATTCGAGATTTTAAAATGTTTTTAAACCTACAAAATATGTATGCTTTCCCACGCCCTTTGTAGTCATTATCCAAGTGAAAATTAAAACTATAACTCCTATACCGGTGCGTGATTTGAAATCTGAAGTTCTAAATGGAACAAACATTTTGTATCTATCTTTTATTTTGCCGGGGATAATGACTATAATATTCACACAGAACTCTTTCTGTGCCGTTTGTGCCCTTAAACATTCAAATTTCGAAAAATTAATTATGTACTCGGAGAAATTTACACACCGAATTTCTTTTCATATTCTAGCAGAAAACTTTGGTTGGTACTATCTTTATCCCCAAATTTGGTTGGTACCATTTGCACCACTTTGATCCGCTTCCCCCTTTAAAGTACACATTTGATGAGGTATGTACACACCGAATTTTATTATTCCAGCTCCATCCGTTTGATTGGTACCATTTTTATCCATTTTTACCCGATATCACCCACAAAAAGAACGAATTTTGAAAAATATTTTCTTGGTCGCATTCGTGGTATAAAAGTAATGCCCGTTTCAAATTTCAAGGTTCTAGGCCCTGCCGTTTGGTCAGGGCGGTGGTACAATGTTTATCCCATTTAATCCTTTAAAAGTACAAATTTCGAAAAATGCTTTCTTATTAGTGATCTGCGCTGTAGAACGAATATACACACCGAATTTCATTATTGTAGCGTCATCCGTATTGTTGGTACCTCTTTATCCCCCTTTCCCTTTAAAAGTACAAATATCGAAAAATTCCTTCATTTTGCGATTCTAAACATTTTGAGGGATGTACACAACGAATTTTATGGTTTCAGCTCTATCCATATAAAAGGAATTTTTTACCAAATTTCAAGATTCTAGTCCCAGTCGTTTGCGACTGTCATTGCGGTGGTACAATTTTTATCCCTCTTTTAACCATTTTACCCCTTAAAAGAACGAATTACGAAAAACTCCCTTCAAATCTGATCTCTTCGCTGTAAGAGAAATGTACATACCAAATTTCATGATTCTAGCTTCAGCCATGTTGTTGGTACAATTTTTGTCCCTTGTTGTCACATTTTTTGGGAAGTCTTCATGCTACAAGAGGAATATCCATACTAAATTTCAAGATTCTAGGCCCAGCCGTTTGGTCATTGCGGTGGTACCAATTTTATAACTTTTTACCCCTAAAAGTACGAATTTCGAAAAATCCCGTCTTATCACACCTCTACACTGTAAGAGAAATGTACACACCAAATTTCATGATTCCAGCTCTAGCCGTTTGGTCAATCACGCAACTCTTTTATATGTATAGATATTATCATCTAATATAATGGAAATTCTTGGTCAGCCTATGGATCTTCTAATACTCACAAATATGAATGTATTCAAGGGTATGTATACTTTCGATATTTCATCCTGTGGTGGAGGGTATAAAAAGGGCTGAACTTTCTGAGTGGCATCGCCATTAACTGTAATTTCAATTTATTGAGGCTTTTTTGAAATCATTTATGTTATATGGATCAATTTATAATGGATTTTCTTGAAACTATAATGTATTGATTTAATTAATTAAATTGATTAAAATTAATTATTGATTAAAATTAAACATTTATATTTTCTATATAATAAAAATGTCATTTTACAATTTTTTATTCGGAAGATCCAACATTCGAGCACTCTGATTCGCTTATCGAAATTATAAAACCTTTTTTACGTTGCAAATTCCAGGATGCAAATTATACGCCATATTTTTGAAAAATTTGCATGCTCCGATGCCCCACTGTGCATCGAAGCGTACGTTCGTAGCTTTTTTGCAGTTGTTTGAGGTTTCATGGCATGAAACACTAACACCATGGAGCACCAATCAGAACAACAAGACCATAGACAATATGGATTGGGGATTTTGTAGGAGAGCGCGCGCGTTAATAAACACATAACCGCAGTTATGGATTGTATGTTTGTAGGTGTGTGTATGTGTGTTTACACATACACACATACAAAGGTGGGAAGGTAGCTAACGTTAGGCGTGACTCTTGCCGGTGTCTTGCCAAAGCTCCTTCAGAATAATGCTGGAGTATCCACAAATTAAACAGAAACAGAAACGGCAGAGCGCGGCAGTAGCCACAACAACAGCAGCAGCAGTAGCACCACCACAACCGCCGCCGAAAAATGGAAACGAACGGTAGGCAAGAGTAACACCAGTAGCACACAGACCCCATACAAAACGACGGCAACGATGCTGCTGCCGACGACGATGACGATTGCAGACCATTCAGGTACATACAGTGCACACAAACTATTCGATGCGTCGAATTTTTTCCATATTTTCTTCAAAAATTAATAATTTTAATCTACGAATCTTTTAAGCAATCTCGCGACATTTCTATACCCTCCACTAGTGCATTTGTTTGTAACACCCAAAAGGCGATAGACTTAACGTTTATTATACAGATCGATCTACAATCACTATCTGAGTTGATTTAGCAATGTCCGTTTGTCTGTCTATCTATACTTCTAATCTAAAGTACAGGTCGCAATTATTGTCCAATCCTAACATAAATAGGCACAGATAAGTTTTGCGGACAAAGGACGAACGCTATTCAATTTGATGTAGATATAGCCGCCACACAAATTACGCTCCCGATTTGACTTTTCCGCTCTAGAAACCATATATTTTACTAGATTTGCTAAAAAGTGGGCACAGTTCCTTATAATTCAACTAAAAACATCTATGGTGAAAGTGGTTTAGATTTAGATATAGCTCCCATAAAAAGTTCTCTCTCGACTTGACTTTTTCCGCTCTACAACTTTTGAAGATTATGATTATGGTTCATATGTAAATTCATATTAAAAACATATAAATTCATAATGAGTAATGTATATTTATAATAGGAATATGTTAACTCATAATGAGAATTGTAAATTTATAATGAGAACTATTAATTCATAATAGAAACATATCAATTCATAATAAGAAAGACAAGTTCTAATATAATTTTAATATAAAGTTTCTATACCTTTTCAAGATTATATTCAGAACATACAAATTTATATTGAGAAATGTAAATGCATATTAGGAACATATAAATTCCTAATGGGTAATGTAAATTTTTAATAGGAACATGTTAATTCATAATGAGCAATAGATATTCATAATGAGAATTGTAAATTTATAATGAGAACTATTAATTCATAGCATATATAACGGAAACATATCAATACATAATAAAAAAGACAAGTTCTTAATCAGAAAATCCAAATTCGTAATGAGAAAATATGTTTTCATATTCAGAAAATATGATTTCATAATGAGAAAATATAAAATCATATCAGAAAATTAAAATTCATAATCAGAAAATATGAAATCAGAATGAGAAAATATAAAATCATATTGAGAAAATATAAATTTATAATGAGAACATTGATAAAATATTTGTTTCAATGAAAATGTCCATAGAAGAACGTACATACATAGCTTCGATTATAAATTTTACTGTTTCTGATTATGAATTTATATTTTCTCATTATGAATATATATATCCTGTATATCAATTTATTTTTTCCCATTATCAATGTGGATTATCTTATTTTGAATTGATATTTCTCATTATGAATTTATATGTTTCGATTATGAATTTATATTTCACAATATGAATTTACATTTCTCATTATGAATTTACAGTGCTGATTATGAATTATAATGTTCCTATTATGAATTTACGTTTCTCAAATTCAATTTATTTGTTCCTGTTATGAATTTACATTCTCTCATTATGAATTTATATATTCTGCTTATAAATTACAATTTCTCATTATAAACTTGAAAAGGTGTAGACGAACAACCTGTAAATATTTATATATATTTACTCCACACAAATCATCTGGCCCTACATAAAATTTAAGTTGTTATAATTTCCATAGATATGTTGTCTGAGAGTGAGGGTATATATATAAGTCGGCTTACTTGTTTCGATGTAAGATGGTAAGCTGAATATCATATTTGGAAGTAGTTGTTCACTTGAGATTTAGTTTTGAAGCTTTTTTGCCGTAGTCTTTTGAGTTTAGTTTGAAAACTTTACAAATGAATATTTCGAATTTAATTATTTTTGCAGGATTAGTAATGCCTAGTTTATTATTTGATAGTCTGAATATCATATTGGGATGTAGTGGTTCCTTTGAAATTTAGTTTCGATTTTTTTGACGAAGTCGTTCTACTTTTGAAAATTTTGCTAAAGATAATTTCGAATTAAAATATTTTTTGTGAAGGTTATTTGATACTTGGAGCTCTCGACGAGCGAAGTCTTTTTACTTTTGAAAACTTTGCAAAAGAAAATTTCGAATTAAAATATTTTTGCAGGATTAGTAATGCCTTTGGGGGTTATTTGATAGGTTGAATATCATATTTGAGCAGAGTTGTTCACTTGACATTTAGTTTATTTTTAAAACTTTGCAAAAAATCTTCGAATTGAAATATTTTTCAGATATTTTTTGATGGCAATTTTGTAGTCTGAATATCATTTTTAGACGTAGTTGTTCACTTGAGATTTAGTTTCGATTTTTTAAATGAAGTCTTTTTATTTTTGAAATCGTTGCAAAATATCATGTTGTTCACTTGAGACTTAATTTTGATTTTTTTTTGCCGAAGTCTTTTTACTTTTTATAACTTTGCAAATGAAATTTCGAATTAAAATATTTTTCAGATATTTTTGGGTGTAATTTGGTAGGCTGATTATCATAGTTGGACGTATTTGTTCACCTGAGTTTTAGATTCGATTTTTTTAAAGTCTTTTTACTTTTGAAATTTTTTCCAAAAGAAAATTTCGAATTTTTTTGGAGGTAATTTTGCTGAATATCATATCTGGACGTAGTTGTTCAGTGAGATTTAATTTCGAAATTTTGTAACGAAGTCTATTTACTTCTGAAAACTTTGCAAAAGAAAATTTCGAATTAAAATGTATTTCAAATAGTATTTGAGGTAATTTGGTAGGCTTTCAAAATAATTTTTTGTGAGGATTAGTAATGCCTTTGGAAGTAGTTTACTAAGTTGAATATAATATCTGGACGTAGTTTTTCACCTGAGATTTAGATTAGATTTTTTAGCGAAGTCTTTTTAGTTTTGAAAACTTTCGAATCAAAATATTTCTCTTTCAGGATTAGTAATGTCTTTGGAGGTAGTTTTATAGGTTGAATATCATATCTGGACATAAAGAGTGATTTTTTTGAGGTTAGGATTTTCATGCATTAGTATTTGACAGATCACGTGGGATTTCAGACATGGTGTCAAAGAGAAAGATGCTCAGTATGCTTTGACATTTCATCATGAATCGTCTTACAAACGAACAACGCTTGCAAATTATTGAATTTTATTATCAAAATGCGTGCTCTGTTAAGAAAGTTCATTGCGCGCTTCCATTTTATGGTCAGTTTAATCGACCCACTGAAGCGGCTATTCGGGCTATTGTGACTAAATTTCGCACCAAATTTACATTGTTGGACATTAAACCACCAACACGCTTACGTAGAGTGCGAACTGAAGAAAATATCGCAACTGTATCGGCCAGTGTTAATGATGACCACCAATTTTCGATTCGTCGCCGTTCGCACCAATTGGGTCTCTGTTACTCAAAAACGTGGAAATGCCAAAATTGGACTAAGCGGATGGACCACCTAAGACGCAGCCGCGGTCAACATTTAAATGAAATTATCTTCAAAAAGTAAATGTCATGGACCAATCTAACGTTTCAAATAAAGAACCGATGAGATTTTGCAAATTTTATGCGTTTTTTTAAAAAAAAAAGTTATCAAGCTCTTAAAAAATCACCCTTTAGTTGTTCACTTGAGATTTAGATTTGAAAATTTTTAACGAAGTCTTTTTACTTTTGAAAACTTTGCAAAAGAAAATTTCGAATTAAAATATGTTTCTGATATTTTTTGATGGCAATTTGGTAGGCTGAATATCATATTTAGACTTAGTTCATCACTTGAAATTTAGTTGTATTTTAGTAGTATTTAAAAAAATAAAAAAATGAAATAAAGTATTTTTGTTTTCTTTCATTTTTGGTAAGGAAATATTACTTTTGCGAAAAAATTAAAACTTTTGTGTGTTCGATTTTTTCAATTTTGAGATGAATGAACATCATCTGAAAATAGTGGTTCCATTAGAGGTACCAACGTTGTCGATTTTTTTATAAAAGTTCGATATAGTAGTAGGATATTCTAATAAAAAAATTGTCCGCTTCGGTGGAAAAATATTTTTCAATTGATTCAAACATAAACCATTGCATATCTCAGAACGTATAAAATGTGACTTAGACCACTATCATTATAACTGACACATATATATTTTCTGAATATGAGTTTATATTGTCTAATTATAAATTTGGATTTTCTCATTTTGAATTTATATTTCTCAATATGAACTTTAATTTCTCATTATGAATTTACAGTGCTGATTATGAATTTTCCTGATTTTGAATGTTCCTATTATGAATTTACATTTGTCCTTATGAATTTACATATTCTGATTATAAATTACATTTTTCATTATTAATTTGTGGTCTCTACACCACATATTTTAACCGATTTTCTTCAAGGGGTGTACAACACCTTATATTTAAGCTAAAAAAATTAATGGTGAAAGTTGGTCAGATCGGCTCAGATTTATATACATCTTCCATACAACTTTCGCTCCGGATTTACCTTCTTCCGCTCTAGGAACCAGAAATTTAAAGGTTTTTCTGTCGATTTGACTTTTCCGTGGTTATACCCACTCTATAAAAATCAAAGTTGCGAGTCAAAAACCAACAATTTTTTAGACGAAACTGATTAAGAAGTCGTATTTAGCGAAATCGGAAAATGTCGGCCACACACAACTTTGGTCTGCCCCTACTTGATTTTCTATAAAACAAGAATCTGTTGCTTCGAGGCTGAGGCCTTATTATATTTTGTTAAATGTGTTGCAGTTTGTAAACACTGTGCCAAAACGTAAGACGGCAGCATAATCATCTTAAGGTAAACGCAAGTTAAATACAAAACCACAAACTCTCATTTACCACACAATCTTATAATCATCTATATACAGCTCAGTCCAGGCCGTAGCCGGGTCGTACCACAAACAGCGCTGATAGCAACAACAGCACTACCAACAGTAGCAGTAGCAAACCCAAATCATAACAGTCTCGTACTCATATTTACCAAACGCAATACAAGTTGGAATAAATAAACATAGTCAAAGAATTATGGAATACGTATCTCAGATATATACTGGAACGCAGTTCTGGATCACAAAAAAGGACCATGGATTCGAAGTACATCATCTGATCCAGATGGCTCTTTCAATGCAGAATAATTTTTGACCGGAAACGAATCATCATTTCCGTAGATTAATATTCAAATTTTATTATTCTAATAATTCTATTCTTTAGGAATAACGTGTGCATATCGTTAGTAGAAAACGATTTTTTATTTTCAGGAAAGATATATATAATTTCTCCAGATACTACTTGTACAAACGTGAACGGCGTCCGTTTTTTTATACTTTCATCTACCAAAATTTATGTTACCTGTTACAAAATCTACAGACAAAATAGGAAATATTCAAATGATTGTCAAAAATATAATTATGAACCGATTGCAATGATATTTTGCTATTATTATACCTACAAAAAATGCTGAAATGGTTACGTCCGTTAATTTGAGGGAAAATTTTATTTTGTCCAAGAAGCCTATAAAAATAAGTGTTTTTTGATTAAGGAATAGTATTTATTTTCACAAAATCACATTTTTATACCATCCACCTCCAGGATATAATATGAAATATAGATATGAAATATCGACCTGAGACCCTATAAAGTATATATATTCTTGATCGTCATAAAATTCTCAGACGATCTAGTCATGTCCGTCTGTTGAAAGCACCTAAACGAAAGGAGCTAGGTTGTCCAAAATTTCCATAAATGCGTCTTACAGTTGTATATCGGTTGGGATTGAAACTGGGCGAAATCGGCCCAAAGGGAAATTTTTCCCTCACAAGGACTAAAAATACCCATATGCGTATTCCCCCTATAATAAAAACGTGCACCAAAGCGATTTTTCTTCGTAGAGGGTGAAATGGGGCAAAAAGGGATAAAAATGCTACATATTAAACGACAGCAGTTAGAAACACGAAATTAGGTGTGTACATTCCTCTAATTGAGTTGATACATAATATAAAAGTATTTTTTCCAAATTCGTACTTTTAAGGGGTAAAATGGGAATAGAGGGATAAAAATGGTACCAACTAAACGGCTAGAATAATGAAATTCGGTGTATACATTCCTCTGATTGCGTAGACACGTGAAATAAACGGATTTTTTCGAAATTCGTACTTTTTGTGGTTAAAATGGAAAAAGGAGATACAAATAGTACCAACCAAATGACCGCAGCTAGAGTCATGAAATTCGGAGTATACATTCCTCTGACTGCGTAGACTTAAAAAATAGAAAGGTTTTCCAAATTCGTACTTTCAAGGGATACAATGGGTACAGAGAGATAAAAATAGTACCAACTCAACGACTATAGCTAGAATGATGAAATTGGGTATGTACATCCCTCTAACTGCGTTGACACGTAAAATAAAATGAGTTTAGAATGCCGTACTTTTAAGGGGATAAAAGGGAATAAAAATGGTACCAACCAAATGGCCGCAGCTAGAATCATGGAATTCGGTATATACATTCCACTGACTGCATACACACTCAAAATAAAAGGATTTTTCCAAATTCGTACTTTTACGGCAAAATTGGTACGTGAGATAATGGATTTTAAAAATGTGTACTTTTGGAATTAAAATAGAATGGAAATACAACCAGCTGTAATACTCACTATTTACCAATATTTATGGTATTTAAGCTTTTTGAAAATGTAAATATAAGAATATTTATTTTTGGAAGTATTATTTCATATTATTATATATATAGTGTAAACGTATTAGTAGGTTTGCCTTATAAGCGTGGTTTTAAATAATAAAAATATATTTATTTATAAAATTATTTTTTCAATATCTGTTTTTGGTATGGTTTGACTATATTAAAAAATATATATTTCCTGTAATTTTACTGCACTTTTACTAAAATCGACAGCCTCTGTAGAATGCAATCCATGGTGGAGGGTATATAAAGTTCCGGTCGAACTTTACGCCGTTTTACTTGTTTGATTTGTTTTCCCCGTTTTTGGAATTGTGGAATTTGTGTATGATGTACATCACAAAATTGTTTTTCAAAAGTAACACGATTGCAAATTCCCGAATTGTTTTCAGAAGCAAAAATCCCTCATTTTAACATTTTTAAATAATTGTTATTCCCTAATTTAGATCGAGGATCAGAAGACATTTTTAGCAGCTATGTCCGTGATAAAATTAAATTTATACTTTTAAAATCGATGTTTTGTGTTTCGAGAATTAATTGTCTAAATAAATTATTTGAGTCATATTCTAATGAGAGAATTATTGAAGTTATCAATTTAAATAATAAATTAAAAATTTAGGCCGAATATCCAAAAATCACATTTAAATTTATTGCATTTGTTTACTAGAAGTTATTTTACCGCAACATATAAATTTATTATAACGTATGTATAGGGTGTTTTTTATTGGGGTATAGAACTTTAAGTTGGCATCACTTTTTTAACTGGCGGCCATTTTGTCAGCTGTCAAGTGATTAATATTTAGTTTGGTTTGCCATTTCATCATGAACAGGTTGACAAATGAACAACGCTTGCAAATCGTGCAAATTTATTTCGAAAGTAATGGTTCAGTTCGCGAAGTTCACCGCAAGCTCCGTCCATTTTATCGACATAATCGTCCATCAGAGCAATTAATTCGGTTAACCATGGATCGTTATCGCACTACGTTTACTCTATGTGATAATACGCATCCGCAGAGACGTCGAACAGTGCGCACCGAAGAAACAATTGCCGCTGTAGAGCAAAGTGTTGAAGAGGACCCGAATGAATCGATTCGCCACCGTGCACAGCAATTGGAGCTTTGGAAAATTGGACCTGTAGAATTGGCTATATTCGAGCCAGCCGCGGCGGCCACATGCCCGAAATCATATTTAAACATTAATGGCATAAAATTATCCTTCCAATAAAGCCAAATTGATGGACATTAAAACTATTTTCTTGTGTTTTATTTCAATTCGAAGTTCTCTACCTCAATAAAAAACACCCTTTATATCTAAATGAAGGTAGATCGGGACTATCAAAGACTATTACGTTGAAATATAAGGAAAGCTTACATTTTAAATAATTCATCGTTCTTAAAGCTATATACAGGGTAAATACAATAAATCTGGCTATTTTTTATTTTGCAGATTAATTTTTATATATATCAAAAATGGATAACTGGGACACTGAAACAAGAATTTGGATTGTCCGCCACTATCACGCACTGGAGTCCGTAGTTTCGGCAATCCTCCGAGCAGATGGACCATAATGAGACTTGTTAACAATTTTGCCGAGTATGGGACGGTCAAAAGAAGATCTTCAGTTCGGACGGAAGATCTTCCGCTGCTGTTTCGACAAGAAGCTTATCCGGTCATATGGGTATAATCAGACAGTCATTGCAGTCAATTATGCACAACGATTTGGACTTATTCCCATATAAAGTTCAAATGACAAACAAACAGATTGGTGCAACTCCGCATAATTTTTCAATAAGCGGATATCCATCCTGACCTTAGTGCACCTGGCATTTTCTTGTGAAGTTATTGCAAACAGAAAGTCTTCAAAGCAAAACCAACAAATTTGAATGAATAAAAGCAATCCATTCGAAAAAAAATTGCGGCTATTCCTGTCTTAACTCTGCTAGCAGTAATGAAAAACTTTTCGGTAAGATGCCGCACATGCATCAACGAGCAGGGGGACGTTTAAAATCTTTTATTTTTAAAACTAATTAAGCTATATTTAATAAAATTGAATGAGCTTTAACATCAACAAAAGAAAAATTAATTCCATACACTGAAAAAAAACGTTATTTGAATTTCTTAATGTAGCAATCAATATTAATGAAGTCTATTAATGAATTAATGCACATATCACTTTTTTCAACTAACTGTATGGTGCAATTATTTTGATTATATATATTAGGATAGGTCACGAAAATAAATTGCTGCGATCACGCCCCAGAAATGAAGATTGTATTCTTTAATGATGATCTACAAAATATGTCGTCGCCGTCGGGTCAAGCAATCTGTGAGCTAAACGTTCCAGAAAACACCTTTAAAAATTTTTGTCTAATTTTATCTGAATTAATAAACCTTTGGAAGCATTTTAAATATAACATTTAATTCTTGTTTTAGAATAACTTATTAGTCGTATTTTAAGACAGCTAAAAACTCATCATCTAGGCGCCATTCGAAAGGCATTGACTGCAGTTTTTTTTCGCAAAATACTACTACTAAATACTCTGAAAAAAAAAAAACGAAAACAACATCCAATAATTCGACCAATAAGTTACTCTAAGACAAGAATCAAAACATATACTTAAAATGCCGTGTAATTTTTGTGTGTTTCATTTTTGTCTATTTTTTCTGTATTATTTCAGAAAAAAATAGACAAAAATGCAACACAAAAAATTACACGGGAAAATATGAATTTTAGATGCGTTTAGATGACCGCCCAATTGATCTAGAGACGAAATATTTTGCAAATCACTAAACTTTATTTGCATGGAGTAACTGGAAATTGATTTTCCATTTGAATGGACCGCGACCCAGCCTAATATATATGTGTCTTCCAGGCTATGCGTTGTTTCCATTGGGCGTGTGCAAATTTTAATATATAATGCAGAAAAATACACTTTTTATAAAAAAAGTTTCACTATTTTCGAAAGGGCAGATGAAATCATTTTTGATTTACTATACGTAAATCTAATAATTTCATAAAAATCTAGTTTTTTTAGAAAAACCCAATTAGTATTGAACATTGCGTAAAATCTACATAAATTGACATATCATAACGAAATTTTGGAATTATGTAGAAAAAATGTCTCCGCAAAAATAAGAAGTAAGTAAGCTTCAGTCGGCTAAACCGACGGATGTTATTAGGAAGGTAATAGAGGTTCTCGACACATGGTCCCAGCTTCCAAATTTACAAAATAATTGTAAAAACGTGATCAAATATGAAGGATTCAATTTTACGTATGATAGAGTCGGTTGTATGGGAGGTACTGGAAGGGGCGTGGAAAAACCGCCATATTTTTTAAGCTTCAAGTGAATATATAAATATATTATCAATTACCAAAATATAGGTAATTCTAAATTCCAAAGTGTAACCCTTCGTATGTTTGGACCAAATCCGTTTCACGACTTTTTAAGTAGTTTGAGCCATGTCCGTCCGTCCGTTTGGCTGCCTGGCCGCCCCAGCAGGTAACTCCCACTCAAATGGCCCATATTCCAATATTAAATTATAACCATTATAACTTCCACATATCCACATATCTTCACATATTTGGAATTACCTTTTTTTAGTTTTTCGTTTGTTTTATTTTGGTCTGTAATCAATATTTGAACTGGGATATTCTCCTGGTCCATGACCGTTTTGCTTATATATTTATATAATGCAAATTTTCTTATTTGATTACCAAGAAACGTTAAAAATACGAAATCAACGTCTTCAAAGAATATTTTGGCTTTTCATGACTGTAATGCTGCTTTCTCTTTTTTTGATGCCCCTGTCTTTTATTTTTCAACACTGTAAGTCGTAATGATAAAGATACATAGTCGAACGGACAATTAACTAATTTGCAAAAAGTACAAAGCCTAATGGATTTCTTTTTCAACAACTAGTTCCATTTTTGGATGAGCGGACACGCCAACAGGCAAAATGTGAGACGATATCAATTGACACTAGGTACGACTTGGCAAGTGAGAATGTACCCGCGGAAAGTCATAGTCATCGTTTCGCAATTCTTCAATAACAATGTTTGATCAAACACAACTAATCCAGTGATAAAGTCGTGCGGGGCCGATTATATACTCCCTGCGTATATAGCTCGCATTTATAACTAAACCCAGGTGTTTCATAGGAGCAATTTTATGTAGATCATATAAATTATACGGTATACATACTATAAATTCATCTTTAGTCATATTTAACGAATAATTGATACAAATTTCCGGCAGACAAATACAAATTATGCAGTAGTAATAGGATGAATCGGACTGACATTTGAAAATGGGCCTATAACAACACTTGGGGTCTGATCCAAAACATCCTATATATTTCTCATTCACGGAAGGTATTCCTAGTTGAAATATATTATGATCCGATGTAAGACGTAGTTTCTAGAGCTGTAATAGAGTATAATGGGGGCTCCATTTGGGTTATTCCAAAGTATGGACACGTACATTTGACTTTCATAGTATGTATTCTTAGTTAAAATACTGCAAAATTTGAAAAAAAAATCCGATGTAAAATTTGCGTCCTTGAGGGGTAAAAATTAAAATGGGGACATTTTTAAGGGCGCTACATTAAAAATATGGTTCCATATAGATAACATTCAAAGGTAGGTATTCTTAGTTGAAATATGACGTGATATGCAAAATTGTATGGAGATCCAATGCAAATTATGGGTTCTAGAGCTGTATTAGAGTAGAATGGGGGCCAATTTGTATGAGGGTTGCACCAAAATATGGACCCATATATTTAACTTCCATAGTAGAAATATAATGTAATCTGCAAAATTTGAAAAACTTCCGATGTAAAATGTGGGTCCTACAGAGGTAATAATTAAAATGGGGGCCTATTTGTAAGGGCGCTACAAAAAAGTGGGGTTTATATAACACTTTCAAAGTAGGTATTCTTTATTGAAATATAATATGATCTGCAACATTTTATCAAGATCCAATGTAAGATGTGGGTTCTGGAGCGATAATAGTGTAAACTGTGGGCCCACTTGTATGGGGGCTATACCAAAACATTGACCTATATAGCTGGCATTCAAAATACGTGTTTCTAGTATAAATGTAACATTGAGTGGAAAATTTTATCAAGATCCGATGTAAAATGTGCACTTAAGAGCAGTAATATTGTAAATCGGAGGTACATTTGTATGGTGGCTATATCAAAACATAGACCCATCTGGTGCACTTTCCCGTGAGCTGTTTCTAGTTCAAATATAACAACATCCTGAAAATTTGGTATATAAAATATGTTTTCTAGAGCTGTAATGGCATAAATTATAGGGATATTTGTATGGAGGCTATATCTAAATTTGAACCGATTTCCTCCAAATTCAATACCAATCGTCCTCGGACAAAAAAGTAACTTTGCCAAATTTCACGACAATCGGACCACAATTGCGACCTGTAGAGTGCGCTTAGATGGACAGCAGACGGACGGACAGACATACATCGTTAAATCGATTCAGCTGGTGATTCTAAGCCGATCCGTATACTTAAAGGTGGGTCTAGCTCAATTATTTCTTGGTGTTACAAACATTTGGCGGAAAACTAACTTATAATAGTCCATAGTCCACGAAGTGGTGTAGGGTATAATAACCAATTTATGTTGGTCAAAATTGGGTGACATGAGGTGCCAACAGGACGACGCTACTTGCCCCAAGGCTGTAAACATTCATTACGATCGATTTGAGGTCCAACTTTCGATCACTTTTTACGCAATGGAGATACGTTATCCTTGTTTTTCAATAGAAATATCTTCTATCTTCCCATAGATTTCACAGAATAAAATCTCCTATGCTATACTGTTGGCCACGGCTGTTCTATAACTCAAAATTCGAGCGCAATACAGTAGTCGTTGTAGTCGTCGAAATTGCTCATACCGCCGTGTCGAGAATGGTATCACACCAAAGTGACCAACAACAAAAGCGACACAAACAGCAGGAAAAATAAAATTAAACAACTTTTGTTTGAGGTCTAAATGCGTTTCCCCCGTCTTTCGCTTGTTGTCGCTGTTGTTGTTGTTGGTAGAGTAGTACGAGTATTTTACTTTTGGAAGCGTTGAGCATAAGACCTAAGACGATTTTAACGCTATTCTTTAAAGTTTTGTTTTTTGTTTGTTTGTGTTTTTTGTTTTTTGTTCGTTGTTTTGTTTTCTTTGGCTTTTTTGTCTTAATCGTTAAGAGGATCATTGTCATCATGTGTACGGTATTTATGTGCGTCTTTGTGCCCTGCCTGGAACAGAGTGGTCCCTGATGGATGGACGGATGATATGTTTACGAGTAGGTCGGCTACTGCAGTTTGACCGTAGTCGTTGACCGTCGCACACCACAACGGCACTGTGGGCCATAAATGACGAATTTCGGCGGAAACTAAAGTTCTTACTAGCTTTAAATGGATTTTATTGTATTCTGTATTCTGAGTTCTGTGGGAGTTTTTTCTTTTACGAACATGCTTTTTTGGAGAAAATATCTATATCCCTATCCCTATTAATATTATAAAACCTTAGTGTAAGTCTGTCTGTTTGTTTGTTCCGCAAGCACGCGTAAACGGCTGATGCAGATAGATGCAGGTCTGGAAGGAACTTGCCTATAGCATTTTTAAAAATTTACTCTGTGAGCGGAATGGGAGTGGCAATAGTGCTTTTGAGAGCTAGAAGGCTGAAAATTGGTACATATATATTACTGACCACGAGAATGATAAATATGATGCTGAAATTTGGATTTTCATTTTGTGGGCGGATTGGGCGTGGCAATAGGGGGTTTTGAGCTAGAAGGATGTAAATTGGAAAGTATGTAGTATGAGATAAAATCGCACTTTTGTCCCAAATCGATTTTTAATTAATTCTTTAACTTCTAAACGAAAAGAGATATCTCGACGAAATTTCTCACGGTTAAAGCAGAAGTATTTTCAAGATGATTTGTAAAATTTTGGAACCGTAGTTGTTATGGGGGCTACTGGGTGACCTTGCAATATTGGTAACTTCGACCTTGCCAAATTTTGAAATGATTTCCAAAAGTAAAATAATGCACCGATTGCGAAGATAAGTTGTACAGTAGGATGGGTCACGAAAATAAATTGCAGTGGCCACCACCCAGAAATGAAGATTGCATTGTTTAATGATGATCTGCAAAATATTTCGTCACTGGAAACACCTCTAAATATCATGTTTTTCCCGTGTAATTTTTATACACTCCACGAGAGTATTATGTCTTTGTGCATTTGTTTATAACACCCAAAAGAAAGCGAGATAGACCCCTGGTTAATTATACCGATCGTCTTAGAATCACCTTTTGAATCGATTTAGCAATGTCCGTCTGTCTGTCCATCTATTCTTGTAATCAATTGGCAAAACATCTTATATTTCAACTAGAAACACCCACAGTGAAAATAGGTCAGATCGGTTCAGATTTAGATATAGCCCCCAAACGAATATCACTCCCGATTTGACAGTTTCTGCTGTAGAAACCACATATTTAAACAGATGTTCTTCAAAATTGCCAAAACATCTTATATTTCAATTAGAAACACCCACGGTGAAAATGAGCCAGATCGGTTCAGATTTAGATATAGCCCCCATACGAATTTCACTCCCAATTTGACTCTTTTGACTCTAGATACCATATAATTTAACAGATGCTCTTCAAAATTGGCAAAACATCTTATATTTAAACTGGGAACTCCTATGGTGCAAATGAGTAAGATCGGTTCAGATTTATATATAGCTCCTATACAAATTTCGCTCCCGGCTTGATTTTTCCACCCCAGAAACCTCGTATTTTTACTGAAAATCCATCTCCTGTATCATATTATTTTACAAACATGTAGTCAGTGACGTCATTTTTCGTCCGATATTAATCACTTAGGCATCATTCGAAAGGTATTGATTCCTTCTATTTATTTTTATACCCTAACTCTGCAGAGTAGGTGGGTATATATCATTTGGGACAGAAAAAAGTGTAACACATTGAAGGAGTGACTTAAGACCCTAAGTATGTTTGGACCAAATCGGTTTCACAAATTTTTAAGATGTTTAAGCCATGTCCGTCTGGCTGGTGTACAAGATAACTCTCGAAAGGAGTTAAGGAATCGATTCAAACTTTGTACATGGTAATATTTTCCCAAACTTAGTTTAAGTTCGAAGATGGCAAAATTGCCACGCCCCTTATGATACCTCCCACACAAATTGCCCATATTCCAATGTTAAATTAAATCAATATAACTTCTACACGGATATTCGGAATCTGATACATTTTGGTACTTGATAAAGTTTCTATAATCAACTCAAACCTTCCCAGGAGGCCAAACATTTTTTTGGCTCTAAGTAAAAGCAATCACGGAAACGTACGACGTGGCACCCCACGATGGGTTAGGTGTCGTTCGGAAACGTACGACGGGGCACTCAATATGTTAAGTGTACTAAATATGACGGGGTTTGCCACGCCCTTTCCAGTACCTCCCACACAAAACTACGTAAAATTAAAGCTGTTATAAATTATATACTGATGAGCGGAATACTGTGAAATTTTATATTTAGCAATGCTTTTTTAGTGGTTACATTCGCATAGAATATGGCGAAATTGCCACACCCCTTCTAGTACCTCCCAAACAAAGTGGCATAAACTTTGGTTACAATAAAACCGATATAACATCCATACGGGTAGTCAAAATCATTTTCAATTTGATATTAATCTACGCTTTAGCCACACCCCTTCTTGTGTCTCCCACTCAATTGTCTCAATCCTAGGTACAATTAAATGCTTTATAACTCCTTTACCGGTGCCTGAAATCCTTTATGTGGAAGCTGTCCAATTGACACCAACTTGTAGTACCTCCCACAAACATACTCCTTCCTTAAGTCCTTCATGTACACAGTTCTCTGAGAGTGAGGGTATATATAAGTCGGTTTAGCCGACTAGCGTTTTCTTACTTGTTTTCTGAATCAATTTAGCTATGTCCGGCTGTCCGCCCGTTTGTCTGTCCATCCATTCTTATAATCAAAGTACAGGTCGAAATTATTGTTTGCTACAGACAAAACGTGCTTGAGGATTAAAATGAATTTGAATTTGAAAAAGAAGAAAATTCTGATATTGCCGTATTATAAATGTCACTCCAGTCTTGATATTTTTGGTGATTTATGTGAAAATTGGCACACAACATCGGTCATATCCGTTCAGATTTATATATAACTCCCATTCCATCTCGATTTGACATTTTCCGATCTAGAAACTTCGTATTTAACACAATTTTTTTAAATATGCAATCAACGTTATATTTGAACCAGAGAAGTTTAAAAATGTTTTCATTTAAAAAATTCACGAATTCAAATGAAATATTATTCAAGCAATCAATGAAGAAATTTGTCAGCCGTTTATTGAAAATTTTTCATTTCATATTCACTCGATGAAGAAATTGACTAAAAATGTTGTTCAATTGGAAATAGTTTAATGGGATAGAATAATAAAAACATTGTAATGAGTAGACAGCGGATATTTATGCAAATTCCATTTTTAATCCATATTTGTGTAGAATACGGATATCGTAATGACATATATGTTAATATAAAATTGGTTATATCGATTGTTTTAATTTTCTTATCATGAAAATCGTTTGTATAAAGTCGGCATTCAATAATAACGTTCAAAATACGATTTTGCATATAAATCCGCTGTCTAGTAATGAGACAGAAAATGGCTTTCCCGACTTTACAAGGGTTCTGGAAAAAAACAAGATATTTTCTACACCGAAAGAATAGAGATACTTTGACCATTTCGTTAATACAATAAATATTTATAATTGGTTTCTTTTCTGAAATCCAAGGGAGACAATTTAAACGATTAACGAAGCCATCAAGATGGAAATTCACCTCATCGCTGAATATGTTGAAAAAACTAAAGTTTTTGGAATAAATTATATATTTTAAATGTATTTCCACGAAATATTAAAGGAAGTGTATTCATGGGCATAATCAGTTATTAATATTTTTGCCCCTGACCCATAGTGCACAGATGGGTCGGACGGCCAGTCAATCTGCGGTTTGCATTTCACATTTTATGGCTGGATGTTCTGTTTGTGGTGCAGGTGGCAAACTCGCGAAGAATAGAGTGACCAGTGCAACACGAAGACACAGGTAACAATCCCAAAGGGAGTGGGAACAAAAGACGCGTCTCAGGTCTCCCGTAAGGCAATTTTCTAGATATCAAATGAATATCATTAAAAACTCATAAAATAGATTTCTTGCAAAGTCTTCACAATATATCCAAAAGATCATGGATGATAGGTTGAACAACCTTCGGCGGTGTAAACTGGTCACTCTAAATAAGAAATATACAATTTATCATTATGAAATATGAGAAGTTTTCAGAAAATTATAATTAAAAACAGAGAACATAACTCTAAACAGATTTAAAGTATAAAATTACTACCACAGACGACATTGAACACAAGGCGAGGGCACAAATCTCCAGACGGCGGTCACATCGTCAGCACAAACAAACACTAAAGCACACGCAGTCCGATGGACGGACAGGCGGTTGGACGGAGAACAGCAACAGCGGCTGACAGCAGCTGATGCATCAGCAGGAGGAACACTTGTTGACCATTTGGCAGCATTCAAATCTCAACGATAACGAAAAAAAGGGACTCGAGCAGCAGGCACAGGTTAAAGGATAGATTACAGATTTCAGACAAGTGTCTGTTTCTTTGGTTGGTTTGCGTTTTTTTTCTCTCTCTGTTTTGGCGAAAGGGACAATGACACTCACTCACACGCACGCACACACTCACTCACTCAATCACTCGCTCGCTCGCACAAAGTCCTAAATGCAGGGAGCGAAACTGAACGATATTTAACAGATTTGCCAAGAAATCAAAATATTGTTGGTTGCCTGTTGCCTGTCGAAGTGATCGCATTTTGTTTTCCTGAAATTAACCCAAAAATCATACAACCAATGTCTGGATTGAAAGCTGAAGTGGATGATGAAGGCAATCTGAATCTGTCCGAGCGAAGTTTTAAATATCAAGAGAGGATTAACCAAAGTTATCAGAATTTTAGATGAAATGGAGCAAGCCTCCGGATAAGAGAGAGCTTTTAAAGAGGAAATTTGGTGATATAAATATTACAATAAGGATAATAGATAATCCTTCATTGCGACAGCTCTGATTTTGCAAAATATGAAAAATCATTCGAATATTTTTCCATGGATTCAATTCAAAATTGTATCAACGGAATTCAGGCACTCTAAACAAGTAAGGAAAGGCTAAAGACGGGCGGGGCCGACTATATGATACACTCCACTTTCTATCCGAATACAATTCAATTCGTTAAAAAAAGTGAAAACGGGAAGGATTTTTGTATCCTGTAAATGTATGTGTGTGACAAAAAATTTTAAATCGGAAAGGACTTTTATATGGGGGTATATTGAAACCTGGAATGAAATAAGTGAAATATAGTATGTATAGTTTGGCAGAAATCGGTTTAACATTTGGGAGCAACATTTGTATTTGGGCTATATCTAGATCTGAACCGATCTTAACCACGCATAGGTGTTTCTAGTTGGATTATAAGATGTTGTGCCCAATTTAAAGAAAATCGGGTACAATATGTGGTTTCTAAAGCTGCGAAAATCAAATCGGGAGCGACATTTGTATGGGGGCTAAATCTGAACCGATTTATAGCGTTCGTCCTTGATCCACAAGACTTACTTGTGTCAATTTTTGTTAAGATCGGACTATAATTGCGACCTGTAATTTGATTACAACAATAGATGGACAGACGGACATTACTAAATCGATTCAGAAAGTAATTCTACGCCGATCTGTTGAATAAATGATGGGACTAACTCATTTCCTTTTGGGTGCTACAAACAAATGCACAAAGACATAATACTCTCGTGGAGTGTATAAAAAACGTAGACATGTCTGCCTAATAGTCTGTTTAAATCATATACATCAAGCGAATCAGAAGGTAATAATTTCCAATAACTCCGTTTACACTTTAGGGGTTAACAAAACTAATTGTCAATCACACTTTTATTTAAATAAATAAATAAAAAACGTCATTGCTTTTTGAGACCCCTCGCATTGCCAGCAATTAAGTGCAGCAGACACTGCAACAACATATGTCAACTCCTCTTCAATTATGCGCTTGTTTTTGTGCTTGTTGCCTATTGTTTCGTTGTTGCTGTTGCCGTTGTAGATGTTGTTAAGTTTGTTTTAACATATTGCATGACATGATGATGATCACGATGATAATGACGCTGATGCGCTCGTAAAGCACGTGACAACTCCACCTACACACACCGAGTGGATTCCTAAAACTAACCGAAACCAGTCACAACAACTGTGCAACACGACTCCAACTAGAAACTGACTCCGGCCAGCCAGCCAGCCAGCCAGCCAGCCAGCAAGCATTGTTATTGTTTGAATAGAAAAGTGTTTGTTTTCATTATTTCACTTACGCGACGCGATGCACAGTGGTACATTTAAGCTGAAGTACAATATGAAACTCAGCAATCCTGAATACAAAGCGCTGCAATTTTGACGAATTACTTATCCGTCAACATGAAAATTACACTTGCTTACTGATCATTATATTTAAAATATTCCTAAAGAAAATAACACGTGTTGTTGCATCTCATTTTTAATTATCCGGAACTGTCAGCTTTGGGTCGCAGGGACGAAATATAAGAACTTAACATCCAACAAAATCTTTATGAATTGCAATACAATTTTTTATAAAAATAACAAGAATATTGCATAAATAAAACAATTACAAAATCATAATTACACTTAGCCCAGACTTTTTCCTTTCCTCGTATTACACATTATCAAGTCATCCAAAATTCGCATTATTTTTCATAAAACGCCGCAAGGGGTAGATGCAGAAGGATACGTAACTTAGTTCAGTTCAAAATTATATCAACGATTTTGCTGTAATTTCTGGAGTTTTCCCTCTTCTCGTCGATCTGAACGATGTTCAATTCTGCCAACCAAAAAGGCACTGTTGTTTTCGAAGGAATTAGATATGTGCACCCAATAATTATCAATCTTTTCCTTGGATTTGTTGGACATATTCAAAAAAAAATTTATATAAAGTGTGTATATATAAATAAGTTTTTGACAAATTCCATGGAATGGAACAGAAATTGTATTTGGGTTCTCACAAGGTGTATTTATAAAGGGTGATTTTTTAGCTATTATCTTTTTGGCAACAGCTGACGCACGTTTCGTGTTTTGTTTCACTGTCAAACATCTTCAGTTTGGTCTATAATTTAACCATGAATCGTCTTACAAACGAACAACGCTTGCAAATTATTGAATTTTATTATAAATGCGTGCTCCGTTAAGAAAGTTCATCGCGCCCTTCCATTTCATGGTCAGTTTAATCGACCCACTGAAGCGGCTATTCGGGCTATTGTGACTAAATTTCGCACCAAATTTACATTGTTGGATATTAAACCACCAACACGCTTACATAGAGTGCGAACTGAAGAAAATATCGCAGCTGTATCGGCCAGTGTTAATGATGACCATCAATTATCGATTCGTCGCCGTTCACAGCAATTGGGCCTCAGTTACTCAAAAACGTGGAAATGCCAAAATTGGACTAAGCGGATGGACCATTGGAGGCGCAGTCAAGGTAAACATTTGCATGAAATAATCTTCAAACATTAAATTATATGGACCGTACTATCGATTCAAATAAAGATTTCATGCATATTTCTGAATTTTATGTGTTTTTTTTTTTTTTTGAAAACTTTCCTATTGCTTTTAAAAATCACCCTTTATAAGGTGAAGTCAGGAGCCCAGCTGACTGATTTTTTTTCATTCGATTGTAATCGAAACTGTCAGATTCCATATATTTTGCTTTGAAAGTACACCTTTCACTCACCTTTCAAAAATTGTCTGTGTTTTGTTGTTGCCGCATTTGTTTTTGTTCTGCTGCTATCACCTTATATAAATTCGCCTTGGGTTCTCCGCTGCATTTCCCTTCTTTTAGAAAATATGAAATTGTAGAGACTAGGGTGTATCGAAAATCAAGAATTATGTCATAAAGTATTTTGAAAAATATACAATAATTATTTTTTGTCGAATTATAAAAATTGTCAAATATTAGAAAATATTTTTTGTTGTTTTTCATGTTTACCATGTCTTTATACACTCCACGAGAGTTTTATGTTTATGTGCATTTGTTTGTACCACCCAAAAGGAAGCGAGATAGACCCATTGTTAATTATACCGAACGACTTAGAATCACTTTTTGAGTCGATTTAGCGATGTCCGTCCGTCCGTCTGTCCATCTATTCTTGTAATCAAAGTACAGGTCGCAATTGTTGTTATGGGATAAGGACGAACACTATTTAATTCGAAGCAAATCGGTTCAGATTTATATATATCTATATATATATATATATATATATATATATATATATATATATATATATATATATATATATATATATATATATATATAGCTCCAATACAAATTTCGCCATTGAATTGATTACTTCCGCTCTAGAAATAGCATATTAGAACAGGTTTGCTTAAATTTAGCAATATTTTAACTATAAAAATCTATGGCGAAAGTGGGTCACATCGGTTCAGATTTATATATAGCTCCCATACCAATGTTTCCTCCTATTTGACTCTTTCCGCTCTAAAAACCACATTTTCTAACAGATCTTCTTCAAATTTGGCAAAACAAATTATATTTCAACAAGAAACAGCTCTGGTAAAAATGGACCAGATCGGTTCAGATATATATAGCTCCAATGCAAATTTCGGCACTGCATTGATTATTTCCGCTCTAAAAATAGCAGATTTGCCTAAAATTTGGCAAAACAGCTCTTACTTCAACTACAAACATCCATGGCGAAAGTGGGTCAAATCGGTTTAGATTTATACATAGCTTCCATATAAATGACTCAACCGATTTAATTCTTTCCGCTCTAGAAACCACATAATTAACAGATTTTCATCAAATTTGGAAAAGTGTGTTATATTTCAGAAAACCTATGCTAAAAATGTGTTAGATCGGTTCAGATTTATATAAGTTCCCATTCAAAGTTTCTGTTCAAATTTTCTTACAAATACAGATAAAAGTATGAAATTTATAGTATATAAATATATACCAGGTTCAAATGTAACGACCTTCTTATATCCTACACCACAGGGTATATTGACTAGGTGTAGGGTATCATATAGTCGGCCACGCCCGACTTTAACCTTCCTTACTTGTTTTTTGAATCTGTCTGTCTGTCCATCTATTCTTGTAATCATATTACAGGTCGCTATTGCACCCAGAACCAAATGAAACTTTGCACGACGAAGTTTTTCGGGTTAAGCACGAACTCTATTTAATTTGAAGAAAATCGGTTCAGATTTAGATATAGCCCCATACAAATTTCTCTCCCAATTTGACTTTTTCCGCTTCTAATCTTACAATATATCTTATATTTCAATTAGAAACATCCATGGAGAAAATAGGTCAGATCGGTTCATACTTATATATAGCTTTCATACAAATTTCACTCCAGGCTTGACTTTTTCCGCCCCCGAAACATTGGCAAACATTGGCATGGGTGTATTTTCACCGAATTTCTTATTTCCAAATTGAGCATAACACGCCATTTTTGGATATAGCCCCGATAAAAATATTCCTCTCGATTTGGCATATTGGGTCAGGTCATATTAGCCGCCTGTGAATAGGAGACGTAAAAACATCCTTCCCGTTTTCACTTTTTTACCGAATTGAATTGTATTCGGATAGAAAGTGGAGTATATCAAATAGTCGGCCCCACCCAATTTTAGCCTTTCCTTACTTGTTATAACTTTGTCATTCTGTTTGTAACACCTGTTTGTAACACCTATCGAGGGCTTTTATTCATAAGTGGATATGAACAAAAACACAACTTTTCAGGGGAGCGAAAAACTGATTTTCTCGATTAAAAAGTTACGCGGCTTTTTCTAAAGATACTTTTTAAAATTTTTGGCTTTACAGCCATTATTTATCCTATTTTAGCCTGATAACTTGGGAACCAAAATGTTATTAACCGCGTAATGATGGAATTTGATAGTACGATATGGCATAATCCTAGAAAAATGTTTTAAACAAAACCGTTGTAGAGATTTATAATCTTCGGTGTTATGCTGCTCCATTTTTGAAGTATTTTATTTATATTATTTGTAGGTTCAAAGCCACTTATGCAGTCACAAAATAACGTATGAGTTGATAGTCAAATGAGAAAAAATTTGAAAAAATGGATTTAGAAAACAATTTTTTTCTCCAAATTTATATGACAGATGACATCAAAATCTGAGAATAGTTTGGCATCAAAAACTCATTATCGAGAAAATGTCTTCGATATATATAATTGATCGTCATAAAATTCTAAGACGATCTAGCCATGTCCGTCCATCTGTTAAAAGCACGCCAGCATCTAAGCGAAAGGAGCGCCTTATAGTGGTAGATAGGTTTGGATTGAATCTGGACGAAATCGGCCCAAAGAGACTACAAATACCATAATAATCCCTAATATTTTAGAGTATTTAGGCAAGTTTTTTCAATATGTCTGCATTTACTTGATATTGTCTATGCGCATTCCCCTATAACAAAATGTGCACCATAAAGTGATTTTTATTCGTAGGGGGTGAAATGGGGCAAAAAGGGGTAAAAATGGTACATATTAAACAACAACAGATAGAAACAGGAAATTCGGTGGGTACATTTCTCTAATTGAGTGGATATATATTATAAAAGTATTTTTTCCAAATTCGTACTTTTAAGGGGTAAAATGGGAATAGAGGGATAAAAATGGTACCAACAAAATGAAATTCGTTGTATACATTCCTCTGATTTCATAGAAAAGTAAAATAAACGTATTTGGTGGAATAAGGTGTAAAATTGATAAATGGGATAGAAATCGTACCAACCAAATGACCGCAGCTAGAGTGATGAAATTCGGAGTGTACATTCCTCTGACTGCGTAGACACGAAAAATAAAAGTTTTTTTCCAAATTCGTACTTTCGAGGGATACAATGGGTACATAGTGATAAAAATAGTACCAACTAAACGACTACAGCCAGAATGACGAAATTCGGTGTGTACATCCCTCTAATTGCGTAGACACGTACAATAAAGAGATTTTAGAAAGTCATATTCTTCCTCTGACTGCATAGACACGCAAAATAAAAATATTTTTCCAAATTCTTACTTTTTACGGCAAAAATTGGTTGAATCATGAAGATAAGTTATTTTGCACTGCGTACGTCAGATAATGGATTTTCCAAATTTGTACTTTTATAATTAAAATAGAATGGAAATACAACCAACTGTAGCACCCACTATCTACCAATATTTATGGTATTTAAGCTTTTTGAAAATATAAATAGAAGAATAATTATTTTTTGAATTGACGTATTGGTAGCCTTGCCTTATAAGCGTGGTTTGAAATTATTAAATTTATTTATAAAATTGTTTTTTAAATATTTGTATTTGTTTTGATTTGGCTATATAAAAAAATTATACTTTCCTGTATTATTACTGCACTTCTACGAAAATCGACATCCTCTGTGGAATGCAATCAATGGTGGAGGGTATATAAAGTTCGGCCCGGCTGAACTTAACGCCTCTTTTACTTGTTTTTTTATTTTTTTTTTTTACAAAAATACTTATACAATATTTTTATGAGAAGTATACGCTTGACATGGAATGACTGAAATGTATTAGTTTTTAATTTAGCAGATATAAAATTATTTATATTAAATTAAAAAAATATTTTTGAACAGAATCCTGTCAGTGCCACCCCACAACGAATTAGTTTTTGGTATTTTATTTTAGCAAGTGCTGCTGCTTCATCCGAAGAACACAAAAACAACTTTGACAATCGTAAAATCTTCCACATGCCAGCATCAGCTGTTGTCGATCATATGGTCGATCGTCACCAATTTGAGCTCCTTAATGTAGCAACAACATTTGAAACCATCCCATAAAACCAATCTTAAAAAAATTTGTCAAATCTCGTTATATTTTGTATTCCCACATATTATATGGATAATATTAAGTCAAATTTGTATATTGACCACAGAAAATTGCCATACTTACATCAACATACCTGTGCTCAGTAACTAAAACCACGTAAATATACAGGGAGTGATATAGGGTACATATAGTCGGTGATACTTTTTCTAAATTGTCCAATTTTCATCTCGTTTACATCAAAACAAAATATTTTTGGTTGTTTTCTAAAAAAAGTACCAATGTGCGACGTACTTATGGATGGCTAGATGTAAGTCTATGAGAAGTGCGTGCTTAAATGTATCTATCTATACAGATTGGTGCGAAGCCGCTATATTTACTATAAACAGGGTCATTAAAGTAGTGCTTAATTTTTTGAAAACTTTACAGCGACAATGTTCTTTGCTTAATGTAACCAATATATACTTGTGGGGACATCATATTGGAAGAATAATTATTCTAGACTTTTCCAGTGGTCCGTTCACCCTATTTCATATCTGAATATGGAAAATATTTAAACATATTTAAGCAATAAATTCAATAAAAAACTGTATTTTTATATTTTTAGAAAACTTTTTATTAAAATAGTGCATGTTATGCATTGTAAATGTTTCGACTGGGATTATTTTGACCTTTCTAAATAACAATTGGCAAATTTAGAGCATAAACCGTCAACAGGCATAGATCGGCTGAAAATTGGAAATGGAGGAAAAATAAACCCAATCGAAACATTTCTAATACATTTACATCTGGAAGCATATATCTAAGCAACCTTAATTCGTGACAACTAGGTCTAGTTTTTCGGTCTAATATCATCTCAGTTTCAGGCTTAAATCATTTCAAATCGGAAAGAGTTATGATTTCAGCCTGAAAAACTGCACCCAAGTGTCATTCTCCATTTTATGCAATGCATTGTTTACTTCTTCTTGCTGAGGGTTCGTTGTTTCTCAGCATGTTCGACCACCTTTTCGTCCACATAGAGACCTTTACGACGACGCACGCTGTCCATGTAAAGCTTGGCACGATTTGCTGAATCGGCCTTTTCGCCAAAATGCGTGAATTCCTCCTCTGTGGTGGGCACCCAGAATGGATCGATGTCAATCACCTGTTGATGGGTAGAAAGAAGAAGAAAACAGAAAATGATATTAATTACAAATATTTGAAGGATAAACTAAATAATATTTAAACAAGTAAAAAAGGCATTAAGTTCGGCCGGGCCGAACTTTATATACCCTCCACTATGTATTGCATTCCACTGAGGCTGTCGATTTTCGGAGAAGTACAGTAATATTACAGGAAAATATAATTTTTTTAATATAGCCAAACCAAAATAAATACAAATATTGAAAAAATAATTTTATAAATAAATCTAATATTTTTATTATTTCAAACCACGCTTATAAGGCAGGGCAACCAATACGTTTACTTATCGAAATAATAGTCAATTCAAAAAATAATTATCCTTATATTTATAAAAAAAACTTAAGTACCATAAATATTGGTAGATAGTGGGCGATACAGTAGGTAGTATTTCCATTCTATTTTAATTTCAAAAGTACAAATTTTAAAAATCCATTATCTCATGTACATGTACATAATCTTACTTCATGATTTAACCAATTTTTTCCGTGAAAGTAAAAAGTACGAATTTGGAAAAATCTTTTTATTTTGCATGTCTATGCAGTCAGCGGAATGTATACACCGAATTCTGTGATTCTAGCCATTGGGTTGGTACCATTTTTATCCCCATTTCATATTTTACTCCCCTTAAGAGTACGGCTTTCTAGAATCTCGTTATTTTACGTGTCTGTGCAATTAGAGGGATGTACACGCCGAATTTCATCATTCTAGCTGTAGTCGTTCAGTTGGTACTATTTTTATCCCTCTGTACTCAGTGTATTCCTTCAAAGTACGAATGTGGAAATAACTTTTATTTTTCGTGTCTTTGCAGTCAGAGGAATGTATATTCCTAATTTCATGACTCTAGCTGCGGTCATTTGGTAGGTACTATTTTTATCCCTTTTTTCCATTTTAACCCCAAAAGTACGAATTTCGAAAAATCCGTTTATTTTATGTGTCTACGCAAGCAGAGGAATGTATACACCGAATTTCATTATTCTAGGTGCAACCGTTTGGTTTGTACCATTTTTATCCCTCTATTCCCATTTTATCCCTTAAAAGTACGAATTTGGAAAAAATACTTTCATATTATGTATCTACTCAATTAAAGGAATGTACACATCGAATTTCGTGTTTCTAGCTGTTGTCGTTTAAAAGGTACCATTTTTATCCCTTTTTGCCCCATTTCACCCTCTACGAATAAGAATTATTTTATGGTGCACGCGCATTCCCAATATCAAGCAAATATAGGCAGACGTTGTAAAAAACATGTTTAAAAACTTTAAATATTAGAGGTTATTAGGGGTATTTTCAGTCCTTGTGAGGGAAAATGTATTCCCTCTGGGCCGATTTCGCCCACTTCAATCCCAACCGGTCTGCAACCATAAGACATATTTAGGGAAAATTTGAACCTCCTAGCTAATTTCGTTCGGAAGATAGCGTGCTTTCAACAGACAGACAGACGGTGTTACAAAGTGAATATACCCCCATCCTTAGGTGGAGGGTATAAAAAGGCAAATATGTATTAAAAATGATCAGAAAAAAAAGAACTAAAATTTTTTGAAAATTAAACAACAAAATATATCAGATTATTTGCAATTTGTTTTGTATTTAATAACCCTTTATATACATATGTATTGACATCGCTACAACACATAAATACCAGTGAGGAGAATTTTGTGAGTTGTGTAGGTTAACATACTCGTAGTCGTACTCGTACCTCGCGTACGCATGTATTGTTACTGTTAAAATGAGCGTATAACTGTTTCAATTGTCAAGATGTATGTATGTCTGTAACGCTGTATGCAACGGCGCAGCGCGTACTATTCAGCTGTCAAGTGATAGTGTGACGTTTTCACATCAGTGCTGTTTTCTTTCAATTCATGCATGAATAAATAAATGTTTATTAAAATGCGGTTTCGTTAAGTTAATTATGCCTTTGGCCTGCCAGCCTGTCTGTCCGACTGTCTGTCTGTATGTTCGCCCATCCGTCTGTCCGTTCATCTGGCTGAGTGCGTTTCGTCTCAGTGCGTACGCAAACACAAATCTCTGGAAATCATCAACAAAACAATAGAGTTACAACTTTGTTAGTTAATTTACATATGAACACGTCATATGGGTCATTTTACATTTTAGCGGCTGGGTGTGTGGAGTTGGGCACGATATAATATTTATATAAATTTGAGTAAAATCCATGCTACAATTAAGTTCAATAATTTAAGTTAAAATATTTTTAAAAACTAAGCATGACTAAAGCTTCCTGATTTCAATTTCATATAAACAATTGATTTGTTAGAAATAAGGGACTGTGAGCTAAATAGGTTCATAATTTGGCTCCAACCAAAAAAGGTTTGCATTTTGGGGATGAACTGGGTTAGACATAGGACTACGTGGAAAGTGATATTAAATGGCATAAAGGGTGATTTTTAGCTATTATCGTTTTGGCAAAACTGGTTTAAACAGCTGACGCACGTTTCGTGTTTTGTTTCACTGTCAAACATCTTCAGTTTGGTCTATAATTTAACCATGAATCGTCTTACAAACGAACAACGCTTGCAAATTATTGAATTTTATTATCAAAATGCGTGCTCTGTTAAGAAAGTTCATCGCGCGCTTCCATTTTATGGACAGTTTAATCGACCCACTGAAGCGGCTATTCGGGCTATTGTGACTAAATTTCGCACCAAATTTACATTGTTGGACATTAAACAACCAACACGCTTACGTAGAGTGCGAACTGAAGAAAATATCGCAGCTGTGTCGGCCAGTGTTAATGATGACCATCAATTATCGATTCGTCGCCGTTCGCAGCAATTGGGCCTCTGTTACTCAAAAACGTGGAAATGCCAAAATTGGACTAAGCGGATGGACCATTTGAGGCGCAATCAAGGTCAACATTTGCATGAAATAATCTTCAAACATTAAATTATATGGACCGTACTATCGATTCAAATAAAGATTTCATGCATTTTTCTGAATTTTATGTGTGTTTTTTTTTTGAAAAACTTTCCTATAGCTTTTAAAAAATCACCCTTTATAAAAGCAGTGGGAGCAAAAAAAGATGTTGCCGTTTGATTGGCGCAATTTCTGTTCCTTTTTGTTCCATTCCAAATGAATTACTTTTAGTATGAATTACTTTATTTGGTATAGCATTCACGTTATAAGAAGAAAGTACTCACAAAATATCAACAAAATACAATTAAGAAATCTAACAAGTAAAAACGGCGTTAAGTTCGACCGGGCCGAACTTTATATACCCTCCACCATGGATTACATTCCACAGAGGTTGTCGGTTTTCGTAGAAGTGCAGTAATATTACAGAAAATATACATTTTTTAATATAGCCAAACCAAAACAAATGCAAATATTGAAAAAATAATTTTATAAATAAATATGTTTTAATTATTTCCAACCATTATTTATTTCAAATCAAGAAAGAAATATTCTTATATTTATATTTTCCAAAAGCTTAAATACCATAAATATTGGTAGATAGTGGGTGCTACCGTTGGTTGTACTTCCATTCTATTTTAATTCCAAAAGTACAATTTTTGAAAATCTATTATCAGACGTACATAGTGCAAAATAACCTAACTTCATGATTCAACAAATTTTTGCCGTAAAAGAAAAAGTACGAATTTGGAAAAAAACTATTTATTTTGCGTGTCTATGCAGTCAGAGGAATGTATACATCGAATTCCATGATTCCAGCTGCTCCCATTTGGTTAGTACTATTTTTACCCCCTTGACGTTTCTACGCAATTAGAATTTCATCATTCTAGCTGTAGTCGTTTAGTTGGTACTATTTTTATCCCTAATGGATCGCTGACAGCGGAAACTATTGTGCCAATTATTTTCAATATGTTGAAAGAAAAGGTAGACAATAGTATTTATCCAAGTTGCAACTAAACTAAAAGAATTTTTTCTCGTAATATTTATGATGCGATTTCATAAAAAGTTTTTCAAAAATGTACTGATTTTATTCTTAATATGTATGAAAATTCATAAATAAAATGAAATATTTCATACAATTCTTTTATGGGCATTTCATACTTCATAAAATTGTCAATTTAGTGAAACGAAGTTTCATAAGATCAATGGAAAATGCATTGTATTAAATAAAACTCAATCAATTATGACCAGCTGAATTTGTAATTTTTAAATTAATACAACTGACTTGTTTACAATACATACAATAGATTTATTAAACCATTAATGCCCAGACGGGTAGTTTTCTACCCCTGAACTAAAACTGAGATTTCTGCGAAATTAGACGGAGTAACAACTATTTGTTGCTATTTATCAAATATTTAGAATGTTTGATTTAATATAATACAAACAACCCTAATATAATACAGAGCCTACTTCCCCCGCAAAAATACAGAGCCTACTTTCTCCACAAGCAAAACTTTAAAATACTCAAAAATACCTAATTTGAATTAAAGATTATAATTATGATTTCACACGAAATTGAAAAGTTTTCGTTACTGTAATGCTAAAGTTTTGTTCCATTCTTATATGTAAATATATATTCAATTTACTATTGACATGATTGTTTCATTATATTATATAATAAAAATGAAATGATGTTCGTTGGTAGTCGCATCACTTGAGAACGCCTGAACAGATTTGGCTGATCTTTGTCACAAACGGTTCGTGGTAGTCCGAACAGGGTTTTAAGATCAAACAACTTTTGGATAGTTGACCACAAAATATGAATATTTAAAAAAAAACTGAAAGTGCCTTTTTCTACAAAATTTTTGAATGAACTCAAGGTTATAAGTCTTAATTCAAGCAATGGATATGCGAAATTATTTTCCGTTATGTTCGTTACGATTCTGCCAATGTTTGCGGAACACAAAAATTCAGAAAATTATAAAGAAAAGTCAGAAAATTCGGACGAAATGCAAAAAAATCTTTATATTTTATGCACTTTTGTCAAAACTGACATATTTTGTTGATTCATTTTTATTTTGCTCATAGTTCCAGTCCTTAAACAGTCATCAAATAAACAGGGAAATCCAGTTACACGTATTTCATGTATTTTCACCGATTTGTGAACCAAATACAAATAGGGCATTTCTGAAAATTCACAATGAGGCATTGAATGAAGACATGCAAATTATATTAGCCCAACTAGGAATGACAATATTTAAAAAAATTATATAAACAATATTATCTTAGCATATGTTGCATATATTAAAAATGCAAAGATAAAAAATATAATTTGCATAAAAATCCGCTGCTATGAATGATTTTTTGGTGATTTTTACCAAACACCACCATTCCACGGCTTATCCACCCAATAAAAACATAAAATTCAGTGATTTGGTTTTGTTTTTATTTTTTTGGTAACTCGAACTTTTCTACCAATTATGACTAAATGTGGAAGATTAAACATTATATATTATATAACTTATAATATATTAGAGCAATGAAATGTTTTCATATGTGTAGTGTAATGTACAATTAATAAATGTCACAATGTCACATATAAATAAATGTACATTCAATAAAATATAGATGCAAAATGATCTTGATTCTGGTCTTGATCATTTCAAATCAAAACGTATATGAGATTTTTCATAAATTATATTATGAAAAATAAATAAGTTGTATGAAAAAAACTTTTCGTTTGAATTTATGAAGTGCTTTTTGGCAACTTTTTTATGAACAAATTCACAAAACCATTAATATTGTGAAAATAATTCTTTCAGTGTAAGCTGAGCTTGCTGTAGAAAGGTTTTTGGTGGTGCGAGAAATAAAACTTGTCTAAGATCTTCCTAAAGATCGATTTTAAATTTTGGCTATTTTAAATATCGAAAACGAAGAAATAATTTTTTTGTTGTAGTAGAAGAATTAATAGGTCTGATTGATTTGGCTTACTAGCTCATTTTTTGAATGGGATTTACTCGCTTATCAAGAAAGTAGCTTGCCAATCTCTTATTTGTGCTGGCAGATTTTTCTTCTTGATTCATTTAAGGAAATCCAATGGCCAACAATGGTACAACTTTACCAAGTCTCTTAATTGTAAGCTAGTAAGCCCAATCGAACAGGTCTAATATTTAATTGTCAGGCCATTCTGATATTTGTTATGCCCCTTATATTTATTATTATATTATTATTTTTTTTCTTTTTACATTTTCTCATAAAATTAACAAATTAATTTTTTGTTCTTTTGAATACAAAAACTGTGGGAGGTTATAGCCCTCCCCAGCAGAAATTATTGCTAAGCCCATGGATATCTTAAACTTTCTACCTTTATAAGGGAAAAATATTTCCCTCTGGACCCATTTTCAATCGCAAAATATCTGTAACCCTTAGAGGTTTTCTTGGATAATTTGGAACTACTCGATACTTTTGGTGCTTTCAGCAGACGGAGAAACAGATGGTCATTCATTTCATCATATTCATCATCTCATCAATAGCACCTTGCGACAATTTTGCATTTTTTATTGGACCTGTACAAAAACCGTGTACTCACTTCTCCAATTAAAAATACTTTAAAATTCATGCTTCTATCTGCATTAGTTTAGTATTAACAACCATTTTAAGCTTTCCCTTATACAAAGTAAAAACGGCGTTAAGTTCGGCCGGGCCGAACATTATATACCCTCCACCATGAATTGCATTCCAAAGAGGCTGTCGATTTTCGTAGAAGTGCAGTAATATTACAAGAAAATATATATTTTTGTAATATAGCCAAACCAAAACAAATATTGAAAAAATAATTTTATAAATAAATATAACATTTTTATTATTTCAAACCTCGCTTATAAGTCAAGGCTACCAATGCGTTTATAATATATATATATATCGAAATAATACCTCAAATCAATTCAAGAAGTAAATGTAAGACAGCAATCTCCAAAAAAATCCATTATCTCTCAAGTGCAAGATAAACTAATTTCATGAAAAAATAAAAATAAAAAAATACAAATTTGGAAGGCTAATACAAATTTTGAAAATCTATTATCTCATGTACATAGTGTAAAATAACTTAACTTCATGATTCAACCAACCAATAAAAATACGAATTTGGAAAAATCTTCTTATGTAGCGTGCCTTTGCAGTTAGAGTAATGTATACACCGAATTTCATGATTCTAGCTGCGTCCATTTGGTTGGTACATTTTTAACCCATTTTTCCAATTTTACCCCTAAAGAGTACGACTATCTAAAATCTCTTTATTTTACATGTCTACGCAATTAGAGGGATGTAAGCACCGAATTTCATCATTCTAGGTAGAGCCGTTTGGTTGGTACCATTTTTATCCTTCTATTCCCATTTTATCCCTTAAAAGTACGAATTCGGAAAACATTCTTTCATATTATGTATCTACTCAATTAGCCCTTTGGTTGGTACCATTTTTATCCCTCTATTCCCATTTTATCCGTTAAAAGTACGAATTTGGAAAAAAATCTTTCATATTATGTATCTACTCAATTAGAGGAATGTACACGGCGAATTTCGTGTTTCGTGGTTCTAGCTGTTGTCGTTTAATAGGTACCATTTTTATCCCTTTTGTCCCATTTCACCCCCTACGAATAAAAATCGTTTTTTGGTGCACGTTTTTGTTATCGGTGTAATGCGCATACCCAATATCAAGTAAGTACAAGCTAAACTCTAAAATATTAGGGGTTATTATGGGTTTTTTCAGTCCTTGTGAGGGAACAATTTTTCCCTTTGGGCCGATTTCGCCCAGTTTCAATCCCAACCGATCTACGACTATAAGGGTTTGTTTTGTTATGGGTATGTTTATTAAAAGTCCAATTTGCATCGAATGTACCTCTGGAAGTACAATTGCGATCATCGTTATAAGAACAAAAAATAATTTATTATTTCTCATGGTCAATTTTTGTTGCATTTTTCATTAAAATTCCACATTTCCTCAATACTTGGATATTTCTTTCGAATTGCCCCTTATGCCATGCCATCTATCATGGTGCGGGACAGTGTCATATTCACATCATAACAACGGGAGATAAAAAATTTGAGTTGGAGTGATCTGAACTCAAAACGCTGTAGGTTGTAAGCTAATGCTGGTGTTGCGCTTAGTATGTTTTTATTGTAAATCAGATATTGTTGGCACTTTTGTATGGATATCGTTTCATTTGAATACGAATATGAATTCGAGTTTGCATGCACGTGTGTTTGGTTGTGTGATTTAGTTGGAAAATTAGTTACGTTGACACCAATAAATCAAATTACATATATTTGCATGGAACTGTAGCCAGCTGTCTGTCTCTCTGTCTCACCGAGTAACTTGACTTCGTGGTATACAACCCGAATTCATATGTATGATGCCAAGTTAATTGTGGTTTAATTGAACGCAAATTAATTTGCGGCGATTTGTGATTTGTTTTCACATTTGAAATTTATTGTCTTGTCATTTATTTTGGTTCAAGACCATAGGTTGTGCCGAAGTCTTCAGCAGAACCCAAAAATTAGCAAAGAAGGCAAAGTGAGACCTTTATTGTTGCAGCTGAAAGTTGACTGCGCAGTTTCGATGGGCGCTACACCATCTCATCAGAACTTTCGCAACGAATGTATGTCTTTGACTTAAATCAGGGTTCATATTAGTACCAGCGGTCACATATTTCTAATGAGAAACGCTGATAAACAAAATATTCCACCGAACCAAGTCGACACACTAAAAATCTCACTTTGCCAATTCAATGTTGTGCATGTGCTCGCATCGCTCGCAACAATGCAAAGGTTGTTGTTGTACGGTATGTCCCGTCTTCACTGTACCTCGTGTGTATTGTTGTTGTTTGTATGTATAGTTGGTCTGTTATGTTGTATGTCTTATTTATTTTTAAAGCAATTTGGTTACAAATTTAAAGAATAATTTGGGTAGCGATACACTGTGTGTGTGGGAATTGGTTCAGTTTTTTAAAATAAATTAGAAATTTTGTAATATATATGGGTTTGGCAATTGCACTGATTTTAAAATAATGCTCCTCTTACCACGCATTTACATCAATCATGGCGGAAATATCATGAAACGTTTGAGAATTATTTCATGTTCTTATGAGTTGTGCATACTCCGAAGCAAAATAATTTCTTTTTAAATATAGGACAATATTCCAAAATTTGGGCAAATAATTACTTTTATTACTTTCAAAAACGCCTAAAAATACTTACTTGGTTTGAGAAAAATTTTAAATCATGGGTCGGTGGATTTTACGTAGAAGTACAGTGACATATTATGACTATTATGATATTTTGTACGAATTTAAAAACAATGATTGCATGATTCTGGCAGCTGCCGTTTGGATGCTACAGTTTTTAAATTTCTTCTCGCCCTAAAAGTACGAATATAAAAAGAACTTTAGAACTATTAGACGTGTTCTTGGAAAATTTGGATGTTTTCATCAAACGGACAGACACAAATGGTTAGATCGTTTAAACATTTTATGACGATTAATAATATAAATACTTTCTCAGGTTCATATTTCTAGTTACAAACGAAATGACAGATTTAGTATAATCGCATCCTATGGTTGATGATATAAAATTGGATGACATTTCATATGAAAAAAGCAGAAAAACAAGTAAAAAGGCGTTAAGTTCAGCCGGGTCGAATCTTATATACCCTCCACCACTGAGTGTATTCCATAGTATTATCGGTAGATTAGAGGCTGTCGACTTTACAAAGAAGTGAAGTAACTACTAATATATATATAATACTGCAATAGTAATCAAAAAGTGAACATGAGGGAGAAATCTTCAAAAATATTAGGTGTATTGTCAGTCGCCATTAGAGAGAGAAATTTTCCCTCAGGGCCATTTGTAATTTCTAGATTCAGCTACAAACAGATTGACTGTATCATTTTGATAAGAAAAGTACAAAAAATTGGAATCAACACATCTAATTTCATGATTCTAGGTACATCCGTTTGCTTGTTACCACTTTTATAATTTTTTAAAATGTTGACCCTAAAAGTACGATTTTGGAGAACTACTCGTATTGTGCGTGTCTACGACGACAGACAAGTACAACCACTGAATTTCATGATTCCAGCTACAGCCGTTTGCGTGAACCAATTTTATCCCGTTTTGATCCTAAAGGTACGAATATCGAAAGGTATCTTTATTTTTCGTGTCTACGCAGTCACAGCAATGAACACACCGAATTTCATTATTCTAACTGCAACTATTTGATTGGTACCATTTTATCCCTTTCGCTTCATTTTCAGCCTAAAAGTACAATTTTCAAAAAAAAAACTTTATGTTTCACGTCTACACAGTCAGAAAAATGCATACACCAAATTTCATGATTTTGTCTTAAGCGGTTTGGTTGGTACCATTTTTATTCCTCTTTTCCAATTGCATCCCTTAAAAGTACAAATTTCGAAAAATCTCTTTATTTTACATGCCTACGTAATTACAGCGACGTATACACCGAATTTCATGTTTCTAGCTGTTGTCGTATCAAATGTACTATTTTTATCCCTTTTGTCCCATTTCATCCCCTAAATATTTGTACTTTTTTGTGATTACACGTTACTGGAGGAAGGTACGAAACAAATTTCAAGTGTATAAAAATCGGAAATTTTCAAAAAAAAAAATGCTTTAATATTCTAAATATTAGGGGTATTTTCAGTCCTTGTTAGGGAAAATTTTTTCCCTCTGGGCCGATTTCACCCAATCCCAAGTGATCTGCAACCATAAGACACATTTACGGAAAATTTCAACCTCTTAGCTCATTTCCTTCGGAAGTTAGCGTGCTTTCAACAGGCAGAAAGACGGACAGATGGACATGGCTAAATCGTCTTAGATTTTTCCAGGATACAGAATATATATACTTTATGGGGTCTCCCTTGAATATTTCAAGGTGCTACAAACGGAATGACAAAGTGAATATACCCCCATCTTGGAGGTGGAGGGTATCAAAAGTATGAATTTCGAAAAATCCGTTTATTTTCCGTGTCTACGCAGTCAGAGGAATGTTGTATGCTTTAAGCAATCTATCACTACTCACACAGATGAGAAAAATATCTTTTGAACGATTGTTATGTCCAAGAAATATTTGGGGCCATTTGGCATTTTGTATACATTTGAGTATTTATTCATTATAAATAATTGCTCAAATTGAGTGAATACTTTCCCAATTTATTTCACACCAACTTTCTGGCCTTACTTAATTTTTTAAGATTTTCGCTTGGGTGATTATTCATACAGCCATGAAAAATATCAAAAAAATTAATCTTAATTTATAATTATTGATATATATTTTCTTTATAATAAAGACGAAGAATCCAATATATAACAGATTCCGCCAGAGGAGAACGATCTCAATTTCCCTTCATTTGATTACCTTAGTGTCGGTTGAGGGCCCCTCTTTTGCAGTTCATATTCGTATTTTTGGATCAATCTTAGGTGGGCATCGCTACATAAACTGCAACAATATATATATGGGCCAATTAATTTGTATTTCTTTCCTTTTGGTCCACTTTTTGTCTTGGACTATTTGTTATTTTTTTTCTTGCGCCCGTTTTCTTTGGACAAATTTCCAAGCCGCCATTTCAGTACTGGTGAATTTATGGCTACAAAGAATCGGCAACAAAAATTAGTCTTAAGGGTGAAATGAGATAAATGCTGGCTGTGAAGTAAAAAATTGTGAAAAGTGCCTTTAGAAAATCCCACGTAACTGTTGATAATAGAGAGAATGCCAAAATATTTGTTTGACATGTTATTGCTGACTAAATAAGAAACATTTGTGACAGAATTGTTTCAGAAGGCCAGGATTGTTGGATTGTTGGATTTTTGCAAGAATTGCAGCTGTTTTCGCGACCGGTTACATGTATTTTACAAACGACATTGGTTCTTAAAACACCTTTGAAAATCACCCGCATCCGTTGGATAGATCGCGAAAAAATTACAAAATGAAAATTTAGCAAAAATATCCATGGACGTATTTTGGCCCTAGTAATTTTGTTGTATAAGCAGGCGTGTAGTTTTGCTATTTAAATATGAAGAGCTTTATTTACAACATTGTTATCTTTAGTGACCCCACTGAAATTTTCCGGCTAATTTTTTCTTAGAACATTTTAATCCTTAAATGTCCTTTGTGAAAGGCCTTTTTTTTAGATTTTCTCGAAAAAGGTCAAATTGTCGGTTTAACCGACTCTCAGAGATCATGTACATGGAAGGACTTAAATGTTGCTTAGCGTCGGCGAATGTAGGTGGGAGGTACTAAAAGTTTGTGCCAATTGAACTCAGCTCCCTAATTTGTTAATAATTATAAAAACATGATCTAGCCATGTCCGTCCGTCTGACAAGCACGCTAGCATCTAAACGAAAGAAGCTAGGATGTCCAAATTTTCCATAAATACGTCTTACAGTCGTAGATCGCTTGGGATTGAAACTGGGCGAAATCGGCCCAAAGGGGAAAATTTTTCCCTCACAAGGACTAAAAATACCCATAATTTTCCCTAATATCTTATCTTAGAGTATTTAAGCACATTTTTTCAATATGTCTGCTTGTACTTACTTGATATTGGGTGTGCGCATTCTCCCTATAACAAAAAACGTGCACCATAAAGTGATTCTTATTTGTTGGGGGTGAAATGGGGCTAAAAGGGATAAAAATGGTACCTTTCAAACGGCAAGAGCTAGAAACACGAAATTTGATGTGTACATTCCTCTAATTGAGAAGATACATAATATAAAAGTATATTTCAAAATTCGTACTTTTAAGGGATCAAATGGTACAAACTAAACGGTTGCTCCCAGAATAATGATATTCGGTGCATACATTAATCTAATTGCGTAGACACATAAAATAAACGGATTTTTCGAAATTCGTACTTTTTGGAGTTAAAATGGAAAAAGGGGATAAAAATAGTACCAACCAAATGACCCCAGCTAGAGTCATGAAATTTGTTAAGAAAGTTCATCACGCGCTTCCATTTTATGGTCAGTTTAATCGACCCACTGAAGCGGCTATTCGGGCTATTGTGACTAAATTTCGCACCAAATTTAAATTGTTGGACATTAAACCACCAACACGCTTACATAGAGTGCGAACTGAAGAATATATCGCAGCTGTATCGGCCAGTGTTAATGATGACCATCAATTATCGATTCGTCGCCGTTCGCAGCAATTGGGCCTCTGTTACTCAAAAAACGTGGAAATGCCAAAATTGGACTAAGCGGATGGACCATTTGAGGCGCAGTCAAGGTCAACATTTGCATGAAATAATCTTCAAACATTAAATTATATGGACCGTACTATCGATTCAAATGAAGATTTCATGCATTTTTCTGAATTTTATGTGTTTTTTTTTGAAAAACTTTTCTATAGCTATTAAAAATCACCCTATACTTTAAAGAGATGGTTTAAAACCTTACATCTAAAATATTATCTAATAATATACAAAAGCAAAATATTTTCAATAACGAAACAATAATTTTTGGAGAAGGAAAATATCAAAAAACCTTAATTAAAATATGGAAGAGGAATATATGATTTAAATGTAGCTTAACTTACATATATGTTTTTAATCACAGGATTTTCACTTGAATGGCATGATTTAGTAAATTGAACAGATATTAAAAGTATTCTCTGACAAATAAGTTCAGCATTACTTAAATCGTGTAAAGTGCCTGGATAAATTTAACATAATTTTGAGTATTTTATTTTGGCAGATTTGAATTTTACTAGTGTGTGTTTTGGCACATACTCCCCTCACTGGACATGCATATAAAGCTATTGATTGAAATATAGATTTAAGAATGCTGATCTTATTTTCAAAGATTAGTTCTGATTTCCGATTAATTATAGGATAAAGCATTTTAATAGCTACATTCATTTTGTTAATTATATGCGAGACATTGTCCTTGAATGTTAAACGAGTATTAAGGAATACCCCAAGATATCTAACTGAGTTTGACCACTAAATTATCAAATTTGTTTGGCGATTTTCATATGAAAATTGCACAATTATTTTGCCCAATTTGCGAGTTTTTGGGGCGTTTTCGATGTGCGAATTCGACCAGGCGCAGGAAAATAATGTAAAATGTGTCACGTTTTTCCACCTTTCGGTTAATTGTAACTTTAGAATATATTTATAATGGCGGTCAATAAAGTCAATGTGAATTTATGTAGTCGCATTATACATTTACAATTTCAATTAAAAGTTCTATACGTCTAAAAATCTTAAAATGTACCTTTTTTCAGGGTATGCAATGACTATTACAAGGTGTTGCAAACACGCTGACACAATGCATCATTACTCAGCATCCTGTG
This sequence comes from Polietes domitor, assembly GCA_947397865.1. Lineage (NCBI taxonomy): Eukaryota > Metazoa > Arthropoda > Insecta > Diptera > Muscidae > Polietes > Polietes domitor. The sequence continues at coordinate 74,813,161 of OX377621.1, read as the reverse complement.
GCGGATGCATTACATTAAAGTGTGTAATGTGATAGAAATGATGATTTTTTGCTCCATTAAGGACATTAGGTATTGAAGAAATCCTTTTTGAGTGATTTACAACATAAATCTTCCTATCTTCCGCTTTCATTATCACTATTAAAGACACATTTGTCCATGCAGTCATACATTCCCATTGGATTTAGTAATGCATCGCATCTATGCCACTCGGAGCCACAGATTGAACTAGAAAACGAAACATGAGAACACGAATATCGACACATGATGTTGTATCGGAAACACAGGCACAGTCGACAATAATGGCCGGAAGTTTTCTCATTAACAACCGGAGAATGGGACAAGTTAACAAAAAAAAAGAAAAGAAAAAACGAACGAACGAACAAACAAACAACACCAGCAACAGATAACAAAGTAATTGAACTGTCCAACGGCAACAATAACAACAACAACAACAGCAACACGAGAATACAAAACAAAATAACGAAACAATAAATTTGATTGATAGTTGCCAATAGCAAAAATAATAAAATCTATTAAGATGTTCCGTCCGACTCTTTGATTTCTGACAGTTACGTTAGATTAAAATGTAAATATAAGAGCGACTCTCATTTTCCCACTCTTAGGTGATGAATGGGTGTTTCAAAATGAATATATTTCGTGTTTTTTGTTTAATTGTGAATCAACTAAAGAAAACAGCACAAAGCAACGACAAACAACATTAAAATACTAAGAAACTGTGTCGTATTTTACACGAATTTTGTCACCATTTTACTTATTTTATTTTTTTTAACTAATTGCAAAAAAATTTATTGAAAAATAAGGCAAAAATTATCGTATTCTTCTTTGTTCCCGGCGTTCTTAATTTTGAAATTTTTATGTTATTTTGAATGATTTCTGTCAAAACCGACGACAGCTCGCTCTTAAATTTTATTTTTCACATTTTAATCTAACGTAACTCGCTCGATTTTTTAAATGAGTACGATGAAGCTTCTTGTTAAATTTTATTTTCTTTGGCCAATAGAATGAAAAATTTAAACAAAAACAACTAAAAACAAATTCATTTGGAAAGTCAACAAAAACAACGGAAAATGATCGAGAGCGACACAGGGAGGGGAAACCGACGAGAGTCGAGAATTGGGAATACAACAGGAAATCACAACGGCAACAGCAACAACAACAAGAGCAAACAATCGAACACAAGGTCATTCTTGGCCAATATATAACGCGAAGCCTTTAACAGGCACCAGTCAGTCAGTCCGCCAGCCAGCCAGCCAGCCAGGCCAGTCGACAACAACTTTCATAAATGAATTTTTTTTGGGGGCGATAAAACCCCGAACGAAGGGAATCAAACAAAAGCCATAAACTTTTGCCAACAAAAATTAAAGATTGGTCGAGTATTTAGCCAAGTTTTTTTGAATACATACATACATTCATATGTATGTATATATGCATGTAGTCGCATTTAGTTTTCGGTCCTCAAACGTTTTTGGCCAACTACAGTGCCTTGGTCTTTTGTATAGCGTGTGTGTGTGTGTCCATGTTTCCTTCATATGGTTCATTTAATTCCAGGCCACAAACTGTGCAAGGAATAAGAGACGAAGTCACAACAACAACAGCTGTAGCAGCGGCAGCAGACAATCAAACCAAAAACAAACCTCCCCCCAAAAAATCTGGACACAAAAAACACCAATTGTTGCTAACTTTGTTTTTATAAGACTTCCCCTTGGCCACTTTTTGTTTTTGTTTGTAGTTACTTGTTGTTTTACGTTTTTTTATCACAGCGTTAAAATAGCCATAACCCTAAGGGAGAATTTGCTTCAGGAACAGTTGTGAGCAGAAAAATAGAAATTGGCGAGTTAAATTTGGCACAATATGAAAATGTCATAAAATCGGTGATTTTTGCCAATAGTTTCGCAATGTTTTTAGACTTTTAGAGTAGAACTTTAAATAGAAATTAAATTTATTGGCAACACAACTTTATGACACAAATGTATGAATATAATTTGGCATATCCTTTGAGCCACATCAGAGGAAATGTCTTTTGGAAACAATTTTGCAAAACGTTGTATAGTATATTCATAATGCAATGGTCGCCTAACCAAATGAAATTTTCCCTTGTCCCCAAAGTAGCCAGGTTAAATCCCCAAATACAAAAAAAGTTGTTCTGTTGTTAGTCTATTCATAATGCAAAGGTCGCCTTACCAGATGAATTTTTTCCTTGTCCCCAAAGTAGCCGCGTTAAATCCCAAAATACAAAAGTTGTTTATTTCAGAGTTCGATCTTTGCTCTACTCTCTAATTTTGGTGAAATTTGTATATGGCGAATGAATCTGTGTTTCACGATTTTTAAAAATATGATAATGTAGACACTAGGGTGGATCGAAACTTAAGTATTTTTGTCACAATTGTAAATATATAAATAACTAGCTGAAACCAGGCAGAAAAACAGACGGAAATTAAAATCAGGTTTCATATAGTTTTTTCTTGTGATCGGTAATATATTTACCATTTATAATCAAGGTACTTCCCTGAGATACTAAAGAAATGGATATGTTCCATGTAGAATATTGAAGAACAGAACTTTAATTACGGCGAATAAAGGAAGAATTATGAAAAATCAAATTGATTTTAGGTCGAGAGTTATTCTCCTCTTTTCCATTCCACCAAAACAATAAACTTCCTACGTAAGAAGAACTTACTTAATCGAATAGCTGGAATTCGAGTGTACTACATTCAAAACATATAGAAAGTCAATTAAATTCCGTTTTCTTGACTTAAGTCGGCTTTTGACGAATGAATATTTCTTTTTCTTTTTTGTAACCTCTCTTTACTATTGTGTAAGGTATCCAAAGAAAACATGTAAGTTTACAAAATTCAAATCAAAAATTCCCCATCTTTCAAATTCATTTGTGTATTGTCTAAGCAGGTTACAAATATTAAATTAATATTTAATTAATAAATTAACTCACACAACAATATAGGAATATCGGTGTCGAATATTCGCAAAAACAGGTTTTAATTTCGTATGGGAAGGGTCATGCCCACTTTTCGCCCATCTTTGCAGAACTATTTACACTGGATCAACTCACACAAAATTTCAGCACTCTAGGTGTTATAGAACTGACAATCTATATTTATAAAAGAGAATGCCGTCCGTGTGAACACGCAAAACTTTATAACGGATCGTCTGATTTTCACGATTTTGGGCTTGATGAATTCGTGTTGGCCCAAGGAAGGACATAGGATGTAGGACAATTTCCAGAAAAATATAAAATCCGGGAAGATTTTAACGAAAATTTTACTGTTTTTTTTTGTGAGTTTAACAAAACCAAATAATATTTCGAATGTTTTAAATTTTTTTTTCATGTCAATGTCATTTCTTTTGTGATTTCATATGTCGGTAATTATGAAACTCAATTAATTTCTTCGAATATTATTACATATTTTGGGTTTTCATTTTAGTGATCATGCCGCCAATAAGAAGGTCAAACCTTTCACGTCGCTGAAAATTGGAACCTATATATTACAAACCACGATAATATCAATATGATAAGATCAATATGAAACCTGATTTTAATTTTACCATTTGTATTATGCCTGGCGAAGCGGGCGGGGTTCAGCTAGTATTCGATAATAGGTTTTAAATTCGTATGTGAGGTACCACGCCCACTTTCCCATAACCGCCCATTTTTGGCACAACTACGCACATTGATGCTAAATGCACCTACACAAAATTTGAGCACTGTACGTGTCATAGAACTGGCAATATTCAATAATAGATTTTAACTTTGTATGTGAAGTGCCACGCCACTTTTCCAATACCGCCCATTTTTGGCGCAACTACGTACATTGATGCTAGATACACTTACACAAAATTTCAGCACTCTAGGTGTCACAGAACTGTCAATATTCAATAATAGGTTTTAACTTCGTATGGGAGGTGCCACGCCATATTTTCCAATACCGCCCATTTCTGGCACAACTGTGCAGACTAACAATTAGTGAACTTTCACGAAAATTCAAGACTCTAGCTGCAACAGTACTCCGAATATGCTAATTTATAAAAAACTAATAACACCCCACTTTGTGTGGGAGGTGCCACGACCACTGAAAATATCAAAAATTTATATAGCCTATTTTCACCAACGGTTCTGCATGAACATACTGTGAAAATTTCAAGAAGATCGGTCCAGTAGTTTAGGCTGCTATAAAGAACAAACACACAGATTCATTTATATATATATAGATTGTAATAATAATTGTGTTGTTGTTTTTTGAATTTTTGTATTCGACCTTTAGCTTTTCCTTCATAAACACTTCATATTTCATAAAACAAAATTGTTAAATTGTTAGTCAAACTCAGTTTCATAAGCTCAAGGAAATTTTTCATTGTATTAAAGAAACAATTCTTAAAGATTATGAAATATTTCATAACCAATAAATAAATATTTATGTTATGAAATGTCTTCATAAATATAATGCAAGATTTTATAGTTTTTATGAAATGTTTCATAAATTACAACTCCATTTTTATTGTGTCAACTTTATTCGTTGAATGCTAGCAATTCTCATTTCTACTCTGTTAACTATGACATAAGTTGTACCCTGATTTAGGTCAGAGATATATTCTGAAATTCGGAGTGTACATTCCTCTGATTGCATATACACGTAAAATAAACGGATTTTTTGAAATTCGTACTTTTTGGGGTTAAAATGGAAAAAGGGTATAAAAATAGTACCAAACAAATGACCGCAGCTAGAGCCATGAAATTCGGAGTATACATTCCTCTGACTGCGTAGAGACGTAAAATAAAAGTTTTGTCCCAAATTCGTACTTTCAAGGGATACCATGGGTATAAAGAGATAAATATAGTACCAACTAAACGACTAGTCGATGTTAACGAAATGGGGCATGTGCAAAGTGATATTAATGCTTATGCATTTTTCCATTTTATAATAAGATGCTTTTAAGGTACTCACCAAAAAGATTTTTATATATTTAAGAATGACAGAAAATCTCATCTCTAACGCTTCCAGTTTTATATCAGATGTGGATTAAATAGGCACTAATATTGTTTTCAATAGTGAAAATGTTGTACCATTTTCATTCTGAACAGAAACAGGTTTATGCCGGGGTTTCTTGCAAAAAAAAACTGATTTAAAAACCGTCCAACGGCTTTTTAGCCACTGCACTATAGGTCAAATGACCCATTTTAAAATTAAATCTTTCGGAGCGCCTATGAAATTCACGGCCCTTAATCTTCTTGGGACCAAAATGAGTTAATTTGGTTTTTTAACATTACATAATTAAAAATAACCAAAAAGGCTGAATTGGAACGTAGGTCACTAGATTATACCCTACACAACATTCTAAGCCCCTGCATGATTGAAATCCGTGAATTTAAGGACCATATAAATAAAGAAACATGATCCTATTCATTTTTGCAATAGTGAAATTTAATTTTATTAAATGAAATTTAATTTAATGTATTATGCAATTTTTATATATTATATATTTTTCTTGTGTTATAAAGAAGTCAAATCGGAAGAGATATTTCTATATTGATAATATCAGGAAATTTACCACAGTATTCCACTATTGCCATAAATTCTCCTTGTTGAATTGTGATATGAAATAAATTACGAATATAGATTGTGATAAATGGCTCTTGTGTGGTATAAGATCTTGTGTGGGAGTTTATAGTCAAATGTTTGTAACATTATTGAACTGTTAATGAAAAAATCGGTTCAGATTTAGATATAGCTCCCATATAAATTTCACCCATTCTGGCCAAATTTGACACATTACTCTTATTTTCATCAAGATGACCTACTATTAATCTAGATATAGGTCCATGTTTGGGTGGTATGGTGTATCATATAATCGGTTCTACCCTACTTTAGCCTTATTTAGTTGCTTTGCTTACATATAATGTATTTAACTTAAGTCTATATCGTTTTCTAAGTGCAAGTCTTTTATGATATTGACATAGTATATTCTGAGAAGTCCATCGCTAACCAAAAGTGCAAATCCACATGTGGTTAAATACATTCATAACAAATATAAATTTTATTTTCCGTTTTACATTTTCGTGCCGAACCTTGCCAACTTTTTTAAAGCTTACATAATTACTATATTTGCGATTTACTATAATCACTGCACTGAACTTTAATTTAAATTTTAAATATTTTCTATTGAAAATACTGAATATATACTTAGAATTGCACTTTCTACATTTATACTTCATATTATTTTTTGGCAAAATATAAGAAAGCACATTCCAAATTTGATAACCAAAAATGCTGCGTAAACAGTCTTATACTGACACTTTAATATTGCCAACTTTGACATCATGTAACACAACGGGAATATTTGTTTTGGAAAAACCAAATTCATTTTTATTTACTTTGATGTGTTTTTTATTAATTTATATCAGCATAAAAGCGATTATACTATGTTAGAATTTTGACTTTTTTTTTTTTGAATGGGTCATTTGACCTATAGTGCACTGTCTGAATGAGTCAACTTCAAAAAAGTTTGGCTATGAATTGCTTAACTATGATATAATCTGAACGGGTTTATTTGATTAATTATGCAAAAATCCTTCGGTGAGGATCAAGCTCAAATTTCTGGAAAGGATCGATTAAGAATTGCAATTCTAGAGAATTGTGGATCAAAAGAGAGAGTAGGGATCGCTTTGCAACGTGTGGAGAAAACTACTAAGAGATCAAAAGTCAAATCGGAAATTCTTAGGCTACACTCGCACATCATATTGCTAACGCATTGTCCTCAACTGTAACTGTAATACTATGGCCAAGCCACGTATGTGGCAGTGGTGGCACAGAACCATAAAGAAATTGATTGATTAAAACCACAACATCCCGAGACGCACGTCGTCGTTCTCGACCACAAAAACAAGGCATTGCAATGCGAACAGCGAACACCAAACAGCACAAAAACCAAAACGAAACGGAAATCTAAACGGAGCCAAATAGAATCGAATTGAATAGAATAGAGTAGAGTAGCATGGAAGAGAACACGTTAAGACGGACACAAAGTTCAACCTCAAATTAAATTTGTCTTCTCCACTCGAATGAAAGGAATGGCCTTCGTTATAGTAGCTCTCGTTGTCGGCTTTGGTGTTCTCATTGAGTCTGTTGTTAGAGGTGTTCACCAGGTATTGAGTTATAGGCCTGGCCCTTCCGCATCATCATTAGTTGATCGTTTTAACGCTTGTAATGTCGAACAGGAAGTGTCATAGACACTCGCTCAAATTCACACAATAATACAATGAAATGTAAAATTGGGGTAAATGTGTGAAGCCCCCCCCCCCCACTCTCGACACCTTTTAATAGGGGAAATATTTCCAGCGGATGTTGCGTTTTTAATTGACTGAGGAACACATTTCCGCAATTCTAAAAAATAGTTTAATGCACCCCAAGAATCTGGGGTTAAAAACTACTCCATCTCGTAAAAATTCCAGCTTGGAACGATCTAATTTCTTTTGCTTTCATTTAATTCAAAAATCATTCAATTCCCCCACTGTGCGCAGAGAGGTTTCTCTTTCGATGGCAAGTGGGAGGCTTAGCCAAGTAGGTGCCCACTTCCACTTATAGTTTTTGGATTATTTCTTTCGACTTAATCACCTTCACTTGTTAAGTTTCCGAACAGCAGTAGACCGCATCAAGGCGTGTTTTATTTGTCAGATAACTTAATCTACTCCATGGAGAACTTTTCGAAAATCAACACACACACACAAAACACTCTACAGGTCAGCAGATGCAGACGCAGACACATGGTGACTCCATTACAACGGTCTTGCCCAATGTTGAATAAATTAATACAATTATAGCCAAAAAAATCCCAATGAACAAGCTCGGTTAGTATCTGTTTCAGTTTCACTTTAATTGCTTATCAAGCTGTGCCAAACATACAAATAAGTCTGTGGATGGATGGATGGATGGACGGTTGGATGATGGACATGAACACCTTCCCATAATATGGTGGCACATGGTCAGTTAGATATGGCCGACACTAGACAATGTTAAGTTAAAAAGTTTCGAGGGCACACTTACCTCCCAGTGACTGAACATTAGCTGGGGACAGGCCAGTCCCGATGTCTGTTTGCGTATCTCCTGGGCAAAGTTAAATGACTCAATTACCGGCAGTATGGCCATAACGGAAAAGTTGCCCGAGCCTTGGGTAAGGTCACCAGACAGAATCTTGCCATGACGCCGTCCAATCACAGCATACATTTTACCTGGAAAAGAATGAAATTATTAAATGATGGACTATTTGTTAGCAAATGATTAATTATTGAAAAGAAGATGTCAAAGATTTGTACATAATTTATAAGTTTGGCGTTTAGAACAAGGGACCTGAAAAAATATTTAATGGGTTTTTTAATTGTAATGTATTTGAGAGCACAGAGGTTAAATTTTATCTAGGAATACAAAAATATAAAAAGCACTTGGAAAACGTTTTTGTTCATATCTCATATAAAAATCCCACAATTCCTTAAACGGAGAAAATAAATCCCATAAAATAAAATATCCGTCATTCCTTAATTTCGATTGAGGACGAAAAGTAAGTAAACTACACCATTTTCAAGTGTAATTCAAAAGACACCATTTGAAATTCAAAAATTCCATTTGAAATTTAAAAAATATCAATTGGAATTCAAAACTCATCATTTGTAATTCAAAACTCGTCATTTGTAATTCAAAAGACACCATTTGAAATTCAAAACTCGTCATTTGAAATTCAAAATACACCATTTGAAATTCAAAAGTTTTCATTTGAAATTCAAAAATTATTCCATTTGAAATTCAAAAGATTCCATTTGAAACTCAAAAATGTAAACAAACGTATTTAAGAAAAATATACATCAGGTGGGGTAGCATTTATTTTTTCTGCAAATTTGGATATTCTGCCGTTTTGGAAACAGATTTAATAAAATGATAAGCAACTAATAATTATAATGATGTAAAATGTTGGTAATTTCATATATAGTTTATAACCTTCACCAGCTCAGAGTGCATCTGCATATAATTTATAATGACTTGCATTTTACTTAGGGTCGGATTATTTGTGTGGGAGGTACAACAAATCATAACTATTTTACAGGTATAAAGTGATTGTAAAACCATTTCCAATATTAAATTGTTACTGATCAGTTATATTTTAACCAAACCTTATGCCAATTTGTGTGAGAGGTCTTGCAATATCGTTAATATTGCAGGTGTATATAACGTCTATGAAAACATTACCAATGACCAAATTTCAGAGTATTCCGATCGTCCGTATAGAAGTTATAAAATCTTTAAATTTAAATAGGTTAGAATGATTTGCGTGAGAGATACGTAAATCTGTTTTCTTAACAGCATTAACCCATTGACGTTAAACATTAACGTCAATGGGTTATAATTTAATTTATTAAATTTCTTTTCAATTATTTTCGTTATAACTACTACAACAAAAATTTTATTTTTAGATTATTGTTATTTGTTTTTTCTTCTTCTCGATCACTTATGGCATATAGTTTAATAATCAGGAATTGCATTCATATTGAAAAGTACGAAAACCTTATAATAGTATACATGGACGTCTAGGGTGGGCGTTAATGGGTTAAAAAGCACACCAGTTACTAAATGTTGATATTTTAAATCATATTGGACGTGCCTAAAATAAATTATTAAATGAAAAAGGTCCGGGAAACCCCACCCTATAGTCGTGACTATGAAGGCCAATGTGTACAAATACATATTTTTCTATCGATTTTCTTGAAAGTGGAAGAAATATTTTTTTTACTATAATTATCCCATGCATTTATTTACCCATGCAGGGTAATATTTTTTGGGTAAGAAGTTAACATATGCGGTTAGAAAATATTGGAGATGTAACGAATGTTGATTTAGCGAATGTTCAATTTTTTTTACGAATATGAATGTTATTTTTGCGAATCAAATTTCTGTGAAAGTAATTTATTTTCCGCGGTTCAGATTTAGATATAGCCCCCATACGAATTTCAATCCCGATTTGACTAGAACCACCTGAAAATGTGTTAGATCGGTTCAGATTTATATATAGCTCCAGAATTAATTGAAAAATCTTCAGAATAATTATTTTTTCAGCAGTTTATTAACACAAGGTTTAAAAGCCATGACAAATATAAGAAAAATCTAAAGAAGTCTACACATAATTCGTATTTAATAATGTTATTTAATGAATTTACTATTAACTACAATTTCATGGGTCTATATGTTATTTACAATAGATAAAGAGCTCTACAAGTGCTTGTGAACAAACGACTACATTCATTATGATTTCGTTTCATAAACTGTTTCACATTATATGTCATTAAAAAAATGTGGTGTATTTTATATTTAAATATTATTGATTGAACGACTCAGGAGTAGGAGTCGAAACATTATAAAATGCTGGAGTCGGAGTCGAGCAATTTTGCCTTGACTCCACAGCCCTGCGAATTTCCCTCAAAGTGAGCATAACACGTTATACTTGAACTGGAAGAACTTATTGCGAATGTTAGTAACTTCATTCCATGTTTGGGTATAGCTCCGATACAAATATTATTCTCGATTTGACAAATTGGACCAGGTCATATTAGCCTATGATTAGGAAACATACAAAAAAATTTGCCAGTTTTAACTTTTTTATCGAATTGAATTGTATTCGGATAGAAAGTGGAGTATATCAAATAGTGTAACAATGATTTTTCAACATAACGACTTAAAAAAGTGGGGCAAACATATGTAAATGGATCTGTAGGTGTAATTTGTTGTTCGTAACTGGGTAGAAAAGGATACACGCGAAAGGGTTTCACAATTACTATTGAAGATTTATATATATTCGTCAAAAGAATATTTAATAAATACTATCGAAAACAATTGTAAAAACATGATCAAATATCACGTCATGGTTGATTCCATGCACCAGTATAGAAGTTATGAAGGATTTCATTTTACCTAGGATATAGACCTATGGTTTTATTTTAACCCAAGCTTATGTCACTTTAAGTGAGCTGTACCAGAAGGGGTGTGGCAAAATCGCCCATATTCCATGTGAATGTAGCTTCTTAGAAAGCATTGCCAAAGTATTCCGTATGGAAGTTAAAAAAGCTTTAATTTTAGGTAGGTTACGGTGTTTTGTGTGCGAGGTACTAGGGGCGTGGCAAAACCCGCCATATTTTGTACACTTAAAGTGATTATAAAACTTTGTTAAATACCAAATTATTGCTGATTCTGAATATCCGTGTGAAAGTTATATTGGTTTTAATTGAACATAAAAGTATGTGCCATTTGTGTGGGAGGTACCAGAAGGGTCGTGCCAATTGCGCCCATCTTCGAACTTAAACTAAGTTTGGGAAAAATATTACCATATGCAAAATTTAAATTGATCCCTTAATTCTTTCGCGAGTTATCGTGCACACCAGCAGCCACTGACGTAAAACGGATTTGATCCAAACATACTTAGGGTCTTAAGTCACTCCTTCAATGCGTTACACTTTTATCTATCCACTCTGTAGAGTGAGGGTATATAAATGGCAACGAAATAAATGGTTTTTGGATTTTTGATCCGGAAAAATATCCAAATTTACCAAGCGGGGAAAATATGTTCCAAAATTGGAGATTTTGACTAAAATGATCACCATTCCTTTATTTGTGGTAACACAAGTGGCCTCTTCTGGTCTAAGTGAGTCGGATGCTTGCTTTCTGACTGCCACCACAACCTAACTTATTCCTTTATTTGCCGCAGCGACGTGGTAACACTGTCTGAGTAAGAAGTCAGTACAAGAGGCTAAAAAATATACTAATCCAATCGGTGATTTGAGAATTTTTGAAAATAAAAATGTTTGGTATTGAAAAAATGGCAATTTTGAAAGGACCTACCAAGGATGTTTGGTCCTCAAAGGGATTAAGAAAGGACATTTAACGCGTCTAAATAATTAGAAGAAAAAAATAAAAAATCGATGAAAATGGGACCTATTTGGATATTTTTGTTCTTATAACTTCTAACTCATGCAAACAGTTTTTCACAAATATTTATATTTACACTTTTATAATAATTAATTTGAAAATTGGGGTATTAATGAGCTCGCAACATTAAAAATTCGAAACCAACCTTTAAAGCTATCAACTTTAAAGCTATCAATCGCCCCTCATTAATTGAATTTAAGAAGGATATTTTTGGAGTCCTTAAACAATAACTTTAGAGTGGAGTTGAAAACCTTGCAGATCATTTTTAAATTTTATATTTTTGTGCCCCACTTACTAACTGATTCCAGTTGTTTACTATTTGGAATGTAGTCAGTGTGTGAATCACCATTTCGGCTACTCCTCTCAGTTTTCTGACAAACCATTGTTCCATCCACATCCGTTGTGTTGCCTGTTAATCCTGTTGCTTTGTTATAATTGCATATTCTCGTTAATCAATTTCATTAATCATTCCGCAATAAATCAAAAATAAATGACCACTCTTTTTTCTAGTTACGTCCGTTTGCACTTCAGCAACCATATGAATTGGCAAAACAGAAAAAACACGTTGAATGGGATCCAGACTTCCCGCCATTTTCGAAGCTTTGCTGGTGTTTGGCTATACAACGTTAAATAGATTTGTTGTTGTTTGTTTATTGATTGTCTAAAGTATCGCTCATAATTTAATTGTCGTTGCTGTCCCACCGCCGCCAAGGGACAAGGGCCCAGTTGTTCGCAGCCGTGCAAATGTTGTTTGTTTTAGCAATTTAATCGTGTTCCATTTCATTCTGGTTTTAGCTGCTGTGTTTGTTGTCCATGGTAGTTATTTCCAATGTTCATACATACATATATCTACAACTTTTTCTGTTTGTTTGTATTCTTGTCAACATTTACTTAAGAGTATCTATCCGGCTGTTTCTGCTATTGTTGTTGTTGTTGTTATTATTGCTATTTATGACTCGTATTAGACCGGAAACTAATTCTTGTTGCTGGCACACACTTCGCGCCGAATTAGTTGCTCGTTCTACGCGCCATCATCGTTCAACGGTGAATTTATTTGGAGAACAAGAATAAGAAAACGAAACGGTTTCTATTGGAATATTATCGGCTATCTGTGGCATCACATCGATGATAGTCGATGTCGCAGCATAATACCCTACAATATTCCAATGTCGTATGTAAATTGTCCATGTAAATTATGCGGATTTCGATGAATGAAATGTATGTACAGACAACATTGTTGTAGCATATTAACATAATGTCGAAGTAGTTCTCGCGCCCTAATGATTGTTTTCGCTGAACACCGCAAAATGACTGACATGAAGTAAAAAACAAAAATTTGTAACTTTACAGGGATGGGAATGTTGAAACATCTCCGAGAAATCCCATTAATAACGTACTACAAAAGGATTCTAGGAAATTCATACTTTTAGGGGGTAAAATGAGACAATGCGTTTTCATTTACTTTGAAAGTTTAAAATATAATTTTAGTAGAGCAAAGGTTTCACCTTTTCATTAGCTTTGATGCTGCTACCGGGTAGTTAGATTATAAGATGTTGTGCGAAATTTAAAGAAAATCGAGCACAATATGTGGCTTTTAAATCGGCAAAATTCAAATCGGGAGCGACATTTGTATGGGGCCTATATCTAAATCTGAACCGATCTAGCCCGCTTTAGCCACAGGTGTTTCTAGTTAGATTATAAGATGTTGTGCGAAATTTAAAGAAAATCGATTAGAATATGTGGCATTTAAAGCGGAAAAAGTGAAATCGGGAGCGACATTTATATGGGGGCTATATCTAAATCTGAACCGATCTTACCCAATTTCTGCATAGCTGTTTCTAGTAAGATTATAAGATGTTGTGCCAAATTTAAAGAAAATCGAGTACAATATGTGGTTTCTACAGAGGAAAATGTCAAATCGGGAACGACATTTGTATGGGGGCTATATCTAAATCTGAACCGATTTGACCTATTTTCACCATAGATGTTCTTAGTTTAAATATAAGATGTTTTGCCAAATCTGAAGACAATCTGATACAATATGTGGTTTCTAGAGTGGAAAAAGTCAAATCGGGAGCGAAATTTATATGGGAGCTATATATAAATCTGAACCGATCTGACCGATATTCACCATGGGTGTTTCTAGTGGAAATATAAGATGCTTTACCAAATCTGAAGACAATCTGATACATTATGTGATTTCTAGAGCGGAAAAAGTCAAATCGGGAGCGAAATTTGTATGGGAGCTATATATAAATCTGAACCGATCTGACCGATATTCACCATGGGTGTTTCTAGTGGAAATATAAGATGTTTTACCAAATCTGAAGACAATCTGATACATTATGTGGTCTCTAGAGCGGAAAAAGTCAAATCGGGAGAGAAATTTGTATGGGAGCTATATATAAATCTGAACCGATCTAACATATTTTTACCACAGGTGTTTCTAGTTACAATATAAGATGTTTTGCCAATTTTAAAGAAAATCTGTTGTAATATGTGGTATCTAGAGTGAAAAGAGTCAAATCGGGAGTGAAATTCGTATGAGGGCTATATCTAAATCTGAACCGATTTTCTTCAAATTAAATAGCGTTCGTCCTTATCCCGAAAAACATCGTTGTGCAAAGTGTCATTTGGTTCTGTCTACAATTGCGACCTGTATCGTGATTACAAGAATAGATGGACGGACGGACGGACAGACAGACGGACAGTGCTAAATCGACTCAGAAAGTGATTCTAAGACGATCGGTATAATTAACAATGGGCCTATCTCGTTTCCTTTTGGGTGTTACAAACAAATGCACAAAGACATAATACTCTCGTGGAGTGTATAAAAATCCCCAATTTTGGAACACATTTCCCCACTTCAGGAATTCGGGTATTTTTTGGAAAAAAGGGGGAAATTTAGTAATATTTTTAAATTTCAAATACAGATTCCTGTTCTACTCGACAACACCTACCACTTCCCAGAGTTTTATACTTCATTATTTTTGGTAGCACTGTGTAATTGATGATAGGCCGAAATTTCATACATTAATAAAAAAACTACATTTATGACATTTTCAAGAAAATTTTTTAAAATTGACCAAATTAAAAACTGTTACAAAATATGAAAACAACGAAAAAAAGTTTTTTGTCGAGCCACGATTCGAATCCAATATCTTATCTCAGTGACCCCATGCGAAGAATGTTTGTAAGTTGTTTAAAAAAACTTCCTCAATAGAGGGAAATATGCATACTGGAATTTTGGGATGAGACTAAAATGTGGGATTTTGGATGCATTTAGACGAAGTACATATTTACACAAATTACAATTCATAAAAAATGTGCTGTCATTTTATTTTGAATATCGACTTTCAAGCTTTATTATTCAGGAAATAAAATCAGGTATGTCAGAATCTGATAAATTTAACAAAAAAACTCGTTTTTGGGATTTATTTTCCCCGTTTTAGGAATTTATATGAGGTATCACAAATCACATGATTTTTCAAAACAATTCAAGAATTTGTAATCGTTTTGAACAAAAATCTTAAGCCACGATTCCTAAAGCGATGAAAATAAATTGTGAAAATTTATGTTTGTTATATAATTGACCGCCATGACAACGACACATCCTATTATAATTATGAATCAGAAAAATAAACTTTAAACTTTAACCAAGGCTTATGAATAAAGCTGGGTTGGTAAATGCAGAAGTTACGGACCTCTTTGTAGGGCAAATGTTTTTTAAATATTTGTTTAAATAGCGCGAAAATCCAATTTATAAATTAGATAACGTTTTTTTTAAAATTCCCTTAACGCCATAATAAGGGTCATAACTTCTTATCTTTTGCAAAATCAACCAGAATTTCAGTGAAAAAACTTCAGAATGATAATTCTTTCACAAGATAAAAAAACAATGAAAAATCCAAGAAAAAGTAGATAATGGAGAAATATATATATTTATTTTAACAAAATAAAAATTTCCATCAACTACATTTTCTTAGATTTTTACTGTTTTTATTACCTTGTGTTAATAAACTACTGAAAAATTTTCAGAAGGAAATTTCATTCTGAAATTTTTTTCAATAAAATTCTGGTTGATGTTACAAAAAAAAAACTCGAAAAATGACGTAGGCGCACAGTGGTTCAGAATCAAAATCCATCGGCCAAAATTCAATACATTTTGTTTTAGTAGATATTTTTGAGTTCTGTAAAAAACCGAAACTAGACAAGGACCCAAAGATTGTTTTCAGATATTAACATTAAAAAACGGGAGATCGGATATATTTTAGAAATCGACCCAAAGTTGACTACTTTTTTTTCGATTTTAAAGAAAATTAAAATTTTTATTTTTTTAGTTTTTATGTTTTTTAACATATTTGTTCATAATACGAAGAAAAAAATTATTTTTTTTATTCTAGAGTTTTTGAAAATTGAAAAAATCTGATTTTTTAGTTCCAAAACCCAATTTAGTTGGATCTTCACATTATCTTCTGAAAAGTAAGCAGATAAAAAGATGAGTAAATTTCCTTTATCCTCATGCTAACTTTTATAACAATCGGAGTTCATTTGTCGGAAATATGCCCAAAAAAAAAAACAAAATAATACCTGATTTAGCAGACAAATCGAATTACTGCATGACGACTGCACAATGTCTCTTATTTGACTTCACCGAACTGTTTCTCACATATTTTAAGAGATTTTGCACTCAAAACTTTTTTATTAGAAATTGTGGTGTCTTAGCTTTATTACGACCTCAAAACTAAAATAAATGAATTTTTTAAAAATATCCTTTTTGAACAAATGTCCAACTTTGAACCAAAACATTTTTCCTTCAAAAGCCTTTAACGAAATATATACATATTTGGAAAGGTTGCAGGGTTCTCCGTTTTTTCAGGGGAACCCGAAATTGCCCCCTTGGAAGATAGAATACATTTAGTGCAAAAAGTCCGACTTTTTAGTTCCAAAACGCAATTTCCTAATTTTTCTCCCACTAACTTCTGAAAAGTAGGCACACAGATAAAAATATGATAAATTTCCTTTATGCTCATGCTAAATTTTATAACAATCGGAGTTAATTTGCCGATACTATGCCCAAAAAACCCTAAATTGATTTAGCATTATTATTTTGTTTTTTTTTTTTTTTAAATTTGTAAAAAATGTATGGAATTCAGATATTATATTTGAATTGAAAATTGCCAACATTTCATGACAAAGAATTAAAACATATTTTATTAATATTTATTATTCTTAATAAAAGTTAAAAAATTTCTTATACGGTGACCTGGTTTAGGCAATTCATTGGTGACTTATCGCAGAAACTCCTTCGCCTATTAGTTAATGCCAATAAAGTTGGCCTCAAAATTAATGCGAAAAAGAAACAAACTGATGCGGATTGGTACTAGCAATACGACACCCCTAACACTCCAAGGACAATTGATCGAGGACGTAGATTCCTTCTCATACCTCGGCAGCACAACAAAGCGCGGACCGCATTTCACTCCTTGCATATAATATGGAGAGCTAACAACATAACCACATCAAATCGGTACCGCTATATGGTTGCAGCACATAGAGTACAACGCAATATTCACACAGGAAAATGCAGTCCTTCTACAATAAGTGTCTGAAAAAAATTCTGCGAATTTACTCGCCAAATTGGGTAACCGACGAAAAACTTCTCTCGATGGCCAACTGGAAAAGAATTGAATCCGAAATTTGCAGGCCTTGATTGGCCATATCCTGAGAAGACCACCCGACGAAATCGCAAAACATGCACTCGACTGGAACCCGCAGAGGCATAGAAATCCTGGAAGACCTCGTAACACATCTATATGCATGATGCGAAATGAATGCAAATCTCGTAGTATGACTTGGAACCAAGCAAAGATCGTAGCTAATGATCGAACAAAGTGAAGAGAATTTGTTGACTCCCTCTGTTCTTCGTGAACTTTTATTTAATTTGCAATCTGTACTTTGTATTTTGTAAATTTTATAACTAAAGGAAATATATATATATATTTATATATATGACTGGCATACAAAGTAACGCCAATATAATAAAACCGGCAGACAAATTTAAAATTTTCTAAAATTAGCCAAGAAAATCGCCAACTATTTTATAAATCGCCATATCTGACAACCCTGTTCCTGGTTCGTACCGCGAGGCCATAACGTACATAAATACGAAAATGTGAATTTTTTCCGAAGAACTACGTATCGATGTAGTGTGAAATAAGAATAGTTAAAACCGACTAGTGTTTCCCGTTTTGAGGCGATCAACAAGCACAAATTGTTCTGATTTCGCCAAATATTTGTCATGGCATTACCTGTTGCTATTGCTTCCTTTCGGTTAATTGAGAGACTGTGTTTGTCTTCCACTCTGTATGTGTGCGCGTGTGTGTGTATCTTAAGATTTCTCGAATATTTGCATTAAACTGTTTTTGCGCTTTTTTCCAATTTCTACGATTCAAAAAGAAGCCAACAGCAAATGTAGGTAGGTAGGTACTTATCGTGCGCGTATATTCTTCCGTTTCGTCTTGTCGACGTCGTCGTCGATTTTTATTTCATGGTTTGTTTACATATCAGCATATATATTTTTGCATACACATGAGTTGTACCATATACTAAGGTGGAGCGGAAAAATAAATTGTATTCAATAATTTCACAACTTGAGATATTAAATAAAAATTAAAATATATTTTATTTAGGCCATATACAGTCGGAATATTTTAAATTCGGTTTATTTTTGGAGTAGTTTCCGAAGTAAACTATGTTGCGAATATTGCTGCTTGGTTGAAATGTAAAAAGATGTTAGAACGAAAATTAAAAAAAAAATAAGTTCTTTATGTGAAGTTTTCCAATCTTCCATTAACTTGCTCACCATACTGTGAGAGATTTTTCTGATTTTTGCTCCACCTTACTACAATTGCAGACATCTACTCGCGTGTTTATTTAAAAGTGTGCGTAAAGTTTATTCTTTTCTGGTCGTTTTTGTGATGATGGCAATGAAGATGATGATGATGATACGAGTACGAGTACGAGCATAAAATTTATACGATATTGTGCGCACGCGCTTTTAGCACACGCCAAAATTTAAAAAAATAAACGTTTAGTTTTCTTCTTTTTCCACCGTCTTATTCTTGTTCTTGGTCTGCGTCTCACTCTTCTTGGAGTTCTGAGCGTCCGTCCGACTGTCCGTTCGTTGGTCCGACTGTCCCTCTGCCACGCAGTGGCAGTGATTATTTTGTGTTGCTCACATTCATTTGGAATATTTAAATGAAGAGTTTTATTTGCACTAAAGTAGAAACGTTAAAAACGACGATAAAAACCGAGAATTAGTAGGAATTTCTTCGGTGATTTGCCTGATATCTCAAGGTGGACGATGTCTGTACATATATATGTTAGTTTGTATGTAAATATAAGTGGATATGTGTGCTAAGTACGAAGAAGGTCATTGCACAGTGGTGCTATGCTAAATAGAAGGTAATAATCTTAAATAATTCGCAAATATTGCAGCATGTAATAATGTAAATGATGGATCAAAAATAGTTTTTTTTTAAATTAAATTATTAAAAGAAATGCAGGCAAGAAAAAAGGGGCGCTAACTTCGGCCAGATCTAATACATCCTCCATCATGGAGTATATTCCATAGTATTATCGGTAGATTATAAACTGTGGACTTCACGCAAAAATGCAGTAACATATTTAGCAAATTACGATTACTTTTTATTCAAATTGCAATCTAATAAGGGATGTAAATTTTTCACGCCTCGTTCTATTTTTAATATTTTTATTCCCTCCAGGATGGGGTATACTATGTTTGTCATTCAGTTGCAACCAAATATCGACCCGAGACCCTATAAATAAAATTCTATGAAATAAATGAGCGTTGGCACGGCAGAAGTATTGCTGGGTAACTATACCTGCATATACAAATACTTACATATGCAACTCAATGAGATGTTATTCATGCTTATTATGAAAATCGTACACTTCCTGATTTTTTCATCTTCAGTGATGAGGCACATTTTCACCTCAGTGGATTCGTCAATAAGCAGAATTGCCGCATTTGGGCGTTTGATAATACAAGAGTGATTGTCGAAAAACCAATGAAACCACAAAGAGTGTTGAGACTGAGAGACTGTTTGGTGCGGTTTATGGGCTGGCAACATCATCAGACCGTATTTTTTTTGTTTCAAAATGAGGCAGAGGCAGTGGTCTTCGCTATCGTGAGATGACAACGAACTTTTTATGGCCCGAATTGGAAGATATGGATGTGGACGATATGTGGTTTCAACAGGACGGTGCCAATTGCCAATGCACGATGTGGGTTCTACAGCTGTATTAGAGTAGAATGGAGGCACAATTTGTTTGGGTGTTATACCAAAATATGGACCCATTTATTTGACTTCCATAGTATGTATTCTTAGTTGAAATATAATCTGCAAAATCTGAAAAACTTCCAATGTAAAATGTGGGTCCTAGAGGGGTAATACTTAAATGGGGGCCATTTGTAAGGGCGCTACATTAAAACATGGACCCATATAGATCACTTTCAAAGTAGGTATTCCTTATTGAAATATAGCATGATCTGCAAAATGTTATCAAGATCCAATGTAAGATCTGGGTTCTAGAGCGATAATAGTATAAACTGGGGGCCCATTTATATGCGGGTTATACCAAAACATTGATCTATATAGCTGGCTTTCACAACACGCGTTTCTAGTATAAATGCAGCATTGTGTGGGAAATTTGATCAAGAGCCATTCCCGTTATCTGTTTCTAGTTCAAATATAACACGATCCTGAAAATTTGGTCATAATCTCATGCAATATGTGTATTCTGGAGTAGTAGTAGTTTAAACTATAGCGATATTTATGTGGAGGCCATATCTAAATCTGAACCGATACCAATACCAATTGTCCTTGGCCAAAAAAGTTACTTCTGCCAAATTTCATGACAATCGGACCACAATTGCGACCTGTAGAATGCGAACAAGTTTAGATGGACAGCAGACATCTTTAAATAAGCTGACGATTCTAAGCCGATCCGTATACTTAAAGGTGGGCCTAGCTCAATTATTTCGTGGTGTTACAAACATTTGTCGGAAAACTAACTTATAATACCCTAGTCCACGAAGTGGTATAGGGTATCAAAGGGGGGCTTTTATTGAAAAACGGTATTATGCGGAATGAAAGATTTTAGCGAGAATGGTCATATAAAATACGGGATAAATCCGCGTAAAGCGGGATGGATGGTCACCTTAGTTATACGGTGAATATTTCAAGGAGCAACAATCCTACGGTTGGCCTTTTAAAAAGGGAAATAATTATCACACTCTTAAATGGCTTAACTGATTTTGACGAAATTCCATACAGACACTTTTGAAGTGTTGACCAGCTTAAGCTCTTCGGCAGAATGGTCCCGGCGTGATAGGGGCTTGTATAGTAGGCTGGGTCGCAGTCCATACAAATGGAAAATTAATTTGCAGTCACCCCACGAAAATAAAGTTTGGATTGTTTAATGATGATTTGCAAGTCGTCAGTGAGCTAAACGCTCTTGATAATGTTTATCCCATGTACATTTTTGTATGTTGCATTTTTGTCCAAAATTTTTTCTGAATAGACCCTTGAAAGCACTTTAAATATAAATTTTGATTCTTGTCTTAGGGCAACTCAATGGTCGAATTATTGGACGTTTATAGTGATTTTTATGTGTTTTTTCATAGTGAAAAAAATGATGAAAATCGGAAGGAAATTGACGACGCGGCGCCCATTTTTGTGAAAAAGTTTGTAAATTTTGGCTCTGAAAAACCATCTCCTGTATTAAATTATTTCACAAAAATGGAGTCAGTGATGTCATTTTTCGTCCGATATTCATCATTTAGGTATTATTCGAATGAAATTGATTCCTTCTTATATTTGGCATAACACTTTTAACAATATATTTTATATTTTTTACAATATCGAAAATGGCTTAGTTGGAGCAAAACATTTCTCAAAATTTTAATTATTTCCTTACTACAACAAAACAAAGCTTAAGGATTTTTTTTACTTTAAGAAATAAAATCGTGTTTGCCAAAAACCGTCGTCAACTGTTTGGTGTTGTTGTTAGTCTCCGGAATATTTCAAGGACGCAGGCAAGCAACGTCAATAAAATGTCAAGGCAACATTTTTATAGAAAAGAAAAACAGAAGACACAAATAACACATTCCCCTCATATTCATGGTGCAGTCGTTAATGGTTACTGAAACGTAATCTGATGTTGCCAGCAACCCCCCTCCCCTGCCATATGAGGGCAACTATGGATTTGGAGCTCTTCTTCTTCCGTTTAGTTAAAGGCTAATTTTTAAAAATCCGTTAAGAATGAAGATTTACAGCGATGCTCGATAAATCTTGGCTTAATATCACGGCAATGACAGCGACAAAGCAATAGCAACAGCAGCAGCAACAACGCCAGCAATTAGCTAAAGAGGAAGCACGGCACACAAGTGACCAGTCAGTCCATCAACAACATCTGTGGAGACGGCCGGACGGACGGTCGGTCGAACCGATGGACAGACATATCACAACAACTGTGGCAACGGAAAAGGAGACACAAACAAACACACACGCGTACAGGAGAAGCACGACGACGACGACAACCACGAAGAAGAAAACACCTGAAGTTGTTCGTTAACCAATACCAAGGCAGTCAGGCAGCCAGTCAGCCCAGAGAGAAACGAATGGGAGAGAGAAGAGTAGCTCACACAAATACTTTTAAGTGTGGTTGGCGACGATGATGATGATGATGATGAACTTATAAAAGATGCTGTAAATGTCAAATACTTCATTCATAAGTACGTACACACGTTACAACATACAGACATGCTCGTACCTCGCAGTGGCCAACATATGGATTTAAGAACTCTCACACACACACGCACAAACAGAAATGCATATTGGCATATTCTTATGTAGGCTCACACTCTCTCTTTAGCTTCAAGCACGTTGCATAGTGTTGCCAGAAACCGATCAAACAGAACTTTTCTAAAGTGAAACAATTAAATGCTTGCAGAATAAGGCTACACTTCGCAGTTGGGCTTATCTGGAAGTCTTGGCATGGAAACCTCAAGAAGTAGGTTGTGTATGGTTTACTATGTTGGGATTTATTTTCAAGTTAACTCCCTCCTCACAACGGAGATTTTTGGGAGATGCACAAAAAAATGCTAGGTTGCATTAACGAAATAAACTCGTTGGTTCTCTTTTAATGAAAAGTTCTATAGGGTCCGCCAAATAACTTTTTTTGAAAATGCTATAAAAAAACTACTGAATATTTTCTCAAATTTCTTTTTTTATTTGAAAGTACATTCCTTCCAGTTAATAACGGAATCCTTCCGGTTCAAATAGCTGCCTCGGGCACCCCACAAATAATTGTCCAACGGTTGAATAGTTGAAAAAAAAACGTTAGATGGCGGACCCTATATAATAAAACGACCGATTTACTATCAAATGTTAATTGTCGATACTTGATATTAAGGCTTTTTATTATACCCTCCACCTCCAGGATGGGAGTATATTCACTTTGTCATTCCGTTTGTAACACCTTAAAATATTCATCGGAGACCCCATAAAGTATATATATTCTGGGTCGTGGTAAAATTCTAAGACGATATAGCCATGTCCGTCTGTCCGTCTGTCTGTCTGTCTGTCTGTCTGCCTGTTGAAAGCACGATTGCGGCCGAACGAAATGAGCTAGGAGGTTCAAATTTTTCCTAAATGTGTCTTATGGTTGTAGATCGGTTGGGATTGAAAGCGGGCGAAATCGGCCCAGAGGGAAAAATTTTTCCCTCACAAGGACTGAAAATACCCCTAATATTTAGAGTATTTCAGCATGTTTTTTGAACATAATAGCATGTATTTACTTGATATTTGTAATACCATAGAGTGATTTTTATTTGTAGGGGGCGAAATGGGCCGAAAAGGGATAAAAATAGTACCTATAAAACGACAACGGATAGAAACACGAAATTTGACGTGTACATTCCTCTAATAGAGTAGATACATAATATAAAAGTATTTTTTCTAAATTCGTACATTTAAGGGGTTAAATGGGGATAGAGGGATAAAAATAGTACCAACCAAACGGCTGCACATAGAATAATGAAATTCGGTGTATATATTCCTCTGATTGCGTACACACATAAAATAATGGAAATTTTCGCAATTCGTACTTTTAGGGTGCAAAATGGAAAAAGGGGATAAAAATTGTACCAAACAAATGGATGCAGCTAGAACCATGAAATTCGCGGTATACATTCCTCTGACTGAGTGACACGAAAAAAACCTTTTTCCAAATTCGTACTTTATTTTGTTGCTTTTATTTATTTATATTTACTTTATGAATTGAAGTATTATTTCCATTATATATATGCATAGTATAACAAGTAAGGAAAGTCTAAAGTCGGGCGGGGCCGACTCTATGATACACTCCACTTTCAATCCGAATACTATTTAATTCGGTGAACAAATGAAAACGGGAAGGATTTTTGTATCCTGTAAATGTATGTGTTTGACAAAAAATGTTAAATCGGAAAGGACATTTGTATGGGGGTATATTGAAACCTAGAACGAAATAGGTGATATATAATATGTATAGTTTGGCCAAAATCGGTTAAAGAAAACCGAAAATCTGAACCGATCTTAGCCACTTTCACACTAGGTTTTTTACTTGGATTATAAGCTGTTGTGCCAAATTTAAAGAAAATCGAGTACAATATGTGGTTTCTAGAGCGGAAAATGTCAAATTGGGAGCCACATTTGTTTGGGGGCTATATCTAAATCTGAACCGATCTTACCCAATTTTTGCATAGGTGTTTCTAGTTGGTTGTGTCAAATTTAAAGAAAATCGAGTGTAATATGGGGTTTCTAGAGCGGAAAATGTCAAATCGGGAGCGACATTTGTATGGGGGCTATATCTAAATCTGAACCGATTTGCCCCAAATTAAATAGCGTTCGTCCATGATCCACAAAACTTGCTTGTGCCAATTTTTGTTAAGATCGGACTATAATTGCGACCTCTAATTTGATTACAACAATAGATGGACAGACAGACAGACAGACGGACATTGCTAAATCGACTCAGACAGTGATTCTAAGTCGATCGGTATACTTAACAATGGGTCTAACTCGCTTCCTTTTGGGTGTTACAAACAAATGCACAAAGCCATAATACTCTCGTGGAGTGTATAAAAATATTGGTAGCCTTGGCTTATTGATTAAATTTCTGATTTTCATGCATTTGAAATTTGCTGTGGACATTCCTCTTGTAGCTTGAAAGCACCACAAAGAAAATAAATGTTATAGCGGGCGAAATGGGACAAAAATGGATAAAATATGATATCAATTATACGGCAACAGCTAGTAGCATGAAATTCGGATGTATACACATCCCTCTAATTGCATAGACACATAAAATATTATAGTAGTAGATTTTAAACAGTGCGCATAAGTATACATTGTAGTTTGAAATAGTAATCAAATATGGTAATGTGCATAAACATATCACAATTTTCGTAATATGGTTCTGTACTTCTATGTCGACATCCTTTAATCTGGTGGTAATAATGTGGAATGCACTCCGTGGTGGAGGGTATATAAGATTCGGCCCGGCCGAACTTAACGCCTTCTTACTTGTTTTCTTTAAGACTGGATAACTAAGCTGCGATAACAAAAATCTAAAGAAAAAGTTAAAATTTCACTCAAAATATAAAAATCTGTTTTAGACTTGTCGCCAAAAGCAATATCAATGTGTGTGTGAAAATAAATTTTGAAAAATAATTTTGTTTAAAGCGTTGGCCAACAAATGCTGCTGCAAATTATGAGGGATACAAATGTTGCGGATTTCTAGTAGAAACGGTGGTTTTGAGACATTTCTCCAAAAAACTCTTTATACGTTAATTCTGTTTAGATTGAGAAGGACCCTAATCAGTTTATATACCCTCCACCTAGGATGGGGGTATACTAACTTTGTCATTCCGTTTGTAACACCTTGAAACATCGACCTGAGACTCTATAAAGTACATATTCTTGATCATCATAAAGACGATCTAGCCATGTCCGTCCGTACGTCAGTCCGTCTTTTGAAAGCATGCTAGTATCTAAACGAAAGGTTCTAGGACGTTGAAGTTTTCCATAAAAGTGTCCTATACTCGTAAATCGGTAGGGATTGCAACTGAGCGAAATTGGTCCAAATGGAAAAAATGTTCCCTCAAAAGGACTGAAAATACCCATAATAACCCCTAATATTTTAGAATATTTAACCATAATTTTCAATATGTCTGGTTGCACTTACTTGATATTGGGTATGCGCATTCCCCCTATAACAAAAACGTGCACCATTAAGTGATTCTAATTCGCAGGGGTGAAATGGAACAAAAAGGGATAAAAATGGTACCTATCAACCGACAGCAGCTGGAGGGCTTGTATTTAATAATACCTATCTACGTTTAGACAAAAAATATGCCAAACTCATCAATTGAAAACAAATTATTTTTATTACTAGATATCCAGTATTTTACAAAGATACTTTTATACGGATTTTTATATTTATCCGAACACACCTACCCTTAGTCACACATCATTCACATTCAAAACAACCCTAGCTGCCTAGAAGTGTGCCCTGGAGGTTAGAGCAGGTCCTACTATTTTTCCATCCCCAACATTGCGAAAATATCAAACCCCCATTTCACACCATTTTGGTGCCCCCCATTTTAAAATATTTTTGGTGCAATACTGCCCAATTTGTTCTAATTTGCGAATAAAATATTTTTTTGGTCTCCTGAAATATTATGTTTTGGTGGATAGGCATTATTGAATATAAACCATGGATATTCTGGGTTGTGATAAAATTCTAAAATCATCAATGTCCATCTGGTGAAAGCACGCTAAGTTCAGAACGAAATGATTTAAATGGTTGAAATTTTCCAAAAATGTTGCAGATCGTTTTTTTAGACAATATAAAACATATCTAGAATGCTTTAGTGTATTTAGGGGAAAATATTTATGTAATCATATACAAAAATTTAGACCATAATTGAAAATAAAGTGCTGCAAAACTCAAACCACATTGAGTTACGTTAAACTCTATATTACCCACAACCACTACACACACTACAGTGTAATTCAAAAGACACCACGTAAAATTCAAAAATTCCATTTGAAATTCAAAAAATATCAATTGAAATTCAAAAATTCCATTTGAAATTCAACAAATATCAATTGAAATTCAAAAATTCCATTTGAAATTCAAAAAATATCAATTGAAATTCTAAAAATGTCATTTGAAATTCAAAACTCGTCATTTGTAATTCAAAAGACACCATTTGAAATTCGAAAGTCGTTATATGAAATTCAAAATTCATGGTTTGAAATTCAAAACTCGTCATTTGAAATTCAATACTCGTCATTTGTAATTCAAAATACAACATTTCACATTCAAAAGTTTTCATTTGAAATTCAAAAAATATTCCATTTGAAATTCAAAAGATTCCATTTGAAATTCAAAAATGTAAAAACCATTATTTAAGAAAAATATACATTAGGTGGGGTAGCATTTATTTTTTCTGCAAATTTTGATATTCTACAGGTTTGAAAACAGATTTAATAAAATGATAAGCAACTAATAATTATAATGATGTAAAATGTCGGTAATTTCATATATAGTTTATAACCTTCACCAGCTCAGAGAGCATCTGCATATAATTTATAATGACTTGCATTTTACTTAGGGTTGGATTATTTGTGTTTGAGGTACAACAAATCATAACTATTTTACAGATATAAAGTGACTGTAAAACCATTTCTAATATTAAATTGTTACTGATCAGTTTTATTTTAACCAAAGCTTATGCCAATTTGTGTGAGAGGTCTTGCAATATCGCTCATATTGTAGATGTATATAACGTTTATGAAAACATTACCAAAGATCAAATTTCAGAGTATTCCGATCGTATAGAAGTTATAAAATTTTTAAATTTAAATAGGTTAGAGTGATTTGCGTGGTAGGTATGTAAATCTGATTTCTAAACAGCAGAATATTAAAATTTACAGAAATAAATAAATGCTACCCAACCTAATGTATATTTTGCTCAAATAATTTTGTTTACCCTTTTTGAATTGCAAATGGAATAAATTTTTGAATTACAAATGGAATAATTTTTGAATTTCAAATGAAAGCTTTTGAATTTCAAATGGTGTCTTTTGAACTACTTATGACGAGTTTTGAATTTCAAATGATGTCTTTTGAATTTCTAATGATGTCTTTTGATTTTAAAATGTTGTCTTTTGAATTACAAATGACGAGTTTTGGATTTCAATTGAATTTTTTTTAATTTTGTGAATTGCAAATGGAATTTTTGAATTTCATCTGGTGTCTTTTGAATTTCAAGTGATGTCTTTTGAATTACAATTGAAAAGGTGTAGTTGAATGTATGCCACAGATTGCATCAAAATCTTTGAATGACAAAATCCGTAATGGGTAGGAATCTTGTGTAATTACTTTGTGGCCTTACACAACAGATAGCACACACACTTAGATAGCATTTAATTTTTGGGGATTTTTAGACTCACCTACTATCTGAAAATGATTATACAACACACCGATATCAAAAACATCTGTAAATTTTAAATTTTCTTCATTTTAAGTTTCGCACATGCCTTTTTACGAAAGTCGTACATTTTGTAAAGATTTTAGATTGAAAAACCATTAAAAAATGCAACACATCAAACTTGCAATCATTTTGGTCATTTGGAAAGAAATACAATTTACTATGTCTATGTACATCTATCTATATATATAAAAGAGTTGCGTTACTGACTGACTTATCATTGACCAGCCCCCAGACCAAACGGCTGAAGCCAGGGTCATGAACTTTTCAGGGTATTTCTCAAATATGACGTAGGCGTCGAATAAGAAAGGGTTTTACGAAATTCGTATTTTTATGGGGTAAAATGGGACAAAAAGGGATAAACTACCTTCGTCCTGACTAAACGGTAGTAGCTAGAAACATACGGTGTGTCCCTTGCAATGACCATGCAGGCGAGCTACAAATAGAGATTTTTTGAAATTTGTACTTTTAATGGAGGAAGGAGACAAAAAGGGATAAAAATGGTACCAATTAAGAAATTGCAGCTAGAATCGTGGAAATCAGTATTTACATTTCTCTGACAATGTACACTTGCAATATAAATGGATTTTTCGAAATTTGTACTTATAAGGGGTGAGCGGGACAAAAAGGGATACAAATGGTACCAACTAAAGTATTGTAGCTAGAATCATGAAATTTGGTATGTAAATTCCTCTGACCATGTAGAAGCGCTTTAAAATTGGATTTTTCAAAATTTGTACTTTTAAGGGTTGCGAGGGACAAAATGGAATGAAAATGGTACTAATTTAAGTATTGCAGCTATAGTCGCGAAATTTGGTTTGTAAATTCCTTTGACAACGAGAAGAGAAATCTAAATGATTTTTTTTGTGGAAATTTGTACTTATAAGGGTTGAGCGGGACCAAAAGGGATAAAAATGGTACCAACTAAAGTATTGCAGCTATAGTCGTGTAGTTTGGTGTGTAAATTCCTCTGCAAACGTAAAAGCGCAAATTTAAATTGATTGTTTGAAATTTGTACTTAGCGGGACAAAAAGGGATAAAAATAGTACCAACTAAAGTATTGCAGCTATAGGCGTGAAATTTGGTGTGTAAATTCCTCTGACAACGTAGACTTGCAACATAAATGGATTTTTCGAAACTGGTACTTTTAAGGGGCAAGCTGGTCAAAAAGGGATAAAAATGGCAACAACTTAAGTATTACATCGTGAAATTCGGTATGTAAATTCCTCTGATAATGTAGAAGCGCAATAAAAATGGATTTTTCTAAATTTTTTATAAGGGTGAGTGGGACGAAAAGGTATAAAAATGGTACCAAATAAATTATTATAGCTAGAATCGTGAAATTTGGTATATAAATTCCCCTCACCAAATAGAAGCGCAATATAAAGGCCTTTTCTACTTTAAGGTGTGAGCGGGACAAAAAGGGATAAAAATGGTTCCAACTAAAGTATTACAGCTACAATTTGGAGTGTAAATTCCTCTGAAAACGTAGAAGCACATTCTAAATGTTTTTTTTTTCGAAATTTGTACATATAGGGGGTGAGCGGGATAGAAATGTATACAAATAGTACCAATTAAAGTATGGCAGCTATAGTCGTTTTTGGAGTGTAAATTCCTCTGAAAACGTAGAAGTGCAATTTAAATGGAGTGTTTTTTTCGAAATTTGTACATATTAGAGCTGAGCGGGACAAAAAGGGATAAAAATGGTACCAACTTTAGTACTACAGCTGGAATCGTGAAACTTAGTACATAAATTCCTCTGATCGTCTAGAAGCGCCATCAAAATGGATTTTTTTCGAAAATTGTTCTTATAAGTTGTGAGCGGGATAAAAATGTTACAAACTAAAGTATTATAGCTAGAATCGTGATATATATCCACCAAGAGAAAATAAGTAAATACTATCGAAAAACAGAGATGAATAAAACTAATAACAAATAACAGTTTTTTTCTCGTGCGAAGCTTCGGGTACTGCTAGTCCATAGATAAAGGTATAATCATATCATCAAGGAAACGGACGGACAGATTATTCAAAACTTCAAACCAATATCCTGCGGAATTTTTTGCCAGAAAAAAAAACAAAGTCGGTTTTTAAAAGATTATGAAAATGTGTAAAAGAAGGTGAATTATGTTCAAGAACAATATATGAAACTGGTGTGAAAAAAATTCCCAGTCTAAAAATATTTGACTTTTTATTGTCCTTTCTTTGCACAACACTTCTTAAGGAGTTAAAAATTATAGTAGTTATTTAGACTTCAAGAATATTTAAAAAATAGAACACATTGGATCTACAAATCAAGCAAGTTAGGGTATTGTACAAAATCAGTACCAGTATTTCATAGAATCTTTATTTTAACTAGTTTTTTTTCGGATTTTTTATTGTCCATTCGAATTTGCGGAATCTGGTGGGAATCTTTGTTAAACTTATGCCAATGACCAATATTCCATATTAAATTAGAAACGATATAAATCAAAAATCGTTTTACACAATCGCGTAATGTAAAGGCGGATTATGATGACAATTTCAACTAATAAGAAAATCTTTAACTTTTAGGGTGAATTTAATGTAATTGATTTTAATCTAATTTGCTAGCAATAATTTTTTTTAATTCTAAACTAGCTGAACCCCGCCCGCTTCGCCAGGCAAAAACAAAAATGGTAAAATTAAAATCAGGTTTCATATTGATCTTATCATATTGATATTATCGTGGTCAGTAATATATACGTTCCAATTTTCAGCCTTCTAGCTAAAAGACACTTTTGCCACGCCCCAACTACCCACCAAACGAAAATTCAAACTCCAGCATCATATTTATCTTTCTTGTGGTCAGTAATATATACGTTCCAATTTGCAGCCTTCTGGCTCAAAAAAACACTATTGCCACACACATAAAATGAAAATCCAAATTTCGGCATCATATTTATCATTCTCGTGGTCAGTAATATTTATGAACCAATTTTACATCCTATGTCCTTCCTTGGGCCAACACGAATTCATCAAGCTCAAAAACGTGAAAATCAGACGATCCGTTATAAAGTTTTGCGTGTTCACACGGACGGCATTCTCTTTTATAAATATAGATTCTAGATGTTTTTCGTAGCAGTAAGTAGAGAAAATCTGCATGTGATAAATAAAACACGCCTATTGTGGGACAACATTCGGTTTATTTATGGTGCAGGTTATAGAAAGTGCTAGAAATATTCGAAAAAAAATGTTACAAATGTACAACTGGCAACCCTGACAATTTCAATGCAACTTCAAACTGCGCTTCAAAAGTAGTGAAGTATCTGTGAGATATTATTACACATACATACATACATGCATACGACATACAACTGTGCACTTGCACGCCACGGACATGTTCATTCAAACATTTTTTGAGACTCACCGAGTGCGACTCGATACGACAAGAAACTGAAACCGAGTAATCGAACCGTTGAGAGCACGAACCGGGAGAGCGAGAGCCTAAACGAAAGTGTGCAGGTGAGAGTGCCGACACTCATACTTATGAACAATCGAAGTTCGAAGGTATTGGTTTTCATTCAAGTTTTTCAATAAAACATCACACACATGTTGGAGATACTTCAGATGGGACAGTGAATGTGTGTGCGCGAGTGTGAGTGCCTCAGAAAGATGAGAGTATCTATGAGTTGCGGCAAAGTGAGCATGAGTGCGTGCGGGTGTGTGAGCGAGCCAGCGAGCGAGCGAGTGTGTGCCAGTGTCAGTGTGAAATAAACAACATGTACTGTGTAAAAATTTCAATACATTTCGGCTGATGCGATCAGTTTGAAAAGTAACGTCATATGAGTTGGTAGTAAATAACATAGAGTTCGACGGAAAAACGTGTTCCCCCAAACGTAAGACGTGTTTTTTGGTGTTTTCCTTCTGTGTTTTTTGTTAATTTTACTTGAATTTTGGATACCTCGCGATCGGTGTTTCTATACGTGTGTGCGTGTGCCCGTGTATTTTTAAGGGGATTCTCACATAAATATGGTTTTATAACCAATAAAATAAAATGTAAATATTTACAAAATTTAACAGAGAAAATTAAAACCGTGAAAACGAGCAATAAATTCCTTTGGCATGAAACCAAATTAAGTAAATAATAATAATAATATCCAAAGAAAAAAGGCGAAAAATTAAACGCGAAACGACGATATCGTACAGAATAAACACTAACTGGCTGGTTGGCGGTTGGCAAACTCGCGTTCGCGCTCTTATCGCGAAATACTCAATCGCCTGCATGTAGTGGTGGTGGTGGCGGTGGCCACACGCACACACCCACTGTTGGAACAAATCCACTAATACTCACTCACTCGAACACACACGGGGGTATAATAATACGCGCGCGCTCAGCAAATGTTTGAAATGCAAAATAAAACACAACAAGCAGTGACTGCGACTTTTACGTTTTAATGAATGAATGAATGAATGAGTGAATGTTTTGGTTTTTATGAATGAATTTGTTAACAAAATACCAGTACAACAACAAAAGCCATTGTGAGAAGCAGCAAAAACGGCACTAAAGAAAAACGCTGAACAACGACGATCGATCGCGAGCGTCCCAATACAACAGAAGCATCAATGAATCGTGAATCATTTGCCAATAACAAAAATCCAAACAAGTTGTTGTTGTAGTTTTGTGGAATTTTCATGAATTGAATTGAATCGCAACGATACGAAACGAAACGACGACAACAACGAAAAGTTGTTCAAGTCCCAAACCAGCTCAAAGTGAAAATATTTTTTTTAATGAAATTTATTAATCAAAAAAGAAGAAAAACATAATCCCAAAGAAAATCAATGAAAAATAAATCACAAAACGATATGTGAATATTTTTATATCGTAAAAGCCGAATGCAATTATAACCCCTTAATAACGAATGGATAATTGTGAAGTGATAAAAAACAACAGATTTTTAATATTAAAATCAAATCAAGTGAATGAGATTAATAATAAATTGAAAGTGAATTAATAATGATGATAATGACAAAAACAAACATCAGATGTATTTGAAGGATATTATTGCAAGCATCTATAAAAAGCTCCACAAAAAATACATATAAAAAATTCGGAATCGCATAAACGTTATGATTTAATGAAATTGATTTCTCAACAATTTTTGGAAAAAAGAACAAAATTTGTATTGTTTCTTAACAGTTTCTTTTATATTTTGACAAATAGTCCAATGTTCCAATAACTTTAAAATAGGAAAGGGAATACAAATTCCAAAAAGTTTAATGAAATGCCAATATTGTATTGGGTTGAAATGTAGGATCAGTATTTAGGACCAGAATTTAGTTATATTTGGTGGCAATTTTAAAATCCATCATAGGTTTATAGGGGGTTTAGACATATCAAATATTTGGACAAAAACATAGTGGACAAAATGCCAGACAATACGTTTTACATACTCTGGTGTTGCCCCACAAATAAAATTTTTACACATTGAGCAAAGCATGGACCATATTACAGGTCCATTTGAAATATTTGCATTAAAGAATTTTGCACAAGCTCCAAGCAATAGTTTTCAGATGCCCTACAAATAAATGGGTTTCCAATAGGATTGGATGTTAAAATGTTAGATACATTCGAAAAGTCCGGCATCGAGAAGTTACGATGGAAAATAATTCAATAACTTTTTCTAAAAGAAGTATAAATTTCCAAAGAAACAATTAGAATGTAGATATAATGTATATCAAAACTAATCGTGTTAGATTTTGTCTAACTTTAATCGAAATTTTTGCCTTTTGAATATAAAAGCCTTTTTACTATATTTATTTATAAATTTGATCGAAACTCTCTATTTCGAATAACTTGAGGTTTATTAGCATTAATATCCCACTTCGGGGAACACCACGAGGGAAAGTATATACGGGTCAAATAGCACGATCTCGGTGGCCAGCCTAAGTTGTCACTGCGTGAGATGACACACCCTCAAATCGCTCAAAATGGCCATTGTGATATTAACTATCTTTTAGAAACACATTTTATTCGCATCAATATTATATAGGATCCGAAATCTAACGTTTTTTTCAACTATTCAACCGTTGGACTATTATTTGTGGGGTGCCTTCAGCAGCCATTTGAATGCAATTATTTTCCATTATTAACCAGATGGATTGTACTTTCAAATAAAAAAAAGAAATTTGGGAAAGTATTCAGTAGTTTTTTCTTATAGCATTTTCAAAAAAAAAATATTTTGCGGACCCTACAATTTTGTCTAAAATAAATTGTTTATCATCGATAGGCAGCGCTCTCTGTATCGAAGGTGATAGCAATCAAGTACCAGGAAGTACCAAGTACCCTCCGGGCAACCATTGACATAGTGCAAGCGGGTGCATTGACACTTGTAGAATCCTTCAATTTTCCTTACAGTTCATAAAAATTTGGGACCGCGTACACCGTGGGACAATTTTACATTTTTTCATTGGAGCTCTGAACAAGACCATATACACATGAAACTGTAGATCGTATATAGAAGAACTGTGTACTCAGTTTTTCATTTGGTGATCTTTTCACCTTTGTACAGGACTTTTAATTTCCGAAGGTTATAATTTTTTAATAATTTATTTTCCTACTTTCCGAATCCTAAAAAGGTGATATGGGTATAAAATAAAAGAGAAGAATATCTTTTAAAAATACTTCAAATGTCATGCATTTATCTGCATTAGTTTAGCCTAAACAACTAGTTCAAGTTTCCCTTTTTAAAATTTCATTTTGTTAATTTTAAGAGGAAATTGTTTATTTGATATGGTTGCTAATACTAAACTTATATTGGTATTATTAAGTATCGAAGTATTTTTAACAGATATATTCATATATTTCATATCCATAAAATAAATTATTAAAACAATAATATCTATCCTTTGGAAATTAAAGTCCGGTAAAAAGAGAAAAGATCACCAAATGAAAAACTGAAAAACAGCTCCAAAGTACTGTCGCATGGTGTTATAGGATAGTTGGATTTTCTACGAAAGAATATCCGATGACTATCAAATCAAATTAATTATTTAACTCGATATGGCTGCAATAAGATTAAAAATTTAGCTTTTTAGAGTATTTCGACCAATATTTCAGGGATTTTCGTAGGCTAGGTCAAGAAAAAAATTATTGTGCTCAGCCAACAGAAATAATCATTGGTTTGGTTAACGAAGATTTGGAAAATATATCGCATTTATTTTTACATTTTGAACTTTTGTCCACATATTTTTCTCTGAATAAATAGAACCTTGAATCTCTTTTTAATTATGAATTTGCAGTGTTACCTTAGTTTGTAGGAACTTTCTTGTTTTTTTAAGTTTTTTGACCCGAAAAAGTGATCACAGATTATTGTCCTTTTGCTCGTAGGACCTCTAGTTTAGAAGGGTTAAAATTTTGAAAATGAATTTTAGTTTTTTGACCCGAAAAAAGTGATCACAGATTATTGTCCTTTTGCTCGTAGGACCTCTAGTTTAGAAGGATTAAAGTTTTGAAAATGAATTTTAGTTTTTTGACCCGAAAAAAGTGATCACAGATTATTGTCCTTTTGCTCCTACGACCTCTACTTTAGAAGGGTTAAAGTTTTGAAAATGAAGTTTAGTTTTTTGACCCGAAAAAGTGATCACAGATTATTGTCCTTTTGCTCGTAAGACCTCTAGTTTAGAAGGGTTAAAGTTTTGAAAATGAATTTTAGTTTGTTGACCCGAAAAAGTGATCACAGATAAATGTCCTTTTGCTCGTAGGACCTCTGGTTTAGAAGTTATGAAGGGTAAAAGTTTTGAAAATGAATTTTAGTTTTTTTGACAGATTATTGTTCTTTTGTGAAAAAATTAATAGAAGGAATAGAAGGACCCATATTGGTGGGAAAATGTCGTCACTGAGTCATTGTACAAATAGTTTTAAACAAAAATGTATTTTCAGAACCAACATATTCAAACTAACGTTGCAGAGTCACATTCCTTCCGTTATTCATTATTTTAACACGATTCCAGCCGTGAAATTTTCAACCAATTTTCCCATTAAATATGAAAAAGTATCTGTTGTCACTTTGACTATTCTCTCACTCCACCAAAAATATACACTGGTTTATTTATTCAAAGTGAAAATTTAAACAAAATTGTAACATCAAAAACATGATTTTTAGTTGTGGTTTCATGACCGAAATATTTTGCTAAAAATCTTATCTATATTTCTGGAGAATGACTGGAAATAGTTTTTCTAATTGTTCGATAAATAACCTCTACAAAAACTAAAATGCAAATCAAAACTTATTTCACTTTTTATGAAAATAATTCAGAGTATTGTGTAAAATTATATTAGGTCAATTCCAGCAGCTTTGAGGCAGTTTTTGAATGAAATGATGAAAACTGATATTTAAAACATACGACAATTTTTTTTTGTAATTTTATTCAGCATACGTTACAATTAAGTTGACCACTATTTGACTGGGTAAAAATGATAATTTCCGAAAACGGAAATAATTACCTGGCGAAATATTTTGACAGACACAAGCCTTTTAAAGCTTCTCTAACAAATATCATTAACTGAACAGTATGTTCCCTTCAGTGGCGATAAAAATTTAACGGACTCAGCCGATTAATTGAGAGAAACTCAAACCTTGTTCCTTCAGAAATACTTGTGGGGTTATTTGTTTGGGTTTTGACAAACTAAATATAATAAAAATAATCTTTTCTTCTTAAAAAATCAAAAATTTAAAGTGGTACATCCTAGTTTTTTTGAAGTACTTTGAGATATCTTTGGTGAACATCTAAAAGTGTAGATTTTTTGCTATCCTTTTTTGTTTTGGGTAAACTGGCAACGTACTAACAACGCATGTGTATGTTCTCCTTCAGTTACAGCTATGAAATCGTCGTTTTTGTGAAACCTAAAACCAATAAGAATGAAAGAAATCGTAACCCTCTAGAGAAAATTGTGAAAAATAGTAAAGAGTAAATGTACGATAAATTGGAAACGAAAACTGAAACAGAAATTAACAGAGAAAAATTGAATAAAAGTTTTGTTGTTCTTAACTTTGGAAACCAGCAAAAAACAACAAAATAACGACAACGACACAAAATCAACATTAGAACAATCAACAGAATAAATATTTGTGTTTTTTGTTTTTCTACAAAACCAAATAAAAAGCTCAAGGTGTACAACTATAGTAAATAGCAACAACAAGTTAACACTTAACAACAGCACCAACAACAACAACAACCACAATTGAAAGTGTCAATTATACACTTCACTGGCGGCAGCAGCAGCCACAGCACTCACTGCTCACCTGCTCACTCTCGCGTACAGCGAAAACTCGGTGGTTATTGTGAGTGGACTTACAATAGCCACGGCAGCAGCAGCAGCCGCCTCAGTAACAGCAGCAGCAACATTAACACAAAAACAACAAAATGTTAAGCTTAACGATATTTATGCTAGTAACACACATCATAAATGCCTGCTATAGCACGCGCCTGCCGTTGGAAGTCTACGAGCTGACACCCAACACAGCAGGTGGCAGCGAGCTGAAGCATAAAAATCTTGAATATTCCACCATTAATGCCCAGCATTTTCTCGGCAACAACAACAACAACCACAATCATAATGAACGCCAGCCGCCATTGGCGAAGCATCTAAGCCCATCACATGCTGGTGGTGGCGGTCACCAGACACTGCAGCCGCCAGAGGAGACCGAATTGAAGATGCTATCCTCCTCCTCTTCTAAAGAGGATGCCACGGCGACAACAATAACAACGTCTACAACAAATCAATTAGATCGCAGGAGATCGCGACAAATGCTGGAAATAATGCAAAAAGCCCATCACGATCAAACAGGAAATCATAAATTACCCACGACGACCGGAGGAGCCCAGTCCGGCGGAGCTGCAGCAATACATCGCACGGCGAAGGATGTGCGTATTCTATATCAAGTCGGTGTAAGTATCCACACGGCCGGCCAGGCAACAAACAGCAATCATAACAACAGCAACAACAACAACAACATGTTGCTGATAGATAGTTGTTTTGTTGTGGCTGGTTTTTTTGCCTTCCTTTTTTATATTGTTTTTATTTTTTGCGTTTTTCTTTTTCGTATATTTAATTAAAAGAGATCCATTTAATTTTTTATTTTGCTCGGCGTTCTATAAATGTTATAACTTTGACCCTCAATATGATCTTTGAGCAAATTGTTTGATAATTTCTGTTGTGGGTATATCATCATGATGGAAAGAGGGAATGGGGAAGGAGGGTTATCATAGATGCCTGCATCGATTTTATTACGACATCTAAAGTGATGAGGAAGAGAGTGCAGTAGAGGGTGTTTTTGGCACATGCTGAAGGCCAACAACTGAACAATCAAACTAACTATTGCTCGACAGAAAATAATCTCAGAATAAAGTAAAATAATTGAACGTCACTAAAGCAAACTAACTTAAGTACAAATAAAATAAAATAAAATAATAATTTGTATTTCTTAAATCAACAAAAATTATATTTTTGAATATCATCTTTTTTGATTTGGATGAATTTTTGGCATGATTTTTGTATCATGCTAGACAAAAACATATGGAAAAATGCGAACTTCGGGCCTTTGAGGTCAATTGAAAAAACTGTTCTAACATAACGACAGATATTTTGTAGAGTATTTTGAACACCAAGGTCTTTAAAATATTATTATGC
The DNA here is from genome assembly GCA_947397865.1 of Polietes domitor. NCBI lineage: Eukaryota > Metazoa > Arthropoda > Insecta > Diptera > Muscidae > Polietes > Polietes domitor. Next base: position 74,773,882 of record OX377621.1, on the reverse strand, counting down.
ACAATTTTATATCACATAAGGTGTAAGATCATTTTTCGTGATGTTTTCCTCGAGAATGAATATCTCAGAAAGTGATATTTTTAAAATTCTGAAAAAAATATGTATTAATCTTTATCCTATGCTCCAGACGCATGCAACATTTAGTGCACACTGTAAGAAAAAGTTGCATTCCCCCAATGAAATATTACATTGCATCAATGAAAGTTGTCATTGTTTTTGGGACAATGTAAAATGTTTCATTAAATCAAAAATCAATGAATAAACTTTCATTAGTGTTAGAGTGATGTAAAGTGACATTACTACAATGAAACATTGACATTATATTAATAAAGCGGTTTACGTTAATATAATGAAAAGTTTCATTAATGGAATGTTCATTAATGATTCTTTGTCATTGTGGTAATGAAATAGTTTCATTGATGAGTGACTTTTTTTTTATTAATTTAATGACTTTGATTCGTCGTCAAAAAGGATGATTCGCGAAAATCATTAATAGAAAAAGTAACATTATGTAGACTCTCTACATCTAGTTTGCAGCAATACTTTGGCGCAGAAACCAAAATATTTAAGGTAGTTGCACCACACTTACTAATTATGTGCCACCAAAACTACACACACAATAAAAAATCATGACACAATAATGAAACCAGATCATTACGTTAAATAAATGTTACAATCGGGTTATGAAAGAGTATCATTATTTATTTTTGTGGCGGAAAAAGTAAAAAAAAAAATAATTAATTCAGCCAAACAATTGTTATAATAGTAAATATAAACCGCTACATTATAATCCAGTCGAAGATTTTCAAAATATTATACATTTTTTCTTAGATTTATACAAAAAATGTAATGAAATATTAATGAAAAGTCTTTCGTTGTATTAATGACTCTACAAATAATTAAAAATATTGTTAATCAAATATTTCATAACTGTAAAGAAATATTTCATTGCATCCAAGCAACTTTTCTTTGCATCAATGTAAACACATAGAAAATCAAAAAGAAAATATATTCTGATTGTTTGAATTGGGTTTATATTGTCCTTTTCCTAAAAATATCTAAAACGAAATTTGGAGGAAATCGGACCACGTAAAGGGATTAATGAAGCAATCAATATTGGAAGCTGATTTTGAGAGGAAAAAACGTAATTTTTTAATGTTAATAAAATTATACTTACTGGTTATTGTTATCACAATGAAGTAGCCAAATTCTGAAATGACCTTTCCAACAAGGTGGACAAAATTAAAATCGGTTGATAGTAAATTGCATTAAACCGGTGTTTAAATGGTTACTTTTGGATAGAAAAGAAAAATTAATAAAAAATCAAATTTGAATTCGATCTTTTTATATTCCATTATATTCTAAACAATACACAATTCGCTGGTGTGGAACATTAACTGCCCAGGGTTTTAATAACCTCTTAAAAACCTCGTGCATAGAAGTTTGTGTATTTTTATTGATTTAAAATTGTTGATAAGAATTCTCAATATCTAAATCAAACTTTAGTAGCATATACTTAATTCATCAAGGATTAGGCCTGCGATCAATTAAACAAATATTCGTATATATATTTAAAATTTGTTAATTTTGATCTATGAAATTTATATTTAATGAAAGACAAGACAAATACTATATAAATGCAAAACTATTGACCTTAGGCCTAGAGTACTTCACGAAATTAAATCCAAGGATTACAAGGATTTTTCCCATTAAAAGATCAACTAACATTGAGCTATATTCAAGCTAATTTTCATTGAAACAATGGAATGAAATTGTTGCTTGGATTGCAGCTTTTGATTGATATAAAGTAAATTATTCGTCGATAATGTGAATATTCATCATTCATGCAAAAACATTGTATTATTGATGAATTAAGCGAAAGAAAATTTTCAAAATATAGGGTGGGCAATTTGAAATTTTATATTAGAATCGGCATTAAAAAAAATAATGATTATTTTTCAAATTTCTGGTTTTATTGGAAAGGTTGAACTTTGTCATTTAATAATGGAACACAATATCATTCATATGACTACCACGACTGGCTCGGCAGTACCTCACCACATCCGATTAACCCAATTTTTCAGTACCGCCCAAAATCCACACCAAACACTCGTGACTTGTTGTGGATGCATTGGCTTCTCAATAGTCACGTGTGGGTTCTCTGAAACGTAGTAGCGATTTATACTTAATTTTCTGTTTTTCAAAACTTCAAAAAGAGAAATAAAAAATAAATTTAGCTCTCAAACATAATAGAATTTAATATAAACAACGTAAATCTGGCAGTCGATACAGAAATGTGAAGATTACTTTAGCAAATTATCGCAGTCGCATACAAACGACAGAGAATTTAAGTCAGCCCCCATCTTTGGTGGAAAAAACTTACGGAGTCTATTTTAAATTTTGTAGTCTTTGAAATTAATATACCAAAATTCAATCGGGTTAGAAAAAGTAAATTCTTTCTTCGCCTTCGTGTTGTTTTCCTTTAATGGAAATTAGTGTAGCATTTTCAGCTTGTGGATCTACAATTTTGACTTGTTGGATACCTTTGGTGAGATAGTTCATAAATAATAGGGTTGTTTTTCTAACTAAGCTGGAATAAAAAACGTAAATAAAACGCTATTTTTTCACTCAACGGAAACAAACAATTTTACATGTGTATCAAAAACAATTGAAAAATAATTTTGTAATTATAATGATTTGTCTACTAATATAACCAGTATAAGTGAAATGAAAAAATGTTAAAATATTTTTTTTTGCAAATTTGTTTAAAGCTATATTGTAATTGGCTATAATGTGAAACAGGATTTTTTTATTTTGAGTAAAAAATTAACTTTTTTGTTATTGCAGCTTGTATGGGAAAACAGCCCTACACTTGACAATTGTAAATTCATTCTCCTACTGTTAGGGGAAAAACTAAAATATGACTTTGTCAAAATCTATGGAGGGCATAGTTAGTTTCGAGTTGTTTTGAAAAAACGATACTTTCTCATTCGTTCTATCATTTTTATTTATTTTATTTTTACCAAACTGTATAAAAAATAATAGTTTGTGGTAATGTTCAGGCCAACGAACATAGCAAAAACAAAAAATGATCGATTCAGTGAAAATGACACGTTTCGTAGTTTAAACAATTAAAACAATAATAATCATTTCCCCTATAATGCCCTTTCTAAATTTACAACAGAAATTTGTCATTGTTTAGATGTAAGCATTTTGAGTCAGTGCTTAAAAAATAATAAAAATTACAAAATCGTTTCTATATGGCACGTTTCGTAGTGTAAATGCACAAGAAGTAACGTTTATTTGATTGAATTGCATTACATCAAAACTTATGGCTATGGTAATTTAGCTGTTACAACGAAATTTTTCTTTGTCCGATAATTTTTCTTTCGACACAAGAAAAAATATTTCCCACAAGAAAATCGCAATGTTCACATCTAGTATCAATCGTTTTTATATGCAATTAATATAAAATCCATAACACAAATATTTTATTTAATTTTTATTTTTCAATTTTTAGCATAGTTCTTGTAGATTTCTCCCAGAAGATTTTTGACATGAATGAACTATTTTATCAAAACTCTATTTTAACTCTTATTTCTAATGATTTTATCCCGCCAAGACCAACTATTTTGTCGAAGTGCTGTATATAATATTTTCTGATATTTTTTGTGTACTGTACTCGAAAACAATATTGAATATTTTTACTGCATATCTTTATTTTCAAAGTTATTAAAAATGCAAGTCGAGTACGTTTAGTATTTGGCTTATAATTTTTGGAATATTATTACTCTTACATTGTTACTTTTACATTGTTAAATTTGTTACATTGTTTAATTAAATTATAGATAAATTAAAAAATATGAAGAAAATATTCATTTTATTTTTTAAACGCAGAATTTTTAGCCCTCATAGTTAATGTTAATTTAACGTATAACCGGCCGTGACTTAATGTCCAAATTGAAATTTTAATAAAAAAATAGAAAATGTATTATGCCTCAATAATATACAATAAAATTAATTTTTGGGTCCTGAACTCAAAACTATTGTATTTATTTATTATTAAATTTGAAACTATATATCATTCATTTTTGTTTTATAGTTCATCCCTCAGGATTTTTCCGTATTTGGATTGATTTTTCCGTATTTTTTGGTGTGATAAGGCAGCACCCCAAAAAATACACCAAATTCCACGATTTAAAGGGCTCCATAAATTTTTCAATTTTTCCGATTCGTTATCACCACCACCAAATGCCACAAAGTTTGTCTGCAAACAAGCATAAAAATGTTTTACACAATATGTATTACATATATGCACATAAATGAAGGCCAGTGGTATCAGATGCTTTAGCAGCTTCACAGTTGGGGACATCTGAGAATGAAAAATATGATCAGATGTGTGAATTTTATCTTGAAACGTGACTTAGGCTTAATTTTGCAGCAGCGAAAAATTTACTAACATTCAGACATGGTAATCTTATGTAAAACGATTATAACAAAATAAGTACTTACACGGCAAAGGTGTATTAAATACATTAGAATGGGTCGAGATATAAAAGAAAGAGAATATTTTTCGCAAAAAAAAAAAGATTTTAAGGATTGTTTCAGATAATGGAGTGGGTCTCAAATTCCAGTTATAAAAACTTAATTTAGAGGGGGATTCAAAAAATTATGTCTATCATCATACAGAAAACGTTATGTTTGTTTAGCGAAAATAGCTATAATTTCTTCCCCCGCGATTAAACATTATTTCAGCAACTCAATTATAATTTTGCACTAACACTTAAACATAAATATCTATCTGCTTGTATACGGACTCTATACATACACACATATATTTTCATTGTACACTTTACATAATAGTAGTGATTTATGTTGTTGTTGCCGTTGCCTTTGCAATTTTGTGTAATGTGTTATTTTTTACACCTGACTTTTTAGACGTTTTTCCTCTCCACTCATTTAAAGAAATAGCAACAACGGCAATAACAACAACCTGCTTCATAATAATAAAAATAATAATGCAATATGCACACTGGCACATTGATACCACTTTAACTGCATTGGGATTTTGTTATGCGGCCCACGCAAACCGTAATAATGTAATGCTCTACAGTCGACGTCTAAAGATTAGGAACGAGGGGGAAATCGGAAAATTCACACATATATTTATGGTATAACTGCAAAGAATTGTTTATTAAACAGAAAATGTTGCAAACATTAAACACTTGCATGGAAACATAGTTTGTTTGCGTGCAAGCATTTATTTATTTGGGAAAAAATGTCCTAAATAAATATAGATGTACATATTTTTACATGCAAACATTTCAAAAAATAAATTGCGACGCGTAAACAAGTGTTGTTTTGTTTTTGAAAAATATTGCTTCTAAATAATTAATAATTAGTTTGAGTCTAACCAAAATATTGGAATACATTGAAATATTAAAGAAAACAAGAAACATAAATTCTACATTTATCCATAGATTTTCTTCAAAACAGACCTAGTTTTCTTCAGCCAGCTATTAATTTATTTTTTTTAATAGCAGGCTTCATAATGAATAAAAATAAACAGTGGACAGTCCTATATTTTGAATTTGTTTAAAATTTAAATATCCCCTGAAGATAACTAACGATGTTAGTCGAAATATTTGGCAAAAATAATTAAATAAATTTAAAAAGTTAGCTATTAACAAATAATATAAAATATTTTTTCCATTTTTTTCTATTTTTTAAATCTTTTTTCGTGTCAGCAAAGAAAGTTTTTTTTCCGAAGACTATTCCTATTTTTGGAGACTATTCCTAAATTACTGTTTCTATGTGAAAGTGAATTACACAACATTGGTAGCCCTCATAATTACCTTTAATTGAAAATATAAACGGAAGTTATCAGACTTATATATCGAAAATGAGAGTGCAAATAGTAAAGGTACCTTCGGCGAAAATTGTAATTTTAGTAAAAAATATTTAAAAAAATTTATCAATAAAAATTGTTGAAATTGTTTGCCAGTCAAAATACATCAGAAAATTTTATACATAGCTCTAGGACAAAATTTTTGCTGCATAGCGCAATTAAGATATTTACTTTAAAATCTATATTTTTATATTTTTATATTTTTATATTTTTATATTTTTATATTTTTATATTTTTATATTTTTATATTTTTATATTTTTATATTTTTATATTTTTATATTTTTATATTTTTATATTTTTATATTTTTATATTTTTATATTTTTATATTTTTATATTTTTATATTTTTATATTTTTATATTTTTATATTTTTATATTTTTATATTTTTATATTTTTATATTTTTATCCCCTGAAGATAACTAACGATGTTAGTCGAAATATTTGGCAAAAATAATTAAATAAATTTAAAAAGTTAGCTATTAACAAATAATATAAAATATTTTTTCCATTTTTTTCTATTTTTTAAATCTTTTTTCGTGTCAGCAAAGAAAGTTTTTTTTCCGAAGACTATTCCTATTTTTGGAGACTATTCCTAAATTACTGTTTCTATGTGAAAGTGAATTACACAACATTGGTAGCCCTCATAATTACCTTTAATTGAAAATATAAACGGAAGTTATCAGACTTATATATCGAAAATGAGAGTGCAAATAGTAAAGGTACCTTCGGCGAAAATTGTAATTTTAGTAAAAAATATTTAAAAAAATTTATCAATAAAAATTGTTGAAATTGTTTGCCAGTCAAAATACATCAGAAAATTTTATACATAGCTCTAGGACAAAATTTTTGCTGCATAGCGCAATTAAGATATTTACTTTAAAATCTATATTTTTATATTTTTATATTTTTATATTTTTATATTTTTATATTTTTATATTTTTATATTTTTATATTTTTATATTTTTATATTTTTATATTTTTATATTTTTATATTTTTATATTTTTATATTTTTATATTTTTATATTTTTATATTTTTATATTTTTATATTTTTATATTTTTATATTTTTATATTTTTATATTTTTATATTTTTATATTTTTATATTTTTATATTTTTATATTTTTATATTTTTATATTTTTATATTTTTATATTTTTATATTTTTATATTTTTATATTTTTATATTTTTATATTTTTATATTTTTATATTTTTATATTTTTATATTTTTATATTTTTATATTTTTATATTTTTATATTTTTATATTTTTATATTTTTATATTTTTATATTTTTATATTTTTATATTTTTATATTTTTATATTTTTATATTTTTATATTTTTATATTTTTATATTTTTATATTTTTATATTTTTATATTTTTATATTTTTATATTTTTATATTTTTATATTTTTATATTTTTATATTTTTATATTTTTATATTTTTATATTTTTATATTTTTATATTTTTATATTTTTATATTTTTATATTTTTATATTTTTATATTTTTATATTTTTATATTTTTATATTTTTATATTTTTATATTTTTATATTTTTATATTTTTATATTTTTATATTTTTATATTTTTATATTTTTATATTTTTATATTTTTATATTTTTATATTTTTATATTTTTATATTTTTATATTTTTATATTTTCATATTTTTATATTTTTATATTTTTATATTTTTATATTTTTATATTTTTATATTTTTATATTTCTATATTTTTATATTTTCATATTTTTATATTTGTATATTTTTATATTTTTATATTTTTATATTTTTATATTTTTATATTTTTATATTTTTATATTTTTATATTTTTATATTTTTATATTTTTATATTTTTATATTTTTATATTTTTATATTTTTATATTTTTATATTTTTATATTTTTATATTTTTATATTTTTATATTTTTATATTTTTATATTTTTATATTTTTATATTTTTATATTTTTATATTTTTATATTTTTATATTTTTATATTTTTATATTTTTATATTTTTATATTTTTATATTTTTATATTTTTATATTTTTATATTTTTATATTTTTATATTTTTATATTTTTATATTTTTATATTTTTATATTTTTATATTTTTATATTTTTATATTTTTATATTTTTATATTTTTATATTTTTATATTTTTATATTTTTATATTTTTATATTTTTATATTTTTATATTTTTATATTTTTATATTTTTATATTTTTATATTTTTATATTTTTATATTTTTATATTTTTATATTTTTATATTTTTATATTTTTATATTTTTATATTTTTATATTTTTATATTTTTATATTTTTATATTTTTATATTTTTATATTTTTATATTTTTATATTTTTATATTTTTATATTTTTATATTTTTATATTTTTATATTTTTATATTTTTATATTTTTATATTTTTATATTTTTATATTTTTATATTTTTATATTTTTATATTTTTATATTTTTATATTTTTATATTTTTATATTTTTATATTTTTATATTTTTATATTTTTATATTTTTATATTTTTATATTTTTATATTTTTATATTTTTATATTTTTATATTTTTATATTTTTATATTTTTATATTTTTATATTTTTATATTTTTATATTTTTATATTTTTATATTTTTATATTTTTATATTTTTATATTTTTATATTTTTATATTTTTATATTTTTATATTTTTATATTTTTATATTTTTATATTTTTATATTTTTATATTTTTATATTTTTATATTTTTATATTTTTATATTTTTATATTTTTATATTTTTATATTTTTATATTTTTATATTTTTATATTTTTATATTTTTATATTTTTATATTTTTATATTTTTATATTTTTATATTTTTATATTTTTATATTTTTATATTTTTATATTTTTATATTTTTATATTTTTATATTTTTATATTTTTATATTTTTATATTTTTATATTTTTATATTTTTATATTTTTATATTTTTATATTTTTATATTTTTATATTTTTATATTTTTATATTTTTATATTTTTACATTTTTATATTTTTATTTATTAGATAGTCCCAACATTTGTTGTGCCACTTTTGTTCATTCATCCACTGCACGTTATCCCAGCCCCATCCTTTTGCCACTGGCCGAACACTGTCGCTTCCCCAACACTACTTTGCCCATTTGTTGTTTAGCCACACACAACACAACAGCTCCAATCAAAACAACCTTTGGAATGTTGTTTTACAAATAAATCATGTTTTTTCTTGCCATCGTTATTGGCTTGAACACTAAAAATAGACAAAACCATCATTAGAATCTAATCTGAAATGCAAACGAAGAAAAAATAATAATAAAAAAAATAAAAACAAACGCTGCCAGCACTTTATAGACCAGACCACAACGATCGATGTTTGTATAAATTCAGACGGTCGGGATGGGTTGGGGTGGGGTGTGCAGACAAACTCTAGCAAAACACATGCTCGTCCATCTTCCACCGATCCAATTTTCTTATATCATTTTGCAAAAAAAAAAGAATCAAAAGAAAAAAAGCAGCTGGAAAAAAATTAAATAATAAACGCACAGATCTTGCCTCATAATGTATATGAGTTATTTGTATATTTACGGTGAAATGCCAAATACCCATCGAGAATATCTACACCAGACACAATTCTCAATACTCAATATTTCATATTCAATATTCAATATTTTCATATCGAATGGATACGAAACAATGAATGGCATGGAGTGGACTGGAGGTGGTCATGATGATGGTGGTGGTGGTGTTGGTGGGTGAATAATTGTTTGGTGTTGCTATCTTTCATTCATTCATTTGTTCGTTCATTTGGTGGCATCGTCCAAAAACAAGAACATTTCAGTGCATATTTCCCAAATGGAATTTTGGTGCCTCATCACCATCATCAGCGGCCGCCTTATCGAGAATTGCTTGGGCTGGAACTGAATTTGGTCGGTGAGGGAGGAGGTGATGGTGGGTAAACAACAATTCCATGTGGTGCAAATTGCTGTTCGATGATGTTGGCGGACGCACAAAGTAGCCAGGCAGACAGCCAGCCCGCCAACAATCACCGATTGTTATGGTTTTTGGCTTGAAAACATTTCAAAATTGTTCATTTCCACTGTGAAACATTGAACAGATATCGCAATTATCGATGTTGTTCATTTCAGTTCAGTTTGAATTGAATTGAATGCTGTTCGTTCCTCTTGTTTTTTGAATTTTATTCGTCGTGTTTCTTTTTAGCTTATGCTAATTTTGAAATTTATGTCATTGTGATGGGAGATGATGATGAAAAATTTGTATGAAAATCCAATGTTGTGTGGTAATCAAAACAAACATATGCACATGCATAAGTTATTTTGCCATTAGGAGTGCGCGAAATTTTTAGATGGTTAGATGCTTTGAAATATCGTACAGCTTGAAAAGCAAAGTTTCATGGAGTCCTGTTTACGATTTTTAAATGTACACAACAACAAAAAATAAACATGAAAGCGACAATTAAAAAAAATAAATAAATAAAAAATATATATGCGATCACTTTTTCCAGTATATTTGCTTGGAAAAGTATAAGATGCTATGGATTTTTTTATTTTAAATTTTTGTGGGACATGGTTTCAGCTATTCAGTTATATTGACCTACATTTTTTTTAAATTCCATTTTATCTTCGGATAAAAAATAAAAAATATAAAATTGTCTCACGGTGTTATCATGAGACAGGAATCGATCGATTAGACCCAATAAAGACTCAATGTTGCCTACACAATTTCTCAATCGGTGCAGTATACCAAACTGTAAACTTTCTCAAATTTAATTCTTACTTTTTTTAGTTTACTTTGGTGTTGAAAACTAAAAAATATCCATTTTACATTTTAGAATATATATAGGCACTCCTATTACAAAAAATGTGCTTTGGCACATTTTTCATTGGTCTTGTTAAAATCAAATAATATATAAATTTTAACATACCACTCGCCTACATATTTTAAAAATAAGAATATACATATAAATTACAAATAAGAATTTGCTTAGAGGGCGGTTGTAAATGGTTATCCCATGAGCATACCATTCCGTGTAGTACAAGTCGCAATAGTAAAAACGTCACCATTTTTAAATATCAAAAAAGTTTGAAACAGCTAAATTAAAAAAAATCAAAAAATATGAATGAATTCTAGAGTATCTATATTTTTATTTATAGTCATTTTAATGTTTTTAGAGATGCATCCTATTTCCTCAAAATTGGTTAAAACAGTCAGAAGTTATTAATATTTGAAAATGTCATCATCGCATGCAATTTGTTCAAGTTTTCGATTTGAGACATATAAAGAACCACTCCTATTCTGGAGACTGTATTATTTGCAATGGTACAAATGGGGATCCAAAAAATAGTTGGGTGAACTTGGCATGTCCCCGTTCCCATCCCCATTTGAATGCATATTCCACTGATTACGTTGATTTTACTTTCCCTTTAGCTAGTCTATCACTGTGCGTATGAGTAATATTATCATTAATTAACATAACTTATACGCCACATTGGACAATGTGGCGTATGATAATGGTGATAACATTCTATGAAGCCAACAATTTTATAATTTCTGGTACGTTTTGCTGGAAATAAATCACAAACTTTTTTGCTTTTTTACACCATTTTCAAAAATGCCCTAAAAGAGTATTATTTTTTATAATAATTTTAAAAAGAAGAAAAAATCAACTTTTTTCACTAAAATTTTTACAATGTTTGTTATCAGTACTTTGAAATACCGCGGCCAGATCAGATGCGAATTAGGGAAAATATCTTCGGAAAATACAGAAACAGTCGAAGAAAAAATATTTTTGAACCGGACATTATTCGATTTTGAAATATTGTACATGAATGTTGACAAGACAACAACACATGCTAAAATTTAGACCTCGGTGGCGCCTATGGGTCTCTGAAAAGCCAGAACAATTTTAAAAATTCTGAGTTTTTCAAACATAATTGCTGATATTTCTGAAAGTGCTTGGAGTTTGATGGTTATAAACGTGTCGTTTAGAAGATATTGAAAATACCTTTAAAATAATATTATGTACAATTGAATACTTCCTTAAAGGGCAACTATTTGTGCTTTTAGTTTCAGGAAAGCCTTTCTCATGAAGCGATATTTTCTGAGGAAATGTATGCTCCGCATGCATGCCAGATTTCATACAGTATGTATGGACTTACTGTACAAAAAACTTCGCGCACATATAGTTATTTCGTGAACATATGAGTCATTCCAAGTCAAAGTGGGCAAAAAATCGGAATAAATAAAAGTTGATTAATTTTCAAAAAAAATCATTTCCTTAAATCAGAACCAATATGGGAATATACACATTTAGAATTATGAGCATTCGAAGCTGACAAAAAACTTCGCATGTCTCCGATTTTTCTGAAAAAAACTCATGAAATATTATTCTTTAAAAATATTTTACACGTGTGTTAGGAAAAAATATTGAAATTATTTTCTTTTGGAGTTATATGCTTTAGAATTTCTTGTATTTCGAAATTGGTTTAACTAATTCTAAAGTTAAAATGTCTTTAGGAGTTTTTTAATACCTTATCGGACCGGATTTTATAAAAAGTGCCTCAAACATAGCAATAAAATAAAAAAAACTAACAACCTAGTGAATGGACAGTGATAAATCAGAAATATTTTGCAAGAACGCATTATATCAAAGCAAAGATTAATTTTAGTTGACGAAACCCACAACCTTGTGTACCACTTATTTCTATAGTACAATAATCTTCAGCATAATATTTTCAGAGAGCATAGAATACATCGTCATCCCTGATGAATTTAGTGTATTTTGGAGAAAAAAAACATTGATGTAATCATTTTTTAAAAACAAGACAAATTAAAAATAAATAAATATTAGTAAAACCTAAAAAATCGTAGTAAAATAATGAACTTTGCAAACGAAATGATCTAAAGTATTAATAATATCCTGAATACCTTTCAAACACTGTATAAACCTCTAAAATCGGTTTAACCATTTGCAAAATACAAGAATTTCAATATACATTTGTCAGCAGGGTTTAAAAATTATGTGGAAATTCAAATTTCACACAATGTATTTGAAATATATATTTTTTTAATTTTTGTTTAAGTGACAAATCTAAAATAAGCTCAAATTGATTTTTAAATTTTATTTTTAATTTCTGTGTTATTTCAATTCATTTACATGTTTTATATTTGCCCATCTAGTGCAATTCTTCAATGATCCAATAAAATACAAATTGGGTCATTGTAAAATATTGTCTTAGGTATATTTATATATTTAGGTATATTTTCGATACATTTCTAACCCCATGTACTCTGTGTGGATCTTTATTAAGAATTCCTTAATGTGTGGAAAATCATGAATAAAATTCTGCGGAGCATGGATTTGTTGATGGCCCCCCAATCACTTGTTGGTTGACAGACAAACACTTCCAACGGATGTTCCACAACAACAACAGTGCCTGGCTTCACATTTCTTCTCGAGTTAAGTTTGAGTTTTGGTTTTGCAAAAAAAATGCATTTTCGTTGTTCATTCAATATATCGTATCAATACATGTCTGCCGACATACAAACATACATATATACATATACATACACTCAAGTCTATATAGTAGAGTAAAGTATAGTTTGTTGCTGTTGTATTTTTTGTTTTTGCAAAACTAGTTTCACGACTATATCTACGTATGCACGTTAATACATATATTTCCACTTGTATGTATGTATGTATGGACGCATACGATATTTGTTTTTGTTGGTTTTGTTGTTTTCCTTAAAAATTTCTTGTTACTACAACCGCACCACGACGGCTGAACGCGACTGGTGCTGACTAGATTGACTATGATTCGGAGACCATGCTTACTTACTACTATAGTGGATACTACTATTTGATCCAACAATCCCACAGACACACTTACCAGATATACATTAGGGGCCGTCTGATAAGTTGGGTAAAAATAAAACCCAGGAAAAAATGTGACAAAATTTCATTGTCTTGGATCACACATTGCATGCCAAAACAAATTACTACGAAAAGATCCTTTGCCAAACTTTAATCTGATTTATCTGAAACTTTAATATTAGATTTATTGGAAAAGAAATGATAATGAATGCAACATAGATTAATGAGCAGCCTTATGGTGCGACCCTCGTTGACAAATTATATGAAAAATAGGTAGATTAGGTATTTTCGGTTTTATGTTTTCTACTAAAAAAACTTGGAGGACGTTGTCAATATTACAGTTTCCAAGGACAATAATTTCAAATGCTGAAGAATTTATAAAAAATAGGCTTACTAGATTTTTGAAGAACGTTTATTACTTTTTGTCAGATTTTCCTTACATAAAATTTGGGATATTTGATGATGATCTCTCAAACGGAATAATATCTAGCTTGGATTGCTTCGAAAGTTTGTGTATATATTCTTCTCATAAAAGTATTTTATACGTGTTTGAAGAAATATAAATATTTTTTACGAGTTATGACCAATTTAACTTTGCTGAAAGTACGTTTTTTTTATAAAGGTGTATTCATTCAAACGCGCGTAACTCCTGAACTACTTGACCAAATTCAATAGCTTATTTTTAAGGTAATTTCAATAACTTTCTGGTATCATTTCATTGAAATTTTATGCATTCTATAATTTTAATCTGCTTATTTCGTTTTTCAAAATTATTACATTAATTATTTTTTTGAAATTTTAAAGTTTTTTCTAATACATCTTTTTTATAGACCGTATGAGTTGGGAAGTGGTGAAATAATAGGTTCTATTTTTAAGATTTTTTTTTTCAAAATATCTTTTGGACAAGCAACAAAAACTTCAATGAAAATGTAAAAGAATGAACATTTCAAGATAAATCGCTGTGTAAAAATCCAATAAAGTGAAGATAATTTTAAAAATACGTTAAACATTGAAACAGAGTTGAAAGTAGTTATATGCCCGAAACCATCGCGAAACGGAGTTTATACCTTGCATAAACATTTTGAATAATAATTTAAAAATTACTTTTAATTCAATCCTCAACTAGGACTACAATATACAGTCGACCATTTCACAGGTATTTTCATGATTTTTAAAGCTAATCCTCAGACATTTTCTTTGTAAAAATAAATACACAAATTAATATTCACAAACATGAAGACATAATTCTAAAACGTTCACAATGTATAGATAACAAAATATTGAATTTATAAATTTTGTGTCCTTGAATATCTATTTATTTAAATATTCAAAGATAAAAATAGTTTTCCATTTGCATTGTCATTAAAAAAATAGACATGATATTTAAATGGGCTTATTTAAATTTAATTCTACATCGAATTACATTTGAATCCGATGAAGTGTTAAATATGTAAACTCTATTGGAATCAGTAAATGTTCGGAGGTCACAACGAATAAATGGCGATAAAATACGAATCAACAAGAATTGAGACAGAAATTGAGTACACTGCCCGCCCGACAGTCCATATTACACTTGAGCCACCTAAAACTATAGGTGAAACGGAGTTAATTGGCGTTTTCAGTTTTTCATTTCCTCACTCCTTGAAAGGACCACGAAGTTCCCAAGGAAGTATACAATTTATTTAATACTTATTCGCACTCTATAATACCACTATAAGTGGCAAATTAAAGAAAAGAAGATATGCTAAAAATACTATAAATTACAAGGGTTAAAAAGCAGGATATGAATGAACTAGAAAATCTAAGGGGTAACCTTGAAATAGTTTTTAATGCTGAACCAATACAGATAGAAGCATGACATTTGAAGTATTTTTAAAAGATATTCTTCACTTTAATTTGACACTAATACCGTTATCATAGGGTGCGAGCAAATAAGTATTTTAAACAATTTTTGAAAAATTTTATCCTTTGGAACTTTGTAGTCCTCTGAAGGGGCACTGGATGAGGAAATGAAAAACTAAAAACGCCAAGTAACTCAAGTGTAACAATTTTTTTAATTGTCATTAAATCATTAAAAATCAAAAATTAGTCATAATGAAAAATTATATGTATTTTTGGAAGTACGCTGCTGGTATAGCAAGAAAAAATAAAAAAATGTGCCCGCGACCTAAACAATTATATTTTGTATGTACTGATCCATAAAAATAACATATACATCTTTAACATATATTTTTAAATTTTTATTAAAATTCAAATTTTCGTGGAAGCCGCCTGTAATATTATACTCTAATTTTTCAGGTTTAAGTCATCATCATCATCTATACTATATTATACAATATATTAAAATCATGATAGTAAAGGGTGATTTTTTAAGAGCTTGATAACTTTTTTTTTAAAAAAAACGCATAAAATTTGCAAAATCTCATCGGTTCTTTATTTGAAACGTTAGATTGGTCCATGACATTTACTTTTTGAAGATAATTTCATTTAAATGTTGACCGCGGCTGCGTCTTAGGTGGTCCATCCGCTTAGTCCAATTTTGGCATTTCCACGTTTTTGAGTAACAGAGACCCAATTGGTGCGAACGGCGACGAATCGAAAATTGGTGGTCATCATTAACACTGGCCGATACAGCTGCGATATTTTCTTCAGTTCGCACTCTACGTAAGCGTGTTGGTGGTTTAATGTCCAACAATGTAAATTTGGTGCGAAATTTAGTCACAATAGCACGAATAGCCGCTTCAGTGGGTCGATTAAACTGACCATAAAATGGAAGCGCGCAATGAACTTTCTTAACAGAGCACGCATTTTGATAATAAAATTCAATAATTTGCAAGCGTTGTTCGTTTGTAAGACGATTCATGATGAAATGTCAAAGCATACTGAGCATCTTTCTCTTTGACACCATGTCTGAAATCCCACGTGATCTGTCAAATACTAATGCATGAAAATCCTAACCTCAAAAAAATCACTCTTTAGTAGTGTGCAGCCATATGTAAATAAATTTGCATTCTATAAAATATAGATGTAAAATGGCCTTGATCCAGGACAGACGAAAAATTTTAAAAAATATACACATTTTTAAATTATATATTTTGACAAAATGGGTAAATGTTATGACCCATTTGTATGTTTTAAAGATTTTTTTGTTTGAATACTAGTTTCTATAAAATGTATTTTTTTGTTTTGTTCTATTTTTTTCATATTTTCCTGACAAAAAAACGCTACAAGTTAATTAGAAAGAAATATTTTTTTAAATTCTCTTACTTCTATCATTTTTGCATACAATTTTTTCAAGCAGATAATTTTTCTTCAGAATTAAAAAATAAATAATAATTTCATTTTTAAGTAATATATAATAAATTTCCAAAAAAATATTAAATTTTTTAAAAAATTAAAAAATTTTTTTGTTTGCCGGCTGTTTTAAGTCACTGTAAATTTCATAATTAACTGTAATTTAACATGAATAGTGCTGCAATTATTTTTTTCGAATTTTGAGGTAAAACTCTAATGTTATCAGTGGTCCACACCAGATGCTTTGGTGAACGTCCATATGGTAGCGATAGCACTACTGAGGTTAACCTTATACAGGGAGTGATCAGACTTATACTGCCAAATTTATAGTAGAAATATTAAAAAATTTAGTTTTATATTTCTTTAAAATTTTCCCTAACATTTTTTGATATTTAGTTTATGGAACAGAGGCGTACATGGAACCATGGAAATGCAATAGGAAATATTTTTTAGGTTTCGAACATATTTTTTTTCACTTTTTAGTTACATCGATTTTTTTATCAACTGAAAATTGTAGACCCAACATTCTTCCATACTATTATTTCTTCATATTTGAACAAATATATCTTGTAAGCAGTAGCCAGAATATTTTTAAAAAATTCCCTTCTTTCCTGGATTGTGAAATCAGCCAACATAAATCGATACGGGCTAAGGTACATATGAAAAAAAATTGGCATCTACACACACCATTCATGCAAACATTCATGCATACATACATACAGATATATGCATGGATGTATGTACCTGTACATATGTATGTGTGTATATCCGTTGTATGTGTGGCTGTATGATGTTGCATATTGAACGGCATGGCATGCGCGCATGCCTAATGTATTATTTTCATTTCTTTTAAGAAGTCTTATAAAAACCAATCAATATATATATACACACACATATAAATATGTGTGTATGTAAAGAGTGATTTTTTTGAGGTTAGGATTTTCATGCATTAGTATTTGACAGATCACGTGGGATTTCAGACATGGTGTCAAAGAGAAAGATGCTCAGTATGCTTTGACATTTCATCATGAATCGTCTTACAAACAAACAACGCTTGCAAATTATTGAATTTTATTATCAAAATGCGTGCTCTGTTAAGAAAGTTCATTGCGCGCTTCCATTTTATGGTCAGTTTAATCGACCCACTGAAGCGGCTATTCGGGTTATTGTGACTAAATTTCGCACCAAATTTACATTGTTGGACATTAAACCACCAACACGCTTACGTAGAGTGCGAACTGAAGAAAATATCGCAGCTGTATCGGCCAGTGTTAATGATGACCACCAATTTTCGATTCGTCTCTGTTACTCAAAAACGTGGAAATGCCAAAATTGGACTAAGCGGATGGACCACCTAAGACGCAGCCGCGGTCAACATTTAAATGAAATTATCTTCAAAAAGTAAATGTCATGGACCAATCTAACGTTTCAAATAAAGAACCGATGAGATTTTGCAAATTTTATGCGTTTTTTTAAAAAAAAAAGTTATCAAGCTCTTAAAAAATCACCCTTTACTATGCTATGCCATACAAACATACAGATGTTTGTATGTTTGTTTGCGGCCATACACTGAGTCGACAACAATATCAGCGATAACCATAACTAAGCCCACAACAACAACAACAGCAACAACAACATCCAGCACTTCGACAACAGCGTCAGCAACAGCAACATTAGCAGCATGCAACAACAACAATAGAATGTCGCAATTTTTTTGCGCCATTATAAATTATTATAAAAAAAGAAGAAAAAAAGACTGCTTCAATTTCAGTGCTGTTGCTGTTGCCATTATTTCTATTATTATTTATTTGCAATATGAGACATGAACAACAACAACAACAGTAACGGCGGCAACAGAAAAAAACGACACCAACCGACTCTCAATTGAACGGAAATGTACGCGCCAGTTAAGTGTTCAATCGGTGAAAATTATGTTGACGCTCTAATGAGTTGTGTATTTTATACCCATTTTTTTTGCTTTCTGTGGCATATTATTTTTTTTTCTAGTTCCCCCTCCACCAGTCGGTGGTGTGGCATCTTTAACAGACAAACGAAAAAAAACTTGTTTCTGTTGTTGCCTTTTGCTGTTATTGCATTGGCAATGCAATTTCGATCATTTGGTGCGGATTATGATGAACATTCGATACGTTTTTTCCAGTCTTTGCCTTTGCAAAAACCATGAAGCGCCTGCTGCACACTCGCAGACACTCGAACACACATACGCCTAGACTCTGTAAATCGTTTAACAAATTGCTGGAATTGTTGGGATTTTAAATGATTTAAAAGGTGGGGGAAGGTGGTACAAATTGATAGAGAGAGGATGGAGTAAGGGCTGTAGGCTATTTAGAGATAATTTTACGGTACGGACCTCAGAAGAAAGGGAACCTTAAAATGAGCTAAAGCTAAACTAAAATCTGGGGAAATTGAACTTTCATCATGTCATGAACTTAATTCCAGTTCAGTGCTTAAACACTTTGCTTATTTCATACTACAAATATTGAGGAAAAAAGTGAATTCAAAAAAATTTCACAAATTGAGCTAAAATTGTTGAAAATCGAGGATTAAATCTGTCCTTCGAATTCGGAAATTTTGACAAGAAATAGGGACATTATTTGATACAGATTTTCGCTGATAAATAATATGAAATAATTTGTAAAACAATTCATTGTCTTTTCTATGGACACTATCACAGTGAAATGCTACTGGGCACATATAGTAGCTGTGCCAATACTCCTTTTATTTTCAAGGACACTGCAGTTCTTTTTTCAGTTTTGAAGGTCACAACATTTATTTTCAAAATTAGACACGCTTGCGTCATTCAATTGTAAATTGCATGGCAAATTTAAAATATATTGCCACTGGGAGAAAGACCTTGCATCACCACATGATGCCTCAATTTGTCATGTATATAAGGGTGTGCTGGCCATAGAGTTGAAATTCAAGCGTTATGTTCATCTGCGAATGTGTGCGAAGTTATATATGAGTCATTCGATGCCAAGTGGTACGATTTTTTATCTCACTAGCTTGGATTTTTCGAAAGTTTGCGCATGTATTTTTCTTATAAAAATATTTTATAAGTACTTTGAAAAAAAAAAAAATATTTTTTGCAGAGATTTTCATAAAGTGGTGTTCATTCAATCGACTATAACTATAGAATAGATTTTTATAATATTGATGTGTTACTGTGCCGTCTCATTAGATTTTTTAATGTTTTTATCATTTTAACTTGATTTTCGTTTTTTTTTGGAAATTTTAAAATAGTGTTCCTTTTTAGTGATTTTGCGAGTTTATGATTTTATTTTTCAAATTCCTTGTGCAAAATCAAATAAAAATTCACTGAATGAACTTCGAAAAGTCAACGGAAAGGGCATTTCTTCATCAGTTTACTAATTCAAATTATAAAATCAGTAAAATAATTAAGAAAAAGGCGTTGATAAAACGATTTAATTATCGTTTTTAATTTTTTGTTTGTAGTTTGCGATCAGAAAAATAAAAAATAAAAATTTTCTATTAAATACTTTTGCTTGGATTTTTATTGTCTTTTTTATCATTCAATTGAAAAAATGAATGAAATTTTGTTTTGTTTTTTTATTTTCTGCCACATATTGATATTTTCGCAGATAAGTGACCCCACTGTGGCCGAATGACAAAAGTTGGTTGAATGAAAAATACAGCAAATATAGCCCTGGACATCGTCTTTCCAAATGTAGTCCCCATACACTTCAGAAGGTTAAAAAATCTATCAATTCTGGATTTTTGTGTCAAAGAAGCATATGATGGAAAAAAGTAGCTGAAAAATTTGGGTTGATAAGATAGCTCTGGATGTGACCTCTCGGAATTTAAAAACCACATAGTCCAGATGAATTTCATAATATCACAATTTTGTTTTTTATACCCTCCACCTCCAGGATGGGGGTATATTCACTTTGTCATTCCGTTTGTAACACCTTGAAATATTCATCGGAGACCCCATAAAGTATATATATTCTGGGTCGTGGTAAAATTCTAAGACGATATAGCCATGTCCGTCTGTCCGTCTGTCCGTCTGTCCGTCTGTCTGTCTGTCTGTCTGTCTGTTGAAAGCACGATAGCGGCCGAACGAAATGAGCTAGGAGGTTAAAATTTTTCCTAAATGTGTCTTATGGTTGTAGATCGGTTGGGATTGAAAGTGGACGAAATCGGCCCAGAGGGAAAAAATTTTCCCTCACAAGGACTGAAAATACCCCTAATATTTAGAGTATTTCAGCATGTTTTTTTAACATATTAGCTTGTATTTACTTGATATTTGCAATGCGCATTCCATCTATAGCATAAAAGGGCACCATAGAGTGATTTTTATTTGTAGGGGCCGAAATGGGACAAAAAGGGATAAAAATGGTACCTATCAAACGACAACAGATAGAAACACGAAATTTGGCGTGTACATTCCTCTAACAGAGTAGATACATAATATAAAAGTATTTTTTCTAAATTCGTACTTTTAAGGGGTTAAATGGGGATAGAGGTACTAAAAATAGTACCAACCTAACGGCTGCACCTAGAATAATGAAATTCGATATATACATTCCTCTGATTGCGTAGACACGTAAAATAAAAGAAATTTCCAAAATTCGTACTTTTTGGGGTTCAAATGGAAAAAGGGGAAAAAAATAGTACCTACCAAATGATAGCAGCTAGAATCATGAAATTCGGAGTATACATTCCTCTGACTGTGTAGACACGAAAAATAAAACGTTTTTTTCCAAAATTCGTACTTTCAAAGGGTACAATGGCTACAGGGGATAAAAATAGTACCAACTAAACGAATACAGGTGGAATGGTGAAATTCAGTGTGTACATCCCTCTAATTGTGTAGATACGTAAAATAAAGTGATTTTAGATAGTCGTACTCTTGAGAGACCAAATTGGAAAAAGGGGATAAAAATGGTACCAACAAAATAGCCGCTGATAGAATCATGGAATTCGGTGTATACATTCCTCTGACTGCATAGCCACGTAAAATATTTTTTCTTCCAAATTCGTACTTTATTTTGTTGCTTTTACGACAAAAAATGGTAGAATCATGAAGTTGTCTTATACTGCGTGCGTGAGACATAAGGTATTTTCAAAATTTATACTTTTGAAATTAAAATAGGATGGAAATACAACCAACCAAACGACTGTAGCTGAAAATATACTCTCTATCCCCCAATATTTAGGGTATTTATTATTGCTCCCTTATATTTATTTTATGAATTGAAGTATTATATCCATTACATATATATATAATATTATATCCATTACATATATAAATATTGGTAGCCTTGGCATATTAATTAAATTTCTTATTTTCATACAGTTAAAATTTGTTGTAGCTTGGAAGCACCACAAAGAAAATAAATGGGACAAAAAGGGATAAAATATGGTACCAATGATACGACAACAGCTAGAATCATGAAATTCGGTGTGTACATCCCTCTAATTGCACAGACACGTCAAATAGAGTGATTTTTCGAAATTCATACTTTTAAGGAATATAATTAAAAAGAGGGATAAAAATGGGACTTACTAAACCGCTGAAGTTGAAATCATGAAATTCGATGTAAACATTCTGACTATGAAGACTCCAAAAAATTGTTTTTTACATTTGTGCGGAG
The DNA here is from genome assembly GCA_947397865.1 of Polietes domitor. Lineage (NCBI taxonomy): Eukaryota > Metazoa > Arthropoda > Insecta > Diptera > Muscidae > Polietes > Polietes domitor. The sequence continues at coordinate 74,751,134 of OX377621.1, read as the reverse complement.
AATGGGGCGAATGGGGATATCTTTAAAATTTATACTTTTCTTATCACTTTGTCTGTATCTGGAAATACTTCTTTCTAATGGCGAGTGGTAATACTGTGGAATGCACTCCGTGGTGGAGGGTATATAAGATTCGGCCCGGCCGAACTTAACGCCTTCTTACTTGTTTTTTTTTTATTCTGGCACATATGGATAGTTTTCCAGAAAAGTGACACCACTGTGGCCGAAGGGAAAGAGTTGGGTGAATAAAACTCATAGTTAGCCCTGGATAAGACATTTCCCAATTTAGCCCATATATACTTAAGACGTTAAAAGAACCCTCACCATTTCGGAATTTCTGCCACATATGCGTATTCTGCCATAATAGTGGCCGAATAGAAAAAGATGGGTGAATGAAACTTATTGCACAGATAGCCATGGACGTGACCTATGCGATTTTAGCCGCCACTGATTGTAGAATTTAAAAAGTTCCCTCAGTTTTGGAAGAATAGTTAGGCCACTGAAGCCGAAAGGAAAAAGTTGGGTTGATGAAAGTTAAAACACATAGTCCTGGACGTGACTTCTCCTCCGCATAGTTTTGATGAATTTCAAAATTTTTGAATTTCTGGTAAATATGCCTATTTTTCAAGAAAAGTGTAACTAACCACTGTTGCCGAATGGAAAACTATGGCAGAATGAATCTTATAGCACAGTTAGCCTTGTGTATTTCAGAGGTTTCAAAAATGTTGTCAATTTTGGATTTTGTGCCTCAGATGTATAAAAGTTAAACCACTGTAGGCGAAGGGAAAAGTTGTATGAATGAAACTTATAGCACGGCTAGCGACGAGCGTGAATTTTCCAAATTTAGCTCCCACATACTTCAGAAATTAAAAAATATTCTCAAAATTTTGGATTTTGTAACTCAGATGGATATGATTGAATAAAAGTTAATCCACTGCAGGCGAATATAAAAAGTTGGACGAATTACAGCACATATTGACCTAGTTGTGGCCTTTCAACACACATTTCAAAAGATCTATTTTTTCAGGGTGTAGTTCTATGTAGTAGTGTCATATATTCGCATTTTCGCACTAATAATTATTTTTCATCTGATTGTTATTTGTCATTATTCGATCCACCCTAGTCTATATATGTATGCAGACAATGTTCATTTTAATGATGACGCATTAGAATGCGTAGCAACATATGTCTTTATGTCATCTTCATATGTTAAGAAGATGTAATCGCATGTGTAGATGTATGTGCGAGTATGTGTGCGGATACTCCTGCCGGGAGGAAACACCCATACTCGAAACAACATGTTGCCCTGTTGCTGTTTTATTTTTAAGCAAATATGTGACACATTTAGAATGTGTATGAAATGACAATAATACTCGTATTATTTGTGGGCGAAAATACCGTCATAACCCTCTCACTGTCCCAGTAGGAGTTTGGTATCGTGGTGGGTAAAGACTTTAGACTCGTTTAGATGTCTAAAAATATATTATCAGCAGTTACGTCAAGAGAATATTTAAAAAATAAATAAATTCTTGAAATCGAAATCGTGAAAGCCATTTTACAAAAATAAAAGGTAAAGTCAGCTAAAATGTAAAACAACTTAAAAATATTTTGGTTAAAGCGTTGATTATTAATCAAATAATGGAAATTCTAGGACCATTGCTTTAATCAAATATTAAATTTTCAAGCTGACGCTACAAATATTAAAGATACCAGCGACAAAAATTGGAATTTTGGTAAGAAAAAAAGTTAAGAAAAATGTATCAATAAATTTTTTTATGAATCAGTATATCTCAATGTAGACAAAAAATAAATTTTTAGATCTCGTACATAAAATTTGTATTTTTTGTTACATAGTGTTATCGGTACATAAAATTTTTTATGTTTTTTAATTTTTCATATTATTTTGATTTTAAATTTTTAACATATATTTAATGTTGCAGCCAGAATTGTAATGAGCGTTCATAGAAAAGTCAACAGAATGTGATTTCATTAGTTTATTTGGTAGAAAATTAAAAAAAAAACATATTTTTTATATTTTTCTAAAGGGTGATTTTTTAAGAGCTTAATAACTTTTTTTTTAAAAAAAACGTATAAAATTTGCAAAATCTCATCGGTTCTTTATTTGAAACGTTAGATTGGTCCATGACATTTACTTTTTGAAGATAATTTCATTTAAATGTTGACCGCGGCTGCGTCTTAGGTGGTCCATCCGCTTAACAGAGACCCAATTGGTGCGAACGGCGACGAATCGAAAATTGGTGGTCATCATTAACACTGGCCGATACAGCTGCGATATTTTCTTCAGTTCGCACTCTACGTAAGCGTGTTGGTGGTTTAATGTCCAACAATGTAAATTTGGTGCGAAATTTAGTCACAATAGCCCGAATAGCCGCTTCAGTGGGTCGATTAAACTGACCATAAAATGGAAGCGCGCAATGAACTTTCTTAACAGAGCACGCATTTTGATAATAAAATTCAATAATTTGCAAGCGTTGTTCGTTTGTAAGACGATTCATGATGAAATGTCAAAGCATACTGAGCATCTTTCTCTTTGACACCATGTCTGAAATCCCACGTGATCTGTCAAATACTAATGCATGAAAATCCTAACCTCAAAAAAATCACTCTTTATATGTATATTTATTATATATATGGGGCATTCCGCGACAAATCGGACAGTGAAAAAAATATTTTTGATTTCCTCCATTTTTTTACATTTTTTAGTACCCACTAAAAACACTTTATGGTATACTTTGAGTTTTTTGTGATTACTGTTTAAAAATAAATAGCTTTTTAAAAAATCGTTAAATAGTAGTTCTTTTTCAGTCTTTTACTCATAACTTCGTCAATAATGGTCCGAATTGGATATTCTTTTTTATATTTTTTTAAGTACTTTTAATTGAACATCTATTTAAACATCTATTTATTCTGTAAATTAATATGTTTTTTAATTTTTAAAAATAAATTTAATCTTTTTAATATTGTTTTTTATTTAAACATCTATTTACTCTGTAAATTTTGAGGCTTCGTTGAAAGTGGCCTATATAAATTACTATGTTTTTTAATTTTTTCAAAATTTGTAAACACGACAAAAAAATAAAAATTCGGACTATTATTGACGAAGTTATGAGCAAAAGACTGAAAAAAGAACTACTATTTAACGATTTTTAAAAAAGCTATATCTTTTTAACGAGTAATCAGAAAAAACTCAAAGTATACCAGGGGTGTTTTTTAGTAAAGAGTGATTTTTTTGAGGTTAGGATTTTCATGCATTAGTATTTGACAGATCACGTGGGATTTCAGACATGGTGTCAAAGAGAAAGACGCTCAGTATGCTTTGACATTTCATCATGAATCGTCTTACAAACGAACAACGCTTGCAAATTATTGAATTTTATTATCAAAATGCGTGCTCTGTTAAGAAAGTTCATTGCGCGCTTCCATTTTATGGTCAGTTTAATCGACCCACTGAAGCGGCTATTCGGGCTATTGTGACTAAATTTCGCACCAAATTTACATTGTTGGACATTAAACCACCAACACGCTTACGTAGAGTGCGAACTGAAGAAAATATCGCAGCTGTATCGGCCAGTGTTAATGATGACCACCAATTTTCGATTCGTCGCCGTTCGCACCAATTGGGTCTCTGTTACTCAAAAACGTGGAAATGCCAAAATTGGACTAAGCGGATGGACCACCTAAGACGCAGCCGCGGTCAACATTTAAATGAAATTATCTTCAGAAAGTAAATGTCATGGACCAATCTAACGTTTCAAATAAAGAACCGATGAGATTTTGCAAATTTTATGCGTTTTTTTTTTTAAAAAAGTTATCAAGCTCTTAAAAAATCACCCTTTAGGTACTAAAAATGTAAAAAATGGAGGAAATCTAAAAAATTTTTTTTTTGAACTGTCCGATTTGTCGTGGAATACCCCATATACCATTAAAAATTAATTTCTTTGAAATCGCTAAATAAAAAGTTGCACATTTCTGGCTAATTTCTAAGATTTGGTCAACAACAGAGTTCTACGTTAATATCTTCTCACCTATAATCGATCGAAACTTGAAAGTAAATTAAATCAAAAGTTTTTGATATAGTTGGAAATCGATTCTGCCCCACTGTGCAGCTCGAAATTAAATGTAATGTCTGAAATGTTGATGAAATTTGCATTTCTGAATTGCTTGCAGTACAACTGAAGGCAATTTTTTATTTATGTGACGAAAAAGCTTCGATAATGAAGCATTTTCGTGGATACAACGAAAAACTAGTATTTTTTGATTAGAAATTTTACGGTGAAAATGTTTTTTCCGTCTTTGGTTTTTGGCTGCTCTTACATTGTTTTACATTTTCGCTGGCGATATGTATGGGTGCCTATGTGTGTCACATCTGAATGGGGTTTTAATCATAACCTAAGTCGTGTACTAATATGTATGTATTTATATAGAAATGTTCGAGTACACTACAGCACAGTCATCACATCATAACGTGAAATTTTGCCGACAACAATTGCCTGAAACAGATGTATGGAAAAGTATCGTCATCATCGTTTGCCACCAACACCAGCACCAGCCCCCAGAACATCAACAACATCAGCATCTCAAACAACAGCAGTAACACCCTCAGTTTTATCGTCATCTCCAGCGATGTTGTCGTCGCCTCCATGATGATGTTGCGTTGGTGATGCTGCTGTTCGCAGTGGTTGTTGTTGTCGTTGTTTTTGTCATTATGTTGATCAGATCACATCAGCACTCTACTACTCCTTACAAGTGTTAACACATCTTGAAATGATACATGAAATTTTTCATTTGTTACAATTACAATTATGTACCATCACTACCACCACCACCAACAATGGATATGGACCGAAGTGTCGGAGAGAACGTATGAATGAACGAACGAACGAATGGGTGAGTGAGTGGTGGATGGTTGGTTCGTTGGATGTTTCACACTTATCAGATGATGATGCGTGTATGTGAATGTATGAACGTATGAATGAATGAATGGGTGACTGACTGAAAAAGTGTTCTTACAACAGGCAACCACGCCAAACGCACCATCAGCAACAGCAACGACACCAACAATATCATACAGATTAACCCGAAAGTGTTGTATGACGGCAGTCGTACAGCACAGCACAGCACAGTGCTCTCCTCCATTTGGCACATTAAGCTTCGCATGTTTGCTGCTGCTGTCGTCAGGGTTGGGGTTGGGTGCTGCGGCGGCTGTTGCGAGTCGGAGCTTGGGATGACTGATGCCAAGGTTAAGTGAAAGATCAATTTAATTATAACGGAAGTGATAATAATCTTAAAGATACAACGGCAAAATGAAATTTTGGTTGGAGAATTTTGTTGTTGTTGTGTTGTGTATGATTATTATTGTTATTTCCCCCACTTCTTCGTTTCTGGTGTGTGCGTGTGTTTTCTTTCTTAATAAAATGGGGTGCTGAAGTTGTTGCGGCTGGTGATGGTGCTGATGTTTCCGTCATTGTTGTTATTTTGTTGTAATTTAAACGGAATTAAGGAAATTATCATTTATTCTTTTCCCCGTTGTGGCGGTTTCTTCAGAAGCAGCAGCAGCACACCATTCACATATGAGCTCTTACATATCCAATGGAATAAGTGTGTGTGTGTTTGTACATATGAATAGAATACATACATATGTATGTAATGACTGTATCTTGTAAATTCTATGGAAGCCAATAAAGATCAATAAAAAAACATTGCCAACTATGAAACAGCAGTTTGCACTTTGATCTCTTCTGGGCTGAATGTAGAAAACCCCATCAATGACACATGGACACACTCAGGCAACAACATTGATGTAATCCAACAATATACATATGTATATATCCACATGTTCAAGCACATGTTGTATGTTGTGATTAGTAAGTAGGCTAAAGTTCAAAGATGATGGACGCGACGCGCCGCGCCCTGCCGTCCATCATAAGTGCTAAAATTGATGTAACATAATTGGGGAAATAATTAAAAGTTTAATCAAGTGATGGCGGCAGTGGGTCAAAATTCAATTGCTATAACCATTTTACAACATTTAACTTTTAGGCGTGATCAAGAATAAATAAAGATAAATCCCCGAAATTTTTATCATCTTCGAATGGGATGATTTAAATTTATGATCGACAATCATACTCTATATATAATTTCTAAACATCGTTTCGTACTACAGCCATCCATGTAGTAAGGGCTCATTTACCACTTACAATAGAAAATAGAAATATTAGAGTTTAACTTTATGAATGTAACTCTTGCTTGACTTACTTTTGCAAAAAAAATATTTTTTTAAAGAATCTCACTTAAAAAAAAACTAAAAATATTTTTTTGTTTAAAAAACATTTTTCAACGAAAAATATTAAAAATCTAATTTTCCCATACTTTTTGTTTAAAAAAATGTTTGATTAAAAAAAAATAATCTCCTAATTAAAAAATATTTTTTGTTTAAAAAGTTTATGAAAAAAATCGAAAATAAATGTAAGAAATATTAAACTTTAACTTTACAAATGTTTTTAGCTCTTTTTTCGACTTTCGAATAAAATGTATTTTTTAAAGAAAAAATCTAAATTCTTAGTAATTTTTAAAGAATCTATCCATAATTAAAAATATTATAAAGACACATTTTGCTCGGTATTGATTGTTGACCTCATATTTTTAATTATTTATGCTGGAGCTCGGCTCAAAGTCCTTGCTAATTAAAAAGGCGTGAAATTCTTTTTAAATTTTATTTATTTTTGCCCAATATTTCGTCTAACGTCATTAGTCAAGTTCAGGGGATCTAACAAAAAACACATATTATTCTCACATTTTTATAAGACAATAACAAAACAATGATATTTGCATTTAAATTCAAAAATACAAAATATACGGTTGTCCACGGTGAAAATATAATTTAAAAAATATTTTTAATTAACAAAATAATAAAAATTTGATTAAATAAAAAATATATAAAAATATTTTTTAAATAAAAAATAACGAAAAAAATATTTCTTGATTAAAAATAATAGCAAAATATTTTTTATTAAAAAAATAATGAAAAAAATATGTTTCGATTAAAAACTAACGAGAACATATTTTTTGATTGAATGATTATTAAAATACAATTTTTATGAAAAAAATATAAATAACTAAACATTTTTAAAGAATCTCTCCATAATTAAAAATTACTGAAAAAATATTTTTTAAAACAAATAAAGTGATTATCAGACATTTTAAGAAAATAAACTACAAAATATTTAATATTCTATAATCAATACTAGATTTGAAATCGAATATTCTCCTGGATCAAGACCTTTTACGTCTATATTTTTTAAAATATTAAAAAGTAATAATAAGAAATATTAAAGTTTAAAGTTTAACTTTATAAATATATTTCTTATTTTTGTCGACTTTTAGAATAAAAAGTAATTTTAAAAATGAGAAAATTCCAAATTCGTATAAATTATTTTTTAAAGAATCTCACCATAATTAAAAAAATATATTAAAAATAGAAGCAATATTTTCATATTTTATAATTTTTGGAGTCTTTCCATTTTTTCAATAAACTTTCATTAAAGAAACAAAAGAGTTCAGTTTTGGTTGTTTTTCACGAAGAATCTCACCATAATTAAAAAAATTATTCAATAATATTTTTTATTAAAGTATAACTTCGTAAATATATCGCTTGTGTTTAGAAGATGCTATTTTAAACGAAAAGTCTAAATTATTACATAGTTATTTTATTAGAAAATAGCATCTTTTTTATTAAAAAATATTGAAAAAGTATTTTTTGATTAAAAAATTCGGCAAGTGAGTTGTGCTTCTCGTTCGTTTCTGAGAATCATCTCCTTATAGAGGCCGGTTTTGATGTTGAAAAGTTGCTGCGAAGCCACTTGAAAAGACTTTTGACATGGTCGAAATCATGATCGTGGTAGTCTGTAGCCAAGTACTAAATGTCACCACGTCACTTGTAATTAAATTTGCATTCTATTAAATATAGATGCAAAATGGTCTTGAGCCAGTACAATATCCCAGTTCAAATCAAAATTAAAAAATATAATAAAAATATTTTTTATTTAAAAATAAAAAAGTAAAAATTAAAATATATTCAAGTATAACTTTATAAATTTTCCTCTTGTTTTTGGAGACTTCTGGAATAACATATTATAAAGGAAAAATTAAAAAATTTTAAGTTATTTAAAAAAAATACTTTTTTCTTAAATATTTTTTGATAAACAAATTTAAAATTTATTAAAAAATAATTTTGTGAAAAGAAAAATATTTTTTGTTAAAAAATTATTTTTTATATTTTTTTTATTTAAAAAATTATTTTTGCATTTAAAATAATTATAAAAAATAATTTTCTGAATAGAAAAATGTTTTCTTTAAAAAATACGTAATAAAAATATTTTTTAAATTGAAATAATTTCGTTTAAAAAATTATTTTTTAAATATTATTTTATTTATATTTTAAACAATATGTAATAAATTTAACTTTAAAAAATCTAAGTTCTTCTTTAAGTAATCTCTAAAACAAAAAAATATTTTTTGTTGTGAAATGTTTTTTTATTAAAAAAATTTATTAAAAAATATTTTCTGTTTAAGTATTTTGCTCTTGGATTTATCTACTTTCACCCTACAGAAGACATTTATGACAGACAAAAAGTGTAACACATTAAAATAAAAATTATTTAACTTCCATATAAATAGACTTTCGTCTATTTATAATATTTGAAAAGGTTAAACACCTTAAATTAAACTAAACAAATTGCGTTTTGCCACACCTCCCACACAAATTACCCTAACCTAGATATTATCGCAATTTCTACACGGATGATCGAAATAATATTCCTATTCCAAAATATTTATCATTTAGCCACGCCCCTTACAATAGTAGAATTAATGTCTTTCGAACTTTTATATCCGCCCTTGTCAATGTTTTCGCAACTGTTTTAGAAATGTTGAAGTTGGAAGCAATTTGCTGAGGGAATAGGTAAGTCGTGCGTAACATGCGTGCTCCACTTATTGGAGAAAAGAAGAAAACAGCACACGTTTACCTTTGCTATTTCCTTTCCGGAATACATAGGTACATATTTCTGCCCTCCCGTGTTTCCCACCACACCGCCGCCCCTCATTACATCATTTCACGAATATCTTATGTTTTCCTTTCACTCTAGACATCTGCTTTCATGTATGTATGTACATACATATGTATGTATGTACAATACAATTCCGTTTTATTGTTATTTATTTATTATTTATTGTCTGTCTGCCATTCCTTAACCCATCCATCCATTCATTGTATATTCTACGCATTTCATCATTTAAACTTTTGATGTGTTACCATTTCTTGGCCCGTTTTTTACTCATTCATTCATAAAAAAGGCCAAAAACAAAACTAGACACACATCACTGGGCACCGGCCCGGCACGGCACGGCCTGTTGTTGTTGTCGTCGTCGTACGATGGAGTATGTTTTACTATTTCATTCATTCAGGCATTCATTCATTCAGTATTTGGTGATGATGGTGGTGGTGGGTTTCTTCTCTGCTGATCGTAAATGTCGAAAAAAACTAAAGAAACACAAAATGCCAAAGAAAACAAATTGTTTATGTTTCCAAATCATTTGTTTAGACACGAATTTAAATACCGGAACTTAATGTTTAACGCTTTTAAGCATGAGAAACTATTATTGTTGTTGTTGCTTTTTTCTCGTAGGTGTGTGCGCGGACTCTTGCGTGCGTATGTCTGACGGTGTGTGTATGCGAGTATGCAAAGTTTTAATGGTGTTGTTCTCTTGTTTTGGCTTTGTTGTCTTCTCACCATTCAATACATTCTTCGCAGAGAGGTTCGTCCGCGTTCGTTTGTCCGCCTGTCTAAGTATGGGGTGGGGTAGGGTGTGTGATTGAATAGATTGGCTGACAATTGCCTGGGTTGGCGGGGGTTGTATGGAGTCGAAATGTTTGCTTATTTGTATATAATCAGGGAAAAAGCATGGCCATTGTACTTCGGTAGAAAGGAGTTGCTAGGGCAACTGTTCGATGTTCGAACAAACCAATTTCCGTACCTATCTCCCTTAGTTTGTGATATATTATAAAATGCTTGATATGCTTTGTTACATGGTGTGATTGTTTTTGACTGATATTCGAACTGTGAGTTATGATTCTCATGAGTGCGGCGAACTTCCTACTTAAAGAGTATTTTGCTGAAATATCGAAGCATGCATGTAATTTGTAAATGAATTAGCATTCTATAAAGTGTAGATTTATAGTAATTCCTTTGAGTTTTTTCTACTACTTACTAGGGACTACTTGATCTAGGGACGAAATATTTGTCAAGTCATCATTAACAATACAAGCTTATTTCCCTGCAAATTATTTTTTATTTGTATAGACCGCGACTCAGCCTAAATAAATACATAGAAGATATATTTTTATATATTACATTTTTATAAATTTCCTTTCAAAATAAAAATAAAGAATATTTTAGAGACATAAGCAAAAAAATACTAAATGACTTACATCTCAAAAAATTAAACCCAAAATGTATTATTTATGTTTCAATTGCTAAAGTTTTCCGTTTGGCCTCTGGCAACCCTAGGGCCAATAGATATCCCAGCATTAACAGACTCATTGAAATTCGACATTCTTACATAGACATTACACTATAATTTGTTTCTTTTTGTTAATTTTAAACTCTCAGAACGAGTGGTGGATGATTCACTCAGAAGTGTGAGGAATAATAAGATTCCCATATGGAATATTTGATTGATGAAACATGTTAAATAGCCATAGTGTTATACATTAGGTTTACAAATAATTAGGCAAATATTAGCACAAGATTTTCGATAACACCAGACAACATTAATATAGATTGAGGGTTTGTTTATTAATCCAATAAACTAAATGCATTTGAACACTACACAGCAAAAGCTCTTGCATCTCTCCCTTATTAACTTGGAGATTAAGCGCTGTTTTTTTATGAGGGATGTCTCGCATTAGAGTAATTACTGGGATGCAATGTTTAATTTGAACATGGAAATTTGTTCATGATAGTCGCGTGCTCTACCCAATGCACCACCCAATGCGATATGTTCGTCATTTGCTTGTTCAAAGCAGGAAAAATGTGTGATTTTTTCATTTTGATTCTTTGCATACCGAAATTCAGCTCAATCTGAATTTTTATTCTCTGCATGACTGTATTGAACCAGAGTCATGCAGAGTTTCAGCAATTTTCACTTTATTGCACCCGCAGTAGCCGTACAACGGATGAACTGCTTCCAAAATCTAGATAATTTTTTGCTGGGTATAGATTCAAGAAATTCTGAAAAAGTAAATCAATTTCTTTACAATTTTTAAAATGTGAAAATAGTAAAATTTGTATAACTTTAATAACAAGATATGAAAACAAAATATACAAATTATACTTCAATAATACCTTAAATTAAGGTAATTATGAGGGCTACAAATGGTACAAATGTCTTTTTCACGTAGAACATTGAAAATTGACGATTTACCGAGCTAAACTAACATTTATCACAAAAAGCTGTGTGTTTTTATACATTGTGTTAATATAATAATAAAGAATAATAAAGAAATTACCATTTTGACGATTTTTCACTGAAGTTTTGGTGGATTTTGCAAAAAAAAATATTGAATGAACACACCTTTTAAAAAAATCGTAATTTCGCCATTGGTCATAAATCGCGAAAAACATTTTTTATTTTTTTATATATTATATATAATATTTTTATGATAATATTTATTTTGAAAACAATCCAAGCTATCTAGGTCAAAAAACGTACCGCTTGACATGGAATGACTCATATGGTCTTGTTCAGGTCCTAAGCTTTTGCAGCTTTATTTAACGAAAACTCTAAAAAGTCATGATTTTTAAAATGTGTTTTTCGTGTGCAACGAGTTAATTAAATTGTTAATTAAATAGTTTTACCCAATTTTTATATTTTTATGTTTATTTTTCGTGCCATCAAAAAAGATTATTTTCACAAAAAATAAGTCTTTTCTCATTTTTTTAAACCCCGCCTAAACCACTGTCTCTATGTGAAGGAGATTTCCATCATAATCACCTTTAATTGATCATATAAGCGGATGTGCTCGGATCTATAAAGTTTTTGAAAAATCAATTTTTAATTTTCGGCAGAAATAACACATTTCTAATGTTTACACTTTGAACAATTCAAAATAGCATGGGAAATAGTTGCTGAGATATCAGCACAAATGTAGAAGTACTTGGGTATTAAAATAATATAAAGCAGTAAAAATACATTTTTGATTTCTGCATATTTGCTTGTAACTATTTCTACTGAAAATTAAAAAAATATATTTTTTCTTCATATATTATATTATATCTTTGAAAAATAAAAACAATATAATATTTAAAAACTAACAATTCTTCTACAAACATTTTTCCCCAATAAAGTATTTTCAGTGACTCCTACCGATCCTTCAAAATTAGAAAAAATATTATTTCCTTCAAAAAACTGATTTTTTTGAAAATGAAAATTAAAAAAAAATGTTTTTTTTTGCAAAATAAAAAATACAAAAAAATATTTTATTTATTTAATTTTTTATTTGATAAAAAATAACAATTCTTCTAAAAATTTCGCCACTGAAGTATTTTTTAAAGTTACAGGTATTTGATAAAAAAACAATTCTTCTAAAAAAATTCCCCACTGACGTATTTTTTAAAGTTACAGGTATGCCAAAGTTTTTTTTATAATGTGGTAATGATGTGGTTTAACTCATGTATTACCAGCAATTTTCATCAAAATCGTGAGACCTTCTTGAATTAATTTTACATTTAATTTTCTATTCCATCATATTCTTTAAATCTCAACCCCTAGGACCACTTCATCTTCATAAACTTGAAAAAAAGGCCGCTATCCATTACTTACAGAGCCATCATTCTTTCGACCTGACTTATTGAAGTATCTACAGGTGTACTCTATGATTACCTGCCCGACTTAATGTTCAAATTGGGAAACCTAGTCGTTGTACCAACCTACCTACATACAAACGAGTTACATACATACATATTTGCAGAATTTCATTTCCGTATCTGCGAGAGATTCTTCTTTGTAGTACAAATCAAATAACACCAAATGCCACATTCATTGCCTTTGGCTAACAACAACAACAGTAGTAGCAAGCAATGCTTGACATTATTTTGCTGTCAATAATGCTGCTGGTTGGTGGTTGTTGGTGTTGGTAGTTGTTGTTGTTGTTGCTGGTGCTGTTGTTTTCTGTCTTTCCACATTTTAAGTTGATTTTAACGGAAATATACCATAACCACTTTTGTCAACCAAACAAGAAATCCATTCATAAAAATTGCACTCTACGATGTACAACCAAAAGCTGCTGCTGCTACTGCTACAGCAGCAGTGGCAGTTACAGCAACAACAATGCACCAGCAAACACAGCAATCAAACCTCAACGACAGAGGAAAGTGTAATCAGCACGAACGAACGTACGAACGAACAACAAAGGCAGCAGAAGCAGCACCAACCACCACAACCACCACCAGCGAGATATTGCAACAAATCTGTAAAGAACTGGTTGCAGCACAATAGCTGTGTTGCACACTGAACACTGGCCAACAAACAATAACACCACACACACACACTCATAGACACCAGCATTGCTGGTGGTGGTGCTGCAAAATACGGCCCAAATGGCCACTTTAAACTGAAGGCAGTCTGTTGCAAGCAACAAACAAATGTTGTTGTTTGTTGCCCTGGCAGCTCGGTTGTCGTTAAAGCCAAGGCTGGTTGCAAAAAGGAAAACATCATCAACGTGTTGCCCATGTTACGACGAATGCCAGCCATACCAAAAACAATCAAGACAACAACACTCATGCTGCTGCTGCAGTTGTTGTTGTTGTTGTAGTTCGTGGTGGAGCCATGGTGCAGTGTTGCCTAGAGCGTACCAGGTTACAAGTAAAAAAAAAAAAGTTCGCCGTACACCTTCGAATATGAAGTATTATTGAAAGGTAGTTTCAAAAAAAATTTTTTTATTTTTTTATGCCGAACGTAGGGGTCGCGCTTTTACATTTTTCTATATAACTTCTGCATTTATAAACGGATTTTAAAGTGTGATACATCGATGTTTTTGTCCGATTTTTTTGTCTTTGAAGTCATTGAGCTCAAACATGATTCATGATTTTATGCGAGCTTTAATTTTCGATTATTAGAGTGGTACATTAGGGTAGTAGCAACTGAGAAATGATGGGTAAGTACCAGAAGGGGGTGCTTGAGCTCAATGACTTCAAAGACAAAAAAATCGGCCTCGTCGAGACAAAAACATTGATGTATCACACTTTAAAATCCGTTTATAAATACAAGTTATATAGAAAAATGTAAAAGCGCGACCCCTACGTTCGGCATAAAAAAATAAAAATTTTTTTTTTGAAACTACCTTTCAATAATACTTCATATTCGAAGGTGTACGGCGAACTTTTTTTTTGAGGTACGCCCTAGTGTTGCCGTCTACACACACAGCCAGCACAAATCGCTTGTTGATCGTCACAATTAATGATCTTGCCACATCCTCAACGGAAAAAAGCAATTCATTGATAACAAACTTTGCGTTTTTTGTCGTCTTTCGTCTTTAGTTTGTTGTTGCTGTTGTTGTGTCGTGTGCAGCAGTTGTAGTCTCCCTTCTCTCACTCCTCTTCCTTGGCGAACCATTCTTTGCTGATGATCCTCCATTGGCGTTGTAGTGGCAGCACGTAAAGTGTTTACGCTTTATTTTATTGTACGAGTACGAGTGTGTGTGTGTGCGTGTGTGTTTGTATGTCTGTTTAGATCGGAACTTGAAGCTTTTTTTGTGTGTTTCTGTGAATTGGCCGGCCACCACTATTCAGCAGGAATAGTGGCTGTGTAGTGAGAGCAACAACGGACATATAACAGGCCGAGGAGAGGACGTTTGTTGGTTGATGCCAATGGTAGGGGACGGATACCTGTTGATCGTTAAGATTCGAGATATGTTTTGTGTTCTATAAGGGAAAGTTTGCCTCAGTTCGACTGAGACACTTTCTCGGAAAGGGCTAAATATATTGGTTGGTTCTCTCCTTTAATGATAAGGAATTTCATGTTGAATCAACGAGATCTTTTCGAACGACTTACAATCTTCCAAATTACTGAACAGTTACAAATTCAGCCAACTTAATGTATGTCGTTTTAATTATTTCTATTAAATATTTTTAATTTCGTCTGTAATCACGGTTATAATTTTGGTAGAGCAAGTAGCAGGAACTCCATCATGAAACTGAACTGCTAATAAAAATTTATTTTAAAAATTTAAGAGGTACTTTTTTGTTTATTAAAAAAAAAAACAAGGAAATAAGAAAAAACAAAAGATTTTTCTTTTTTGACAATTTTTGAAAAATGACAACTTTTTATAATACTAAAAGCATCTTAATTGAAATTCGTCGAAAAATTATAATTTATATATATATATATATATAGCTCCTGCCTTCTGACAAAATTCCTGGGTGTCTACAATTTAATATTTTTAGAAAATCGGGTAATGGAGCATTATTTGCCTTATTCAGAAGTAAAACTTGCAAAGTTTCTTTAAAATCCGAGAACCCAAGGAAATTTGCTGTTGCCTTTCACATAGAATTCGACCGTATTATGTTAGACGAAATTATTTTGAAAAATGTTAAAAGCAGTGGCAACTCTGAAACATTGAAATTTTTCATATTTTATGAAAGAGGTTTTATTCAAGCTGTCGTCTTTTTTTGTGCAAAAGATATTAAGAAAAAAAAATCGATTAAAAATTGTTTTCTTTTTTAATTAAAAAATATTTTGAAAAATTAAAAAAAAATATTTTTTTTTTGAATATATTGAGAATATTTTACCGAATAAATGTGTTTAATTGTAAAAAATTAAATTAAAAATATATATTGAAAATAATTTAAAAAATGTTATACTAATTTTTAAAATTTCCCATGGAAAATACTTATTAGTCGTGTTTTTTTTTTGCGCGGAAGATATTTAGAAAATCCATTTTCGAAATAGAATTAAAAAAAAATTACATACATTGAAAATTTTTTGGAAAATATTTTTTTTCTGTGAAAGATAATGAGACCTTTTTCCGAATTAAATAATAACACTGTGCGACAGTCCGAAATCTCTGGGAAGCAATACTATTTTCTTGTAAATATTGTCGAGTTAATCCAGAATATGTTTGTGAAATTTCCCAGACATCCCCTTACAGGTAACGCACATATAATTCAAAATTTCACTAAATCGAAATTTTTGCAAAAATATAAGTTCTGGTCATTCCAGTTCACAATGCCCAAAATTTTTCCAATTTGATTTCCCAGAAAAATACCTAATATTCCTCAATACAGACAAAAGTTATAAGAAAATTACTGTATTTGTTGATATTGCATTTAAAGAAAAAACAAATTCCCAAAGTAGGGAATATTCCAGAATTAGTGATTTTTTACTCAAATTCCTCAAAACAGCCAAAAGTTATAAGAAAATTAATAGATTTGTTGATATTGCATTAAAAAAACAAATTCCCAATATTTTACCAATTTGTTTTCCCACAAAAATACCTAACATTCATCAAAACAGACAAACGTTATAAGAAAATTACTAGATTTGTTGAATTGAATTACATTAAAAAAAACAAATTCCCAAAGCGGGGAAAATATGTTCCAGAATTAGGGATTTTTTTTACTAATGTTCCTCAAAAAAAATTTAAGAAAATTACTAGGTTTGCTGATATTGAATTTTTCAAAAAAAAAGAAACAAATTCCCAAAAATGGGGAATTGTGTTCCAGAATTTGGGATTTTTTTTACAAAAATGATCATCATGTCTTTTTACTAGTGTTATGCAAAATAAATGTAAGTACAGAATATAAAAATAATGGAGATAGCCTCAATTTTTTAAAACGACAAAGTTCATTAAACAAATTATTTTCAAAGTGGCCTATATTTTGAGCCTGAAATATTTCTGTTAAAGTATTTCAACATTTTCTTAAGATTCTGCTAAGTGACCTTAACCTTTTAAATGTGACATTTTTTGTTAAAATAACATAAATTGATTTTTTTAATTCTGCTGTTATTTAAACCATATTTAAACCTTCTTATGTTAACTAAACTTTTTTGTTGCTTTAATTTGTAATTCGTTAAATATTAATGATCCAAATCTAATGTAAATATTCAAGTCTACTTAACAGTCATGTAAAGGGAAATTTTTCATTTAAAATTATAACTTGGAATTTATATTAAATTAATTTAACACGAGTCCAGTTCACAAATCATTTACAAATACTATAACTTAACAGTCATGTTAAGGTAACTTAGTTTAGTTAAGAATTATGTTAAGGTAACTACGATTTCCGTACAACCATGTTAAGGTAACTAAGGCTACCTAACCCTAATGTTAACCCATTTCGCTCCACTGCTTAGTCTTTTAATATATTTTTTTGTGAATAAGGTGGAATTTCAGGTAAATTTTGGTATGATCTCTGAGCAAAAACAAAAATTAAAAAAGAAAAACTAGGGCTATATACCAGTCACGTTAAGGAAACTAGGTTAAGGTAAATAAGATTACCTAACAGTCATGTTAACAAGTAAGAACGCTTCAGTGGACTAAACCGACTTATATTTACCCTCACTCTCAGAGATCATGTGTATGGAAGGACTTAAATTTTGCTTGGCGCCGGAGTATGTTTGCGAGATGTACTAGAAGTTTGCGCCACGCTTGCTTCCACATTTGTTAATAATCGTAAAAACATGATCATATTGGATTTCAGACACCGGTAAAGGATTTAATTGTACAAAGGATAGAGGCAATTGTGTGGGAGGTACAAGAAGGGACGTGGCTAATATCAAATTGCAAAAGATTTTGACTACCCGTATGATGTTATTCGGTTTTAATGTAACCAAAGTTTATGCCACTTTGTGTGGGAGGTACCAGAAAGGGTGTGGCATCATCGCTCATATTCCATGCGAATGTAACTTCTATAAAAGCCTTGCCAAATATAAAATTTCACACTATTCCGATCATCTGTGTAAAAGTTATAACAGCTTTAATTTTACGTAGTTTTGGGTGATTTCTGTCCCAAATGATATATACCCTCCTACTCTGTAGAGTGAGGGTATAAAAAAACATAAAATTCATCGAAATAGATAAAAATAGTAAACAAAAAACATAACGACCGTTTTAATAAAAAGTTCCCAATTTTGGGACATATTTTCCCCAATTTGGGATTTTTTTTTTTGAAAAAAAAAATGTAAAATTTCGTATTTTTTTGGAGAATTTTAAGTGTTTTTATTGGATCTCAATTCTTAAAATTATAAGAGATTTTTCTGGAATGACCAAAACTTGTATTTTTGCAAAAATTTAGTATTAATAAAAAAGTAACTCAGTCAATTACCTAGGGATTTTTAAAAACAATTTTGTAAAAATTAAAAAAAAAATTGTTTTCTGGGTAAAATCATACAGATTTCTTAAATTTTTTTAAATAACCTTTATACCTGTCTAAGCTCCAGGATTTTTCTTTTTTAAATTTGATGACAAAGAGAAAATCGGTAGACAACCAACTAAGTTAAAGGCTTATAAGTGTGGTGCCAGTTTTTTACCAGTAGCTGAAGATTTTGGAGATGTCGGGTAAATTTCAAATACAGATTCTTGTTCTACTGAAAAATAATGTCACTTCCCAGAGTTTTCTACTTAAGTTTTTTGTAGCACAGTGCTATCTGTTAAACCATCTACTCACTCTCCAAAGTATCCTCGAAACTTCTGTTAAAATTTGTTGTCTGCTCTAAACTCGAAGCAGCCCAAAATCTCCTAAATGCTTTCGGGTAGAATCATTCCCTCTCAGTTTCTGTCTCCCATTTTATGGCAATACTTGAAAAGTCATCGAGTAACAGCATTTTTAACAATCGATTGTTGTTGTTGCTGGTGCTTCTGCTGCTGCTGTTGTTAAGTGCATTTGCCATTTAACAGCCTTAAAACGTTGAATGGCTGGCTGGCTGGCAAGGCAAAAAAAGTTGTTGGAATCTTAAATGAGTAAATAAACGAGTACGAGTTACAACCGAGCCGAGAATGACAACAACAGCGACAAGAAGAGGAAAAAAAACACCAGCAACAACCACGTTAAAATGCGCCAATATCGGGCAGATGTCGCCTTTTAAGCGTTTTTTTAACTGAACTCGCCAAATATGGCGACAACGTAGATACGCGGTACACGCTACATTGAACGACGTACACACAAATCATCAACGATGAGTGAATGAATGAATGACTGAAAGACTGAATGGAAGGAAGCATGAATGAAGTGAATTGAATTGAACTGAAGTTATCCGAGCCAAAGTGAGTTGAACTGAACTGTGATGTGAGAATTGAGCTGCTAAACGATTGAATGAATGAATGACCGATCGACCGACCGACCGACAGACTGGCTGAAAGAGTGCACTGCAGTGAGTGAGTTGACAAAATGATTGAATGGCTAAAATTGCAACAGCTTTAGGAAGGCGACTTGTTTGGCGAATGAGTTTTTAACTTCAAACTAAAAGTTTGAACAAGGTTTTGTTTTCAAAAAAGGTAGGGGAAGAAAAAATTTAGGTGAATGGAATTGCTATGGTTTCATTAGAGTCAAACTTTTTAGGGGTTGAACGAAGCCCTACCTAGCCAGACCTTGAATTGAATACAAAAATTCGAGCCTCTTCACACACATATTTGTGACCCGATAAACATTTAATCATAAATTTCGAAAAAAAAAACAAGACGGTTAAATCAAATCCTAAGCAACACTTGACTTTTATGAATGAATGAATGATGGCGATGTATTAACAAAAAAACAAACAAGTTTCGATTGTTTCATGCGACCACTTATTGTGATAGTATCGTTTGGGAAATTTATGAATGAATTGTTGTCATCGTCAAAAGGCCATACGCGACCGTACTGTGTTGTATGGCCAATTATGGTGCAGCGCTTGAAAGGCAGGCCATTTGGTTTAGGACACACTGAGCCGACCAGTGTGCGTCAAATTTGGGAACATGAGTTACGAGGTCAGTGATGTTAAGCAGTTCAACAAACTCAGTTTTCTTATAGGCAGGATTTTAAACAAGCTTTTTACGAAAAAACCCTTTTTAACGACAAAAGAAAAAATAAATATTATATTTTTTAATAACTAACGTTCTACTTGTAAAAGATCAATGGGAAAATATAGAATATATGTGGCCCTCTTTGTTTAGGAAAATTTCTTCAAAAATTAAAAAATAAAAAACAATCGAAAGAACTGATAAAAAATAGAACAAAATTGGGGAAAAAATATTTTGATTTATTTATTAAAAAGCAAACATTGAGAGTACCGTGTCCACTAGGGCGTACCTCAAAAAAAAAGTTCGCCGTACACCTTCGAATATGAAGTATTATTGAAAGGTAGTTTCAAAAAAAAAATTTTTATTTTTTTATGCCGAACGTAGGGGTCGCGCTTTTACATTTTTCTATATAACTTGTATTTATAAACGGATTTTAAAGTGTGATACATCGATGTTTTTGTCTCGACGAGGCCGATTTTTTTGTCTTTGAAGTCATTGAGCTCAAGCACCCCCTTCTGGTACTTACCCATCATTTCTCAGTTGCTACTACCCTAATGTACCACTCTAATAATCGAAAAGTAAAGCTCGCATAAAATCATGAATCATGTTTGAGCTCAATGACTTCAAAGACAAAAAAATCGGACAAAAACATCGATGTATCACACTTTAAAATCCGTTTATAAATGCAGAAGTTATATAGAAAAATGTAAAAGCGCGACCCCTACGTTCGGCATAAAAAAATAAAAAAAATTTTTTTGAAACTACCTTTCAATAATACTTCATATTCGAAGGTGTACGGCGAACTTTTTTTTTTTACTTGTAACCTGGTACGCTCTAGTGTCCACATTAGGGGTGGGGTAGTGTTGTATGGGAATTTTAGGATTTTGATATGGATACGCTAGAACCTCCTATTTTCGGAGGTTCAGAAAAAAATGCATAAGCCAAAAAATGGGGTGGTTGCACGTTTCCAAATGGGCGTTCATCGAGGTCAAAGGTGAAGGAAAAGGGGTAAAAATACATAAAAAGCCCCAAAACTGCCTCAGAGTTGCCCCGAGTGGTTACATATAAGACAGACCCCCATTCATTTTCCCTCCCCAACATTTTTTTCGAAAACACTTACACTTTATCTCAGCTCGTTAAGGGAGCTCCCATACAAAAATTATTTTTTTTATTAAATTTGTTTCTGCCGGTCTTACTGGCCCAAGGAGGTCGCTAGTAGAGTAACATGTATGATAGACCCTCAATATTTTTTTAACCCCCGCATTTTCTCTGAACTTAACTACCTCCTATTTTCAAACCTTAAGTTGGTCCCAATACGAATTTCTTATTTTTTAATTTTTTGTTTTTACAGTGAGGTCCAAAAGTTCCCCGACCTCCATTAATTTTCAATCCCCAACATTTTTTCCGAACAAACTTACCCTTTAAAAACTAAGTAGAAACTAGAAATTTGCTCCCGCGACTCTAATTGCCCCAAGGAGGCCACAAGGGGAGTCAAATATATGACCAACCTCCAATATTTTTTCAGTCCCAATATTCTCTCAAAACGGACCTATCATCTATCTTCATCCCATAAGATACATACATTTTTTTTCGAACAAACTTACCCTTTAACCACACTACTTTATGGGGCTCCCATACAAAAACTAAGTAGAAACTAAAAATTTGCTCCCGCCACTCTAATTGTTAATTAAGGAGGCCACAAGGGGAGTCAAATATATGACCAAGCCCCAATATTTTTTCAGCCCCAATATTTTCTCAAAACGGACCTATCATCTATCTTCATACCTTAAGGTGGTCCCCACACATTTTTTTAATTTTTTATAATTTTTTATGAAGGAAAGACCCAAAACTGGCCCCTAGTCACAGAGGGAAGACATGTAAGACTGGCCCCCGTTAATTTTCTCTCCCGAAAATTTTCCCTAAACATACATGTCCACTATCACCACACCATAATGGACCTCCCATACAAAACATATTTAGAAAAATGCTCCCACCACTCTAATTGCTCCAGGGAGGCCACAGGGGGAGTCAAATGTATGACCACCCCCCAATATTTTTTCAGAACACACCTACCCTCCATCTGCAATCCTTAAGGAGGCCTCCATACACTTTCCTAGTTTTCATATTTTTTATGAAAGAAATACCCAAACTGCCCACAGTAGACCCTAGAGGGGAGAAATGTAAGACTGACCCCCATTTGTAATTTCCTTCCTCAACCTTTTCCCTAAACATACCTACCCGCTATAACCACTCCTTAAGGGCGAAAGTTCCTATAATGCTTGTATGACCAGCCCCCAATATGTTTTCAGAACACACCTACCCACCATTTGGGCCCCCATACACCTGCCTATTTTTCATATTATTTATGAAAGAAAGGCCCAATACTGCCCCACAGTAGACCCTAGAAGGGAGAAGTGTTAGACTGACCCCATTAATAATTTCCTTTCTCAACATTTTCCCCAAACATACCTACGCTACCGTAACACCACTCCTTAAGGTCGAAAGTTCCTTTAATGCTTAGCGCGGTTCCCATACAAAAGCAAACTTTTTATAAAATTTGCTCCCACTACTCTAGGGCAGTCAAATAAGGCAAATGCCACGGCTGCGTCTGTGACAATATTAATATAAAACTAAATATTATTTTATCTAATATGTAAAAGGGGTTTTCGTGCTATTAAAATGAAAAATTAAAAAAAAATCGTTTGCATCTACAAAGTGGGTCATAACTTCAACATTTATCTAAGATTTTTTGCATATAAACTTTGTTTTCTTGGTTAGAATGTTAGTTATTGAAAAATAAAACAAAATATTTTTTTCCGATTTTTTTTTTCAATTTTTGTTATGATTTTTTTCGACAAAAAAAAATACTTTTTTTTTTTTGAAAAAAAAAACTATTTTATTGAAGACTATTCCTAAACCACTGCTTCGATGTGTAAGTGACATTCGCAACATTTGTAGCCACTGTAAGTATCTTTAATTGAAGATATAAGCGAATGTGATCGGACTTATACTTCCAAAATGCGAGTTCAAATATTAAAGTTACTTTCGAAGAGAATTGAAATTTTAGTAAAAATAATTAAAATAACATACGAGTCATTCCATGTCCAGCGGTACGGTTTTTGATCTTGATAGCTGCAATTGTTTTGAAAGTCTGTGTATGTTTTCTTCTCAAAAAATATTGTGTATTTTTGGGAAAAAATTGATTTTTTTCATGATTTATGATCAATTAACAGTGAAAAAATACTAGTTTTACAAAAAGGTGTTTTCATTCAATCGTCTGTAACTCTTGATATAGTTGACCGCTTTTAATGTGTTGCACCTTGTTTTGAAGATAATTTCAATTACTTTTAAAATGCTGGAGTGGTGTTTAGAGCCGGGTTAGATTTTTTCTGAAAATTTGAATTAGTGTTCTTATATGTCTATGTTATTGACTGTGTAAGTTTGGAAGTGGTGAAATGATGGGTTCTATTTTTTACGATTTTATACAAATTTCCAGAATTTCAGTTGAAAATCATCAGAAAAATATATATTTCATAGTTCATAAGCACAAGAAAAATTAAAAATAGGTTAAATATTTTTATTTTATTTTTTGATGGGACAAACCAAAAATGAAGAAAAAAAAATAAAAATTTCCATCAACTACTTTTTCTTTAACATTTCATAGTTTTTTTAAACATTTTGTTAATAAACTGCTCTAAAAAAAATATCTTTCTGAAAATATTTCACAAAAATTGCCTTGAATTTTGCCTGAAAAAAATAGAAGCCAACATTTCACCACTTCCAAACTCAATCAGTCAATAAAATAGACATCTTTAAAGTTTCAAAAAATGGATTAATGTAGTCATTTCGAAAATTAAAATAAAAGAAAAAATGGTAAAAACTTTAAAAACTCTTATACGGCTATAAGATTCCACTTCAATATTCTAAAAATAAAATATTGAAAATTGAATACTTTGGCAACCCTGTAACATTGAAGTTTTGCATATTTTTAAAAATGGGGTTCACCTAATCAGTCATAACATTTGTTCTGTAAAATATATTGAGACAATTATTAATACGGGGGAATTGTTGGTTTTGAGCACAAAAAAAAACAAATGAAAATTATTGAAAAAAAATCAA
Source organism: Polietes domitor (assembly GCA_947397865.1). Lineage (NCBI taxonomy): Eukaryota > Metazoa > Arthropoda > Insecta > Diptera > Muscidae > Polietes > Polietes domitor. The sequence goes on along the minus strand of OX377621.1, from coordinate 74,726,947 downwards.
ATTTTTAATTTTTCGATTTTTCTCAGCAAATAATATTCTAAAAATACTTGAAATTCTCTTCAAAACTAGATATAGTACATTAAAATCGCTCAAGTATTGCAAGAGTTGCAGGCGATTGAATGAACACAGCTTTTTGAAAAAAATAATGTTTTCACTCTTAAATTGATCATAAATCGTGAGAAAAATTTTCTATTGTATTCCAAAAATATTTATACAATATTTTTATGAGAAGAAGACATATACAAATACAAGAAGAATACATACACTCGAAACAATCGCAGCTATAGAGGTCAAAAATCGAACCGCTTGACATGGAATGGCTTAAAATTTTTCTTAAAAAATCCATAAAAAAATTTTAATCGACTTTTCGAGTTTAGAAAGCAAAAACCATCAAAAAGTTTATACATAGTCCTTCGAAATAACTCAAAAATCGATTGTGGCCTGGACTGTTTGCCACGCCCATGTCTTCAATCTCTAGACACAAAGAATGATTTATCAGGCCTTTGTAGCGTATTATAGAAAATGGGTCAATGATAGCGTGGCTTCAAAATCCGCACCAAATTGTTACTCTCTCTCTCTCTCTGAGGATGCATTGGGTTTTCGGCGATCACCTGCAGGTTTTCCGATCGCCAGATGCGACAGTTTTGCTTGTTAACAAAGCCAGAAAATATGATGTTTCGAACAAAATCGAGCTGTTCCATTTCGAGCCGTTCTCTACACTCTGTATATCACAGTGATGAATTCTAAGCACTGTGATTCATTTCAACTCACACAAACATGCGTATCGATCCATCCATGTGTATGTAGTGATACTACTGCATGTGGACGGATGGATGGAGGGATACCTTGAGCGTGTTTCCGATGTGTTGCATGAGTTCCGCAGCAGCAGCCACACACTTGTTGCTGTTGCTGGCTCTCATCTCTTCGTGTTCTCTTACAACGGTCATTCATGCCAACATCTAAACGGAAATAATGCGGAAGTACGTTTCGTACAGATTGACATTCCCCGGAGTTGTTGTGACGATGTTCTTGTTCTTTGGTCTGGTGCTGGTGCTGCTGCTCTACGAAATGGGCACTTTGACCCCCTTTTTTCTCTGATGCTCGTTACCCGTTTAAGGTTCGCCTTCTTTCTTCACCTTCTTCTCTTTCAAATATTTTTCATGTGAAATTCTTTGCTGCTGCTGCTGCTGGATTTTCTCGTCGTTTCTGAATTCTTTAAAATTCTTGCAGAGGTTTGAGGCTGATGGAGAATCTCTAGAATGTCGGTCTGGGTGTAAATGTGTTGTGAGTGTGAGTACGAGTGGTGTAGTTGTACTCGCTCGTCTGTTATTTGACAAATCACCAACATGCGGATGTTGTTAAGTACACACACACATATGTATGTGTACATTCCTATGTGTAATTGGATTTTAAGATCGGAAGCCATAATTTCGGGGTTAAGTGTTACGATGAGTTCCCTGCAGCCAACCAGACACACATGTACATTAGAGCGTACCAGGTTACAAGTAAAAAAAAAAAGTTCGCCGTACACCTTCGAATATGAAGTATTATTGAAAGGTAGTTTCAAAAAATTTTTTTTTTATTTTTTTATGCCGAACGTAGGGGTCGCGCTTTTACATTTTTCTATATAACTTCTGCATTTATAAACGGATTTTAAAGTGTGATACATCGATGTTTTTGTCCGATTTTTTTGTCTTTGAAGTCATTGAGCTCAAACATGATTCATGATTTTATGCGAGCTTTAATTTTCGATTATTAGAGTGGTACATTAGGGTAGTAGCAACTGAGAAATGATGGGTAAGTACCAGAAGGGGGTGCTTGAGCTCAATGACTTCAAAGACAAAAAAATCGGCCTCGTCGAGACAAAAACATCGATGTATCACACTTTAAAATCCGTTTATAAATACAAGTTATATAGAAAAATGTAAAAGCGCGACCCCTACGTTCGGCATAAAAAAATAAACAATTTTTTTTGAAACTACCTTTCAATAATACTTCATATTCGAAGGTGTACGGCGAACTTTTTTTTTGAGGTACGCCCTAATGTACATACATACAAAAACATATGTATGTATTTATGCATGAAATGTATGTCGAAGTTTTTTGTTTTTTAAGGGGATATCATTAAAACGGTTAAGTGTGAAAGAACATTTTGGGGGTTTCGCTGATGGTGCAGCATGTTTATGGTTGGCTGTGCCAACTATTTTCCTGGGAAAACACAGAGCGTTTAGTTTATCTAAGAACAGAGTGTTTTAAGTGATCTGTGGAAAGATTTATAAAAATTGTTTGAAATAAATCTTCTATGTCAATACATGTGTATATGTAGACAGGATAAGGCGATAATCAACATTTGGTGAAATTAACAAATTTTCGAATAAATATTTTATTACATAGCATTGTCAGTAGATGCTGATGTTCCACTAGGGAAAGGAGAAAAATGCACCTCAATTAAGCAAATGCCAGAAGAAATATGCTGGTGTGATGGGTGAAGTGCAGACAACCCAATTAACAATTTTACAAGACCATTTGAACAAATGAACCAAACCATATTAACAACTTTGCAAGACCATTTGAAGTTGCACATTGGCGGGAGGTTATTATCAATGCTGCCGTTATGTGTGAGCTCAAATATCTTGGTCAACCTGTCTGTCTCAGTACTATATCAAATTACCCGGAAAGCACGGATAATATTAAACAAATCTTTATCTTCCATAATTCTGAATTGAGGAATCTTAAGTAAAACCAATGAGAAATTTTCGAAGGCCTTCCGATTTCGATACTGAAATCGAGAATAAAATTTCTTTTCTCTGCTGAAAAAATATCATTCTGAAGATTTTTCACTGAAATTTTGGTTGATTTTGAAAAAAAAAGAAAAAAAATTTTAACTTCCCAACTTACACAGTCACTAAAAAAGTCATCTAAGGACACTACTTTAAAGTTTCAAAAAATTATAATTAAAAAATCTAATTAAAAGAAAATTGCCTTCAGAACAAGGTATATTACATTAAAATCGGTCAAGTATTTCAGGAGTTACAGGCGATAGAATGAACACATCTTTTTGAAAAATTTTATTTGTTAAATTGGTCATAACTTGTGAAAAGAAATTCTAATTTTTCCCAATATTCTTATGAGAAGTATACATACACAAACTTTCTAAACAATCGAAGCGATCAAGGTCAAAATTCGTACCGCTGACATGGAATGACTCATATGTAAAATGGTCTTGAGCCACAACGATATTCCAGTTCAAATCAAATATTACAGACCGAAATAAAACATACAAAACAAAATTTTTATATATATTTCTTTTTCAAAATATTGAAAATTATTTCAAAAAATTCCCCTTTTTATTTTTTCGCTTTTTTTGCTTTTTGTAGCGCGTGGCTATATCTCTGTTCTAAATACTCTGAAAATTTCAGAGTGGGGTTTTCAGTAATTTCTGAGATATCGTAAAAAATGTGTTTTTAGCTTCTTTTATTATTATAATTATTGTTTTTATAAATTTTCAAATATTATTTTTATTTATTCGGCAAACATTAATTATTCTTCTAGAAAATCTCAATATCTGTTAAATAACAAAGGATATAACTAGTTCTCCTTCAAAATATATTTAATTTCATTGCGATAGAGTTACCATAGTTTTCAAAAATTTTATAAATAATTTTGTCTAAATTAATATTTGGCAATACCACACACGTTCACCAATTTACATCAAAATTGGAAGGCCTTAGAATATTTATTGTTTATATATAATGTGGATTTTCCTCATTTGAGTCAATATCTCAAAAAATGTTTGCGATTCCACTCTAAAATATACATAGAAATGAAATATACAGCATACCTACATATTCGTATGCACAGGAAAATTAAAAAATAGAATTGAATTAAAATAAATTTCAATTTATTTCGGCATGAAAAGAAAACAATAAAAATTAATTTAAATCACTGGAGTACTTTTAAGTTTTTGATAATATCTCAGAAACAAATGGAAACCCCAATCTGAAATTTGCAGAGTATTTAGAACACAGGTGTAGTTATTTGTTGATATAAAAAAAATATATTTTTTTTTTCAAAAAATACATTTCAATACAGTGCGAGCTCGATGATCGCAACTACCTATTATCGCAACTGCTCGTTGTTTACTTTTAATCATCGAGATATGGAACCTAAAATCATGTATTTATAGTTGAGATTAGTGTATGGTGTAAACATCGACCAACTGTAGTCATTCCTTACAGTTTTTTAATTAGTCTATTTCTATTTTATTGTAGATTATTTTGTGCTGAGTATACATACTATACTAACTTTATTGTCGGAGATCCGATAAATAGCAAATTTGGACTATTGTCTATTGACTATCTCGTTAGAGTATCCTTGGATAATCAAAGTTTTCGTGAAATCAAAATTTCAAAAGGTGAAGTCTCCGGCCTTTTCGATAGCTTATATTTTCCAGGGTTGATATCGAATTTTTCAAAATCCTATCACCTCTATTTCACGAAATGTCGAAAGAAATGCTTTTATTCCATTTTCTGAGAGCTCATTCGAACCCTAATTATCCCGAAAGAGAGAAAAATTATTTAATGATCAACTTGGGGTTTGGTTATCGCAACTATTTGGTTATTGTAACAGGCATGGGCGATGTTGCGATCATCGAGCTCTCACTGTATGTTGAAAAAAAAATAAAAAAAATATTTTTCAATTCGCATTTGATTTTTGTGTGCTCAAAGGGCAACTATAAAACTTAAGGCACGGTAGAAGTGTTGTTGGGTAACTATACCTGCATATGCACTTACTTACATATGCAACTCAATGAGATGCTTGTAAGATGGCATGTGTACTTTATTACTTGGCGCGATTTTTAAACGCATATTCGGCAAGTGATTTGTGCTTCTCGTTCATTTGTGAGAATCATTTCCTTAACGAGGCCGGGTTTGATGTTGAAAAGTCGCTGCGAAGCCACTTGACAAAACGTTTGGCAGGGTGGAAATCATGATCGTGGTAGTCTGCAGCCAAGTAAATAAATTTGCATTCTATTAAATATTGATGCCAAATGGTCTTAAGCCAGGACCCAGTTCAAATTAAAAATCACGAATTTTCATCAGAATTTTGGGCAAAAAATGACCTAACTTTTGAACAGGTCCTTAAATCAATAAACCCTTCGATGGTTGATAGATATTACTGTAACGAATAAATACAAAATTGAGCCAAATCGGTTCAGTAGATTTGGAGATATTATACATACTGTTTTGTACCGACTCTGGCGCGCAAATTTCAAAGCGATGTTACTTCGGAAATAACTTCAATTTCCTTATACGGAGTCGCTTAAAATATTCTCAAAAGTATATAGGATTGTTAGAGAAAACAAAATATATATATATATCGACCCTTAAGGTTGCCACAGTTTTTAATTTCTTTTTTTAAAAGAAATTGTCTGACTAATATCTTGCAAAACCAAACACTTTCATCAAATTTCATAAAAATCGGCCGACCTCTTTGTTTTTACATAGAATTCCTCAATTGTAATCTTGTTTTTAAACTTTTTAAATAAAATCGTGAAAATCAAATTGAATTAAACGCAACTGCAAAAATTTTACCATTTTACCCATTTCATATAAATATCATTCTATCAAACAGCTAGACAGGCAGATTTTTCTACGGAATTATATGGTCCACAATATAATTGTGCCTATAAAGTTATATTATTTAATTGTTCGTCGAATGTAAAATCAGAAGCAGTAATTCGATAAGAAATCAAAAATTTTTATATTTTCAAATTACAATATTTTTAAAAATGATGCTATTTTTTAACCGATTTTCCATTGCCTGTTCGACTTTGATAGAACCGATTTGAAAAATTGCAAAAAGACTCGCCCTAATATTCATACATAGTTCCTTCTTTCCTATTTCAGAGTATACAAATTTAATTTAAAACATTTATATAAATATATTTTGTAAGCTAGTGTAATTGAAAATCGTTCGAATTGCCCTCACCAAGAAGTGCTAGTTATTTTGAGAACTCCAAGCTATCTATTCATCTATACATCCATAGCTGTCCACACTTTCCCATCTCAACACAAAGAAAAAAACGCATTATAAAATAGAAAATATCTTAGTCTGGTAGTAGTTGTTGTTGTTGCCGAGAAGAACATAGTGGAAGAAAAACGACACAGCGACAAAAGAAGAAGAAAAAAAAAAGAAATCTTGTCGTAGACACACTCACTTCCGCTACTTCCGGTACATTTCATTTCCAGCCATCAGTTCACGAAGATAAACAACAACAACAATTAACACTCACGCGTACATACTTTCGAAATTGAATGAATGGTTTTTATGGCGATGGTTGGTTGGTCGGCCGGTCGGATCGATCGGTCGGTCGGTCGTTGTGTTGGAGATAAATTTATGTTTTTCCAAATATTTGTTTAACAAAAGACATCCAACAGCAACAACAACAACAACTCTAATGACCTTAAATGGGAAAATATGTAAACTAATCTCAACACAGACGCCTACTCATCACTAACACGCACACACACACGCAGGCATGCACACTTTGTTTCACTGCAGTTGTTGCAACATATTGCATAAATATGTAGCAAGTCAGCCAGCCAGCCGGCAGTCAACCCAGCAACCTTTAGAAATCAATTCAAAATTCTTCATTTATATACATACATACGTATGTATGTATGTCTGTTCTGAACTAAAGAAAGAAAAGACGACCATCATCGTCATCACCATCATCAATTGTTGCGGACTCAGCAGGTAGTTTTTCTTTTTCTCTTCATTTTTTTGTTTTTGTTTTTATGGAACGGATGGTGGCAGCATTCCATTGTTGCTCTTGTTGTTGTTGTCGCTTGCTGCACTTGCCTAATCAGCGGCAGCAGCAGCAGCCGACTGGCCTCATGCAACACTTTTTTCTTGAAAGGGCGCATGTGTGCCATACGTTTGTGTTCGAATGCAACATTAAGGCGGTTGAACAACACATGGCAGGCTGGCTGGCCATTGTCTTCACAGTAGGGATGTCATTTGGGAAATCTCAAATCCCGCAATTTTTTTAAACGAAAATCCATACATCACATATTAATGATGATGATAATGGACTAAAAAAATATGGTCTCACCAACAATTCAGCTATGTCTGTGAGGAATTTCATCAAAAGTGGGTAAAGCCAAATTTTAATTTTTCATATCCTCCACTGTGAGATGGCCGGACATACAGCAAGATAAATTCTTAATGACAAAATAACAAGCTCCTGACAACGGATTCTAATAGAGGGGGTAAAAAGAGAATATACATACGTATATCGGTATATGGATGTCATTTTAGAGGATGGTTCATATTTCCCCTCTTTCACATTCTTATGATGAATCGGCATCGGTATAGGATATGTTCAGTAATATTGCTTAAAACACTACGAGGAACATTTTAGCCCGCTAGCTTCTCAATATAGGGGTCGTTTCCGGCCCTTTTTGCAAAAGGGTAAAAACACCCCTAAATAGGGGTTTAAGGGGTCAAAATGTTCTACCGAAATATTTTCCATAAAATTCTACTATAAATTTCTGAAAACATCAAAACTCATCTTAAATGCCAGAAATAAGTCTAAACATAAAATCCATTTTAGGGTTAATATTTCCCACTTTATTTCATTCTTATGATGAATCGATATACGAAACCTTGTACTTCTTATCATTTAGGTATAGGATGTGTTCAGCAATATTTCTTAAAACACTACGAGGAATATTTTTGCGTAAGACGTTAACCCTCTATCTCCTCAATATAGGGGTCTTGTAGGTACCTTTTGCGCAAAAGGTTAAAAACACCCCTAATACAGGAATTTAACACAATTTAACATGCTCTACAAAAAACATTTGCCATAAAATTCGATTATAAGTCTCTGAAGACGCCAAAACTCAAAGTTCAACTTAAATGCCAGAAATAAGTCAAAACTTAAAATCCAAATTAGGGTTAATACTTCCCCCTTTTTCACATTCTTAAGATGAATCGATATAGGAAATCTAGTGATCCTTACATTTTAAGTATAGGATGTATACAGGAATATTAATTAAAACACATTTTAACCCTCTTGCTCCTCTATGTGGGGGTCTTTTGGTCCCTTTTGTGAAAAAGGGCAAAAATACCCCTAAAACAGGGGTTTTACGAGTCAAAATGTTCTACAAAAATATTTGCTATAGAATTCTACTATAAGTCTCCGAAGACGCCAAAACTCAAAGCTCAAGTCAAAACTCAGAATACATTTTAGGTTTAATATTTCCCTCTTGTTCACATTCTTATGATGAATCGACATAGGAAACTTTGTGATCCTTACATTTTATGTATAGGATATGATCAGCAGTATTGATTAAAAGACTATGAGGAAAATTTTTGTAGAACATATTAAACCTCTAGCTCCTCAATAAAGGGGTCTTTTTGGTCTCTTTTGTGAAAAAGGGGAAAAGACAGCCCTAAACAGTGATTTAACGGGTCAAAATGATCTAAAAAATATTTGCCATAGAATTCTACTATAAGTCTCTGAAGACGCCAAAACTCAAGCTCAAGTCAAAACTTAAAATCCATTTTAGGGTTAATATTTCCCTCTTTTTCACATTCTTATGATGAATCGACGTACGAAACTTTGTGATCCTTACATTTTATGTATATGATATGATCAGCAATATTGAGTAAAAGACTATGAGGAACATTTTTGTGGAACATATTAAACCTCTAGCTCCTCAATAAAGAGGTCTTTTTGGTCCATTTTGTGAAAAAGGGAAAAACAGTCCTAAAACAGTGAATTAACGAGTCAATAATTGCCATATAATTCTACTATAAGTCTCTGAAGACGCCAAAACTCAACATAAATAACAGAAATAAGTCACAACTTAAAATCCACTTTAGGGTTAATTTCGCAGTTTTTCCGAACTGCAGCTAAACTCTCCAACAAAACTTAAATTTAGGGAGATGGTGTGAAAGCCAGAAATATTCTACATCAATTTCACTATATTTATATAAATAAAATCTCCGAGAAAAAATAAATAATACCCAAATTGTTATCGATTTGTCCATCTCATTGGACATCCCTACTACTGGCCCGGGCATGTGTTACATCTGACAGATAGTTTTGAATGATATTCGTAGGGGATAACCTTAACGCCCCCTCTTTCTGACTCTCTCTCATGCTTTCGGTGGTGGTGTTTAAAGATTCATCTCCTTTTGTGTGCGTGTGTGTGTGTTTTCTACAAATCTTTGTTAAACATCTTTTTAATAGATTGTGATCAGCAGTTCATGAATCTTATGCGTTGCGTTTCGTTGCCATCACCTTATTGTGGTCGAAATTAGAAGCAACTGTTGGTCGACGATGTCTGTATGGCTGGGTATGTCTGTAGGTGTAAAGGTGCCATCTGTTTGTTATCTTCAGTTCCGGTTCTCATTTAGAGACAAAAAAAAACTGCATCGAGAAATGCAGTTGATGGCTGGGTGTCTGTCTGTCCATGCCATGCCATTGTTTGGCCATAGAAAATTGATGTCATTGATATTGCCTCGTCACACACAGAAACACTGGCACACACACTCTCACCCCATCCATACAAATGCTATGCCACTAAAACGAGATTCCCAATGATTTATGGCCCTGCTGCAACAAAAGATGATGCTGCTGCATGTGTTGGTTGTCTGAACAGATTGTTTGCTTTTCGTTTCGTTTGTTTTTTGGGAACAGGTGTTTTGTGTTTTGGTGGCTTGGTGTAGTTGAGAACAACAGAGAGAGGGAGAAGATGATGAAGGTTATTATTGTGGAATTTGATTTGGATTTTTATTGCATTTGGATCAATGTTTGTCTGTCTGTCTGACTGCTCTTTTCGCCCCCTTGGGTCTAGCGACGACGACCATATTGGTTGCGTTGACTTGAATCACAGAATAATGAATTAGTTCATGGCTAAAACAAAGTAAGTCATTTCATGGAGGAGATATCAATGTGATACCCTACACTTGATTTTTGGTGTAGGTAAAGAGTGATTTTTTTGAGGTTAGGATTTTCATGCATTAGTATTTGACAGATCACGTGGGATTTCAGACATGGTGTCAAAGAGAAAGATGCTCAGTATGCTTTGACATTTCATCATGAATAGACTTACTAACGAGCAACGCTTGCAAATCATTGAATTTTATTATCAAAATGCGTGCTCTGTTAAGAAAGTTCATCGCACGCTTCCATTTTATGGTCAGTTTAATCGACCCACTGAAGCGGCTATTCGGGCTATTGTGACTAAATTTCGCACCAAATTTACATTGTTGGACATTAAACCACCAAGACGCTTACGTAGAGTACGAACTGAAGAAAATATCGCAGCTGTATCGGCCAATGTTAATGATGACCATCAATTATCGATTCGTCGCCGTTCGCAGCAATTGGGCCTCTGTTACTCAAAAACGTGGAAATGCCAAAATTGGACTAAGCGGATGGACCACTTGAGGCGCAGCCGCGGTCAACATTTAAATGAAATTATCTTCAAAAAGTAAATGTCATGGACCAATCTAACGTTTCAAATAAATAACCGATGAGATTTTGCAAATTTTATGCGTTTTTTTTTTAAAAAAGTTATCAAGTCTTAAAAAATCACCCTTTAGAATCGTTATAACAATGTTCTAGAGTCTATAGGAATTGAGATATTATAAACAAAATTTGGAATTGTGTATCAAAAAAGGTTTTCGAAAATAATGGGTAATTTATTTTTTATCTGTTTTCTAAAAAATATTAAAATTCACAAAATGGGGAAAATATGTTCCAAAATTACAAGAAAACTCTAGTATCTACAGATATTGAGATATTATAATGAAATTTTGGAATAATATAGAAAAATGTCTGCGAAGATAATGGCTAACAAGTTTTTGCATTTTCCATTAGGATTTTAAACCATTTTTTTTATCAAAATACTCAATTTCTCAAGGTAGAGAAAATATGCTAAAAAATGAGGGATTTCTTCAACAAAAATCCAGAATTCCCAAAGTGGAAAAATGTGTACCGAAATTTTGGAATTTTAATTCCAAAATTTGGGATATTTTATTTTTGTTAAAAAATACCACGTTTTTCAAAGTGGGGAAAATATGTTCCACAATTTGTGATTTTTACAATATTTCAAAAAGAATTACAAAAAGAATTTTTAAGATTTTTTTGGAGTATAATTGGTTTTAAATGCTTCCTTATATTACTTTGGAAAAATAAAAAATTAAAAATATGTTTCACTCTTTTTACCAAAATACCCAATTTCCCAAAATGAATAAAATATGTTCCAAAATTTGTGATTTTTACGATATTTTTTTAACAAAATACACAATTTCCCAAGATAGGGAAAATATGTTAAAAAATTTAGGAATTTTTACGATTACAATTTCCACAAATTCCGACAGTGGTCAAAATATGTTCCAGAATTTGTGATTTTTTTTTATTTCAAAATACCCAATTTCCCAAAGTGGGTAAAATATGTCGCAAATTTTGAGATTTTTCAAAGCTTTTTGCAACAAAATGTCCAAACTTCTAAAGTGGGGGAAAATATGTTCCAAAATTTTTGATTCTTTTACGACATAAAAAAAACATCCAATTTCCAAAATATTTGGGATTTTTTTTTTAAATCCAAATTGCCCAAAGTTGGCAAAATATATTCCGAAATTTGGAATTTTTTCGTTTTTTTTTGTCAAAAAAGAACCCAAATTGCACAGTATTGATAATTTCTATTTTTTTAAATAACTAAATTCCCAAAGTGGTGAAAATATGTTCCAAATTTGTAATTTTTCGGGATACAAAATATCCAATTTCCCAAAGTAGGGAAAATATATTCTAAAATTTAGAATTTTTACGTTTTTTTTTTCAAACAAAAACCCAAATTGCAAAGTATTGAAAATTTCTATTTTTTAAATAAATAAATTCCCAAAGTGGTGAAAATATGTTCCACATTTGTGATTTTTGGGATATTTTTTAACAAAATATCCAATTTCCCAAAGTAGGAAAATATATTCCAAATAAAAAATGCAAATTTTTGTAGCCGAGGCATCTGTACAAACAATTTTGTTATATATTTTTTTAATTTGATTTGAACTGGGATATTTTCTTGGTTCAAGACCATTTTAATAGAATGCAAATTTATATATAAAAGGCACTATCATGATTTCCACCCTGTCAAAGGTTTTGTCAAGTAGCTTGGCAGCGACTTTTCAACATCAAACCCGACCTCTTTAAGTAAATGATGCTCAAAAACGAATGAGAATCACAACTCATTTGCCGAATATGCGTTTAAAAAGTCGCACCAAGTAATAAAGCACACATGCCATCTTACAAGCATCTCAGTGAGTTGCATATGTAAGTATGTGTAGATACAGGTATAGTTACCCAGCAATACTTCTGCCGTAACAACGCTTCTTTTAATTTATAAGATAAAATTCAAATTCCCGCCCTAGATACTTTTACATTTATTCGAAGATTTTCTTAAAATATGCCTTGTTTTTCTTCGTTAGTATGCTATTATAAAATATAACAAAATAATCTATTATACAACATTAAACTTTGTCTATTTATAAAAAAATGATAAAAAATTAAAAAAAGATTTTCCCGAGCCACGATTCGAACCCGAGCTTAAATTTAAAAGATTTTCTTTCGTTAATTATATAATTATATAAATCGTTAATTATATTAATTATATAATTATAAAATAGAACAAAATATTCTATTATATATAAATATAATAGAATATTCTATATAAATATACTATTAAACATTGTTTTTTTTAATAAAAAATAATAAAACACAAAAAATTATTTTTCCTGAGTTAAGATTCGAACTAGAGACATGCTGGGTGCTAGGCTTACAGCTTACCTCTGTGCTATTCTTGGAGTGTTCTGGGATATTAGTTATTGTTCCAAAGAACTTTCTCAAATGCGGGAAATGCGCACATTGGGCTTTTGGGATGCAACTAAAATGGGTTTCCTGCGGAATTACTTCCATTTTTTGCTAAGTAGTTGAAGCTTTTGTTCTACCATTTCCAAAATAGTTTTATAAAGTGTATTTTTCTACATCATAATTATAATAGGTTGTGGTAGCAGTCAGAAGCATGTGGCTCACTTAGACCACAAGAGCGCTCCATTGTGATAATTATAATAAGATTTGTCTGTATATATATAAATATATTAAAATATTAAATATTAAATATATATATTAAATGTCCAATGTCCATTTTTTTATATTAATTGTCCTATTTTACCACCAAATATCTGGAGTACAAAAAGGTGATATGCACCAAACTTCAGTAAAGTTCCTAGAAAAATATGGTTTTAAATTAGATAAGATTTTCTTTTTTCGATTTGAACTGGGATATTGTCCTGGCTCAAGACCATTTTGCTTCTATATTTAATAGAATGCAAATTTATTTACAAATGGCATGGTGACATTTATTACTTGGCTGCAGACTACCACGATCATGATTTGGACCATGTCAAAAGTATTTTCAAGTGGCTTCGCAGCGACTTTTCAACATCAAACCCGGCCTCTATAAGGCGATGATTCTCACAAACGAACGAGAAGCACAACTCACTTGCCGAATTTGCGTTTAAAAAATCGCACCAAGTAATAAAGCACACAGCCATCTTACAAGCATCTCATTGAGTTGCATATGTAAGTATGTGTATATTATTTTTCTCTATTATTTCACCAGAGATTTTGGGAAGTAAGCCCAGATTTTTTTCAGGCTATTATTTCGCCCAAGAGCAGAAAAATGGGCGAGATTTTGTTTATGATTTTTTCCCCTGCAACATAATCTTCCATTTTCTGCCTATTGTGCAATTTTAATTATAATTTAGCTAAACTTCTTGCCCCGGGCGAAAGATCATCCACATCCTTTTGAACTACTACCCAATCTTACTACTTAAGCTCCGTGAAATCACTAACTACTTCAACCATTTCAATTTAACCAAGGCACCAGGTGTTCCAACCGGCAATGCCACAAGGATCTTTAGAAACTAAATACTTGCCTGAAACGGAGGCATATGCTATTGCTTACATTGTAAGATTACAAACTCTGCGATGCGATGATAAATCCAAATTAGTTTCATCAAATATTCAACAATATTCAATTCAATGAATTTCAACCCTTCCTTCCACTGTTGTGTTCTGTCTTCCTTTGGCAGCCTATTTGCTTGAAAAGAAGGGATTTTCCTCAAGGTTCAAGCAATTCCCACGCTTTGTCCCCAGAGGGGAACCTGCGTGAAATTCTTCTTCTTTAGAAAATCTGCTCGCGTATGTTAATATCCTGTAGTCTTATTACGCGCCTCTTCTCCACTACAACATGTGATGATGTGATACACATGTACGATATGTGTGTATGTATGTAAAACGCTTATAATAAGCATAATAAATATACAATGTAAAGCATAATAAAGTAGGGGAGGGAAAAGACCTTTGCCAACCAAGTCTTCCTTGATCTTTGTTGTCGTTCGTTGTTCGTCTTCAGGATTTCTGGCTCTCTGTCCAAAATGGAACAAATAATTGTCATCAACTGTAAGGGAGGGTAAACTGTGTGTGTGTGTGTGTTTGTGTTATACAAAAAGGGATTGAGATGGAGAAGAAACTGAAAGAGAGACACTAGCAGGTGTGCCAATGTCGACGACTGTGATTTCAAAGGACAACTCAACACAAAGAGCCCGGGCAGAACAACAAACCCAAGAAATTATTGAAATTTAGGTCAGGCAATGCTAAGGATACACACAAGGAAGAGGAAGAGTTAAATAATCCAAAAACACAAGGTGACAACAGGTAGTTGTTTCACACACACACCCGCACACACAAACAACAAAAACCACATGATTATGTTTACTTCCGCTTTCCGTTCGGCTCATGACCCTCACGCAAGTGCAAATTAGATAATATTTTGCCCTGGTTGTTGTCACTGCCTTTTTGTCCCTGTGGTCGTCATTGTCGTTGTTGTTGTTGTCATAACAAACTCTCGGAATTACTTCCGTTTTGTGTTCCCTGCCCTCTACGGCTTGGCAATACAGCTGTACACAGCTGAATGGCAAACAGACAGCAAATTTTTGTTGAGAAATTCCTGCCGCAGAGTGTTGCTTCTAAATTGTTTCCTTATGCTCCGCTCCTCACGGCGTGCTCTCTACTTTGTAGTTTTAAATAAATCCGGAAGTGAAAAACGGAAGTATTTAGTCTACAGTTCTTTAAGGATCACAAATGTGTGCGCACACACAGCAACAACAACGCCAATAGCAACAGCAATTATAATCACATCTAAAAAAGGTCATAAGGAAGAAATCACAATCTTAACAAAGTGGATAGGGAGGGGGACTGGTCTGTTCGCTCAAAGTGCTCATATGAAAACAATTGAACAAATCCGGAAGTAAATGCATATTTTTATAGATGAAAATTACTTCCGTTTTGACGGAAGCAAAAATCCCCTCCATCTCCCTACCGACCAACCAACCGAATTAAGAATCAAAAACAACAACAACAACAGTAGCAGCACACATGCAACCCTTATTATCTCTAAGTGTAAATTGGTTCCACAGCTAGTCCAGTCACGAAACAAACCCAAAAAAAAAAGAAAACCTTCGAGAAATCTGTTCAATATTTAACGCAGTCTATGGCTATCTGATGACAGCGCAAGGCAGCGACAGAGAAGGCCTTACGGCGTCGACTACTTACTTAGTCGTGAAGGTTAGACACGATTCTACTTCCGGCTCATAAATCACTTCCGGATTTGTCGTTTTTTGTTTTGATTTGAGAAACACAACTTCCTTCTTACACTTAAAATTCTACAAGGTCACAGGCTTGTTTTTGAACGAAACGAAATTTTCGAAAATATTAACTCCACAAAAATAATGCTCCAGCTCCTGATTTTGTTTTTATTTGTGGAGGTGGTACTTTTGGATAGGACACAATGGATATCCAAAAAATGTTTGAATCCGATCTGAGATCAGCCACTGTGGTGAAGCGTTTCTTCGAAAATATATATGATAAGTTAGCTTAAGTTGTGTCGAAAGATTTACGATCGGTATCACTTTTTAAAACAAATTAAAAGAATTTCTGCTGCAGAATATCGAAATGCTTCTTATATAAAAAATAGATTGTGGTATTATATTTAAATATGTTTAATCTGATATTTACTGAATAATGTGTTGCCGACTAGCCTCAATAATGCCCTAGAGGCGCTGAGAGACGCAAATAATTTATCGAATTTTAAATTATATCTGATAATATGAAATAATAAAAACAAGTAAGGAAAGGCTAAAATCGGGCGGTGCCGACTCTATGATACACTCCACTTTCTATCCGAATAAAATTTAATTCGGTGAAAAAGTGAAAACGGGAAGGATTTTTGTATCCTTTAAATGTATGGGTTTGACAAAAAATTTTAAATCGGAAAGGACATTTGTATGGGGGTATATTGAAATCTGGAACGAAATAGGTGAAATATAATATGTATAGTTTGGCCAAAATCGGTTAAACATTTGGCAGCAACATTTGTATTTGGGCTATATCTAAATCTGAACCGATCTTACCTAATTTCTGCATAGGTTTTTCTAGTTGGATTATAAGCTGTTGTGTCAAATTTAAACAATATGTGGTTTCTAGAGCGGAAAATGTCAAATTGTGAGCGAGATTTGTATGGGGGCTATATCTAAATCTGAACCGATCTTACCCAATTTCTGCACAGATGTTTTTAGTTCGATTATAAGCTGTTGTGCCACATGTAAAGAAAATCGAGTACAATATGTGGTTTCTAAAGCGGCAAAAGTTAAATCGGGAGCGACATTTGTATGGGGGATATATCTAAATCTGAACCGATCTTACCTAATTTCTGCATAGGTTTTTCTAGTTGGATTATAAGATATTGTGCCAAATTTAAAGAAAATCGGGTACAATATGTGGTTCCAGAGCGGAAATGTCAAATCGGGAGCGAGATTTGTAGGAGGGCTATATCTAAATCTGAACCGATCTTACCTAATTTCTGAATATGTGTTTCTAGTTGGATTATAAGATGTTGTGCCAAATTTAAAGAAAATCGAGAACAATATGGGGTTTCTAGAACGGAAAATGTCAAATCGGGAGCGAGATTTGTACGAGGGCTATATCTAAATATGAACCGATCTTACCCAATTTCTGCCTAGGTTTTCCTAGTTTGATTATAAGATATTGTGCCAAATTTAAAGAAAATCGAGTACAATATGTGGTTTCTAGAGCGGAAAATGTCAAATCGGGAGCGAAATTTTTATGGGGGCTATATCTAAATCTGAACCGATCTTACCCAGTTTTTGCATAGGTTTTTCAAGTTGGATTATAAGATGCTGTACCAAATTTAAAGAAAATCGAGTACAATATGGGGTTTCTAGAGCGGAAAATGTCAAATCGGGAGCGAGATTTGTACGAGGGCTATATCTAAATCTGAACCGATTTGCCTCAAATTAAATAGCGTTCGTCCTTGATCCACAAAACTTATTTGTGCCAATTTTTGTTAAGATCGGACTATAATTGCGACCTGTAATTTGATTACAACTATAGATGGACAGACGGACAGACAGACGGACATTGCTAAATCGACTCAAAAAGTGATTCTAAGTCGATCGGTATAAGTAACACTGGGTCTATCTCGCTTCCTTTTGGGTGTTGCAAACAAATGCACAAAGACATAATACTCTCGTGGAGTGTATAAAAAGTCAGATGACAGCAGCTTGGGTCAGTAAAGGTCCATTATGACAGTGGTTGTTTGGTTTAATTAATCGTTCTCACGGGAGCGTCCAGAAGTGCCTCTGGGGACCACACCACTCGGAAAGGTCTGTTATATCCAGGCTGAAAGATTGATATTTTTTAATTAGATCTCTAATATAAACTTTCGAATATCATATTTCCAAGGTCCACCTCGGTGGGATAATAAGAGCTGGGCAGTGTTCGACGATCTCGCATAAATACTCTGCAATCATATTTGAAGAGCATCATATTATGATTGGAATTGTAATAGTATGGCTATAGCTGATCATATGACCATTCCATCATGATCATTATGGCCATTTCATGTCTAGCTGTGCATTCTTTTGGCTCTTTGGCCACAGTGGGTTAGTTTTTATTGTAAAATATGAAAACACACATTTTTGGTCATATTAAAAAATAGAATTAATTGGCATTGACATTGCCCCTTCCCAGCTTTCATTAAACTTACTAAACATTCCGTTTAGTATTTTTTTCCTTACCACAATCACTCATTCCTCCATAATTTGCCTGCGTGGTATCTCCAATAAATTCCCTGCTCAACAAAGGCATATTTCGTAAGAAAGAAATGTCACATCCTGAATTTCCATAGACTCTTCAAACAAAGACTTTCATTCAATACCTTTAGTACCCACTTAATACACGATTTTAATATTTTAAAATTTGCCTTCAATTCGCTCATGCGTTTTTTTCTTCTTCTTCTTCTTCATCATCATCAAATAATGCTCTCTAATAAGCGAAAAGCTGAAGTGGTGGAAACATGCTGCCATTCTTCCATGGCACTTAACATGAAACGTGATTCTGCACTTAAAATATAACTTTGTGACAATTGCGCGGAGAATGAAAGGGGGAGGTGCGGCATTTTCTGGGACCCTTTGACTATTCAGACATTCATTTGTGTTTGGACAACACAACGCAACGCCACACAGTTCTGTGTTTTGTGTAATGGTATTTGTTGGCTGTCGGTAAACGGAAATTCAGTTAACAAGTCGTGTATAAACAATACAAAGGAAGAGCTTCCAAAAGATTACAAGGCTTCCACCGAACAACATCCAGCCCGGCCCGTGCAGACCTCCCTTCATACACTTCTCCAGTTGCATGGTGAACAGACTAAAGCTCACTTTCAATGACTGAACGGCAAGGCATGAATGATTGAACAACTATGACAAGTCGAGGGGATGCTTTGGCATAAAGGGCGGGTGTGGCTTGGGCATATGCAGACTTCGATCGCATTCCCTGCCCTGCTGCGTGGTGTCTAGCTGGCTGGTCTCTGCTGGCTTGAATCTTAGAAATTCCAGAGATTCTTTTTGTTTCATCCGAGTACCGGAAGTTTTAACTTATTGTCGTTGTCGCTTTTGTCTTGTGTTCCGATGCATTATGCATAGTCAAGTTTTGTGTGGATACACAGACACCTCCTACTCCGCTCGCTCACTCCCTCTCTATCACTCGATGTGTCTCTCGCCCACTTGAGACGTGGTATCTGTGGCAGAGAGTAGTCTATTTGTAAAGGAATTCGAAATTGTTTACATTAAGCCAACCGTTGCCAATGGCAATTTTATGCTGCCTGTAAAACTGTTGCAAGACAACATACCAAAAGTGCATAACTTTTGTTTGTTGCGGCAGCCACGACAGTGATTTTGTTGTTTGTCTTTGGCGAGATTGCAAAATCAAATTGCAGCTGAATGACATATTTCAGATTCCAAGTATACAGTGTGTCGCCATGGCTTAATGACAAGGGAGAAAAATATATATATTTTAGAGGTTGGAAAAGCTAGACAACTAGTCGGTTTTTAGAAGACAAATCGTTAAAATTGATTTCTGGATTTCTAGAAGTCTCATGATCTCCACCGAATATTTCCAATCGAAATTGAGAAAAATCCAATTGAAATTGAGAATTTCCATTTAAAATTGAGAAAATTCCAATTGAAATTAGGAATTTTCCTTTTCAAGTTGCGAAAACTCCAATTGAAAATGAGGATTTCGATTTATAATTGAGAAAATTCCAATTGAAATTGAGAATTTCCATTTAAAATTGAGAAAATTCCAATTGGAATTAGGAATATTCATTTCATAATGAGAAAATTCTAATTGAAATTGAGAATTTTCATTTTCAATTGAGAAAATTCCAATTAAAATTGAGAATTTCCATTTTCAATTGGGAAAATTCCAATTGAAATTGAGAATTTCCATTTCATATTGAGAAAATTCCAATTGAAATTAAGAATTTTCATTTCAAATTGAGAAAATTCAAATGAAAATGAGAATTTCCATTTTCGATTGAGAAAATTTCAATTGAAATTGAGAATTTCCATTTTCAATTGAGAAAATTCCAATTGAAAATGAGAATTTCCATTTTCAATTGAGAAAATTCCAACTGAAATTGAGAATTTCGATTTCAAATTGGGATAATTCCAATTGAAATTGAGAATTTTTATTTTCAAATGAGAAAATTCCAATTGAAATTGAGAATTTCCATTTCCAATTGGGATAATTCCAATTGAAATTGAGAATTTCTATTTTCAATTGAGAAAATTCCAATTGAAATTGAGAATTTCCATTTTCAATTGAGAAAATTCCAATTGAAATTAAGAATTTTCATTTCAAATTGAGAAAATTCTAAATGAAAATGAGAGTTTCCATTTTCAATTGAGAAAATTCCAATTGAAATTGAGAATTTGCATTTCAAATTGGCATAATTCCAATTGAAATTTTCTCAGTGTTACCAACTCTCTTGTTCTCCAAAATATACTGCCTAGTCATTGGGCGCACTTGTCTTATATTGCCTATCCAGAGGGCGCAATTTTTTCATTGGTTGTGAGAGAGTTGTGTGAGAGAACTTTTTACATAGTCAAAGATTACACCTTCGCCATTATTAAACATTTGCCTATTTTGTTTTTCGTTTTGGATGGAGAGCAAAGTCATCTTACCCGTCCTGATTTTAGGGCCAACCACTGTCTCTCTGTAAAGTTTACTTTTGCTTTTTATGAAAAGTCTTTCATTCCCACTCCCTCTGCTGAAGCAGTCCCCTAAACAGCTTGTTCATTGTCAGTTTATCAGGTTTTTTTGTTTTGTTTTCTTGTTGTCTTTTTCTTTGATTTTGTGTTTTGTATTGTTTCACTGGGAATTCTGTGTGTAATTTGAGCTTTATTGGGTTATTTAAGCCTTAATACAACATTGTTCCAGGCAAAGGAGAGAAATTGTTGTTTGGCATCTCGTTCGTATGAATGACCCACTCGTTCGATGGCTCACTCCTGTCATGTAAACCCATAGCAATTGTATGGGCCAAAAGGAAAGAAGAAAAAAAAACAAAACAAAACAAACTGTGAATGAAACCGATTTTTTAGGCTTGTCCGATCAGCATTGTTTTTCAAATGTTCCCTTTGCTTTAGTTTTTTTTCGAACTGTATGTGTCTAAACATATCAGATTCGGAATATCACCAGAAACGACTGATGACTGAGGTCATTATGTCAGAGAAACAAAAAGCCACGAGCAAAAAAAAAATAAAACTACAAATGTGTTTATTGAAATATGAACCACGCAACGATGTGACAATATGATTTAGAGTTATTCTTGTGATTTTTCTCTCTCTCTGCCAATGAACCTTTGAACAGGTCTTGGCCATAGACAATTGAAAGCAAAAACAACTTTCGATGTTCGATTTGAAAATGCTAAAGGCGTAAATCGATGTATTTAAGGCAGCCTTGCTTGGCAACACATGACCGTCACCTCCAATTTTTTTTCTTTTGGAACATAACAATTCGGCTGTAAGGAAAAGTAAAATATGATAAACAGCTATGCTTGATTGACTGTAAAGAAAGCGGTCTTTGCAGGCTTCTTTAAAATTTATACAAAACACGATTTTGCACAAAATTTGGTATTTTTTATAAATAAATTGTTGATATATATATGTCAAATATTGAAGATCAGAATTTGTCCACAAGATGTGTATAAACCACAAATTTATGGGTTTAACAAAGCATGGAGGGAGGCACAGCTCTCTCACAACATATGAAGACAATTGCGTCCTATGTATAGACAATATAAGATGAGTGACGCTTGGAGGACAAAGATGTTGGCAACACTGGTTAAGATAATGTAGTGGGATGTTCGGCATACGAGAATTTAAGGCCAGACATATTTGGAAGCAAATGCACTCTATGGGTATGCAATATTAGACAATTGTGCCCATAGGCTAGGCAATATATCTTGGAAGACCAAAGTGTTGGCAACACTAGTTAAGACGATCGGCGTACGAGAGAGAATTTAAGACCAGCTATGTTTTGCTTTCTATTTAACTCATTATTTAGAAACTTTGTGAACCCAATTTCAAACCCTGTTACACCGGACATATATGATTTCAAATGCTAAAGATCAGAACTTGTCCACAAGATATGTATAAACTACAAATGCATGGATTTAAGAAAGTATGGACGCATTGTCCTTTCCCAGTACCTATGAATACAATTGCTCCCTATGGATAGGCCATATAAGACAAGTGCGCCCAAAGGCTAGGCAATACATATTGGAGGAAAAAATGTTGGCAACACTAATTAAGATAATGTTATGGGATGTTCGGCATTCGAGAATTTAAGGCCAGATATATTTTTGAAATTGTACTTAACCACAACTCTCTCACAGACAATGAAGATAATTGCGCGCTATGGAGAGGCAATATAGACTAGTGCGCCCAAAGGCTAGGCAATATTTTTTAGAGGGCAAACATGCACTCGAGAGAATTTAATGTCAGCGATATTTTGGTTTCCATTCTCATAATTACGTTTATCGGAAAATTGTGGACTAGAAATACCGTCATGGATCATTCCAAAATTCATCAAAGCAGATGAAAATGGTAAATAAAGGGATGACGACCATTTTAGTATAAATCCCAAATTGTGGAACAAATTTTCCCCACTTTGGGAATTTAGCTATTTTTTTAGACATGTTAAATCTACCAATCCCGTAATTTGTTCACAAATTTTATGCGCTTTGGAGTGTTTTAGGCAATATAATTTTAGGCAATAAAGGTATTGGAAACGCACGTTAAGGCAATGTTGTGCGATGATCGGTAGCCGAGAGAATTTAAGGCCAGATATATTTTGGTTTCCATTCCACTCATTACATTTACCGGAAAATTGTGGATTTGAATTCCTTAGAACTCCGGCCCGAATATCCAAAAAATACCTACAATTCATCAAAACAATTAAAAACGGTAAATAAAGGCATGGCGACCATTTAGTTAAAATCCCAAATTTTGGAACAAATTTTACCCACTTTGGGAATTCAGCTATTTTGTAGAAAAAATATGATAAATAGCAAATCCAGTAATTTTTCACCAATTTCATGCGTTTTGGTGGGTTTAAGGCAATTCTGTTTGGACGCACGGGAAATCCCGAGAAATCCGCCCAGGATTTCAAAAAATATATTCAAAACCGATAAAAAGGGTAAATAAAGGCTGGCGACCATTTTAGTATAAATCCCAAATTTTGGAACAAATTTTCCCCACTTTGGGAATTCAGTTATTTCCTACAAAAATATGCTAAATCACTCAATCCTATAGTTTTTCATAATTTTTATCTGTTTTGATGAGTTTTAAGTCATTTTGTTGGACCACAAAATTTTGAGAGATGTAAACTGGAATGTTCAAAACTTGCATTTTTGCAAAAAATCCAAAAAAACTTCAATAGCTCTGTCAATTACAGGCGGACTGTAAAAGACAAAATATAATTTTACTTCTTTTTAAATAAACTCATACGGCTACATTACAAAATAAAGTGAAAAAACATTCATAAAGATGGAAAATTGTGGACTGGAATTCCTGCGAACTCCGGCCCGGATTTCCAAAAAAAAAACTCAAATTCATTAGAATAGATAAAAATGGTAAATAAAGGCATGACGACCATTTTAGTAAAAATCTCAAATTTTGGAACACATTTTCCCCACTTTGGGAATTTAGCTATTTTCTAGAAAAATATGTTAAATATGCAAAAACCCTATTTTTTTCAAAAATACATCTGTAAATCTGCAAATTCTATAATTTGTTCACCAATTTTATGCGTTTGATGAGTTTTTTTAATTTTGTTTTAATTTTTGGAACCCAAATTCGTAAAATTTCGAGAGATGTGAACTGGTATTTTTCCAAACAAAAAAATCAGAAAATTGAAATGAAACAAAATGTGATTGTTGGAAGAATACACACAGTCTCCACTAGTTTTAAATAAACAGCGCATAAATCGTTTCTTATTTTAAAATCCGAAGAGGCCGTGTTCTGAACCAGGCTAATGCTCTGTTGCGAAAAGACCATCCCTCATTCAACACAGAATTTTCATTTCTCCAATTCTACTCCCCCCACCACCACCAACCAGTAAGGTTGCGACTAAGCAATATATCTTCCTGTTTTCTCACACCCCATCATGTGTTGATTTACTAGTAGATTTGCATCCTTTCTTCCGCAGACAGTTGAATATGCATGTCCTACTTACACTGTGGCCGGCCAAACATATTCAAACACAAAAGAATTCGTGTTTTTTTTCAATAAATTTTAAAGGTCTACAAAAGAATTTTTATTATGTTATAAATTTCTCCGTAAATCTCAAAATTTACGATAAAACAAAACTTTTATTACATTTACCAGCAATAAATTACATAATTTACCTTTGGCCGTTGTTGATGTTGATGCCTGGTGTTGGCATTGTTTTGTTATACTCGTCGTCGTCGTTGTTGCTGTTGTTTGTATTTCAATTTTGACCAACTCTTTTTCCATTCAATTCATCTCACTTCACTGCTCCTTCATAAAGCACAAACGGACGGGCAGACAGACAGACAGACAGTACAAAAATATCCCATAAAAGCCGTTGCCCAAAATAACAACAACAACAAATACGGATAGACAGACGTACAAGTTTAAGAATATTTGTAAACATTCTTAAACAAAACAAAAAACTACATAATAATATTATTAAAGGGTTATCAAGTAAGAGATGTTACAATTTTAATTAAAAAATATAAAAAACAAAGAAAGGTATCTAGAATCTGTTCAAAAACTCGTTTCGGGAATACCCAGCTTCTCCCCATATATCAACTGCTATCAATGATATAGACCCAGAAAAAAAATCTTGCCACCATCTTGCTGAAAATCGGACGAATAATAATTGCATTCTCGCGTCTCATTCGTAAGAAATTTTCATTTCAATGGCACCTCAAGATCAGAGGGTCGGTTCTGGTTCTGTGCAAGAATTGTCAGTCATCAGCATTATCCGTAATGTGGTGGTGACAAACTTTTTAATGTGAAAAGTTTTCACAGCAACCCTTAGAAGCCTTATAATAAATATATTTCTAGCTGCAAAGTGCTTTCCTGGTTACAAATGCGACAATTTTACGAAGCCATTTAACCAAAAATGGATCCCAAAAACGTAAATTCCAATGGAGAATATTAATTTCATAAGTCTGTTTGCAAATAATGTATGTAAAGTTTTTATAATACTTTGTATTTTCTATCTGTGAGCTGAGGGACATACAGTGTATTATCAACGGCAAAATTTTCCAAATTTCGTAAGCCCCAATCTATTTGAATTCTGTTAAGATCATTCTAATCAAACATATTCTAAAAGGTTTTGGCGATAACGTGGCAAGATAAGCCTTTATGTTTATTAATGTTAAAACAGAAGAAAAATTCTTAATTATAGAGGTTATTTTATTGGTAAATATCTCGGAGACCAGGTATCATCTTAGAATTTCGTTTACTTCAGGGAAAACAAAAGGTGTTCTCTTGCATTCAAATAAGTCTAATTCTGTTTCCATGTTCCATTTACATCCACTACAAAACTATAATCGAAAGGCTGACCGAAGTCTTGGTATTTACAAATATTGTTAGTCTGGGTCTCAGTTACTGATTGCAAAAAGAAAACAATGATTTAATTACAAAAAATATAAAACAAAATATAAATCCCAATCCAAAATTAATCATATATGTCGAACAATTTTTTAAAGCATACCTTTAGGGGTCATATTTCTTCTGGCATTTAAGACCAACAACAAAAGATTTCAATAATGAATTTATGATAACCCTGAAAGTATGCATTGAAAAATACACCTGTTCCATTCGGAAGATCATTTTAGGGGAATGATTTGACAGATTATTTGATTTATTAGGCTTGTTCGATTAGGCTTACTAGCTTATGATTAAGAGACTTGATAAAGTGGCAACATTGTTACCCATTTATTTTTCTCAAATGGAGCAAGAAAAATATGGCAGCAACGCTAAGAGAGTAGTAAGCTACTTTATTGTTAAGCGAGTAAATTCCATATAAAAATTAAGCTAGTAATCCCAATCGAACAGGCCAATTAATTAAAAACAAACGGTAAGCCATTATCGTTTTTTTGCAAAGGTCCAACTGATATATTAAACTTTAATTATTTATTATGCCACAAGAGCTGGTGACCATTGTTGAAAAATATTAGGGGTTTTATCGGGAATTTCGAAATCGTAAAAAATAAAATTTTGGTTATGAGTAATGTGAAGCGATAACACACACATTTTAGTTCATGTCTGCGATTTTGCTGAAGTTCTCCAAATATGTACATTTCTATTTTCAAAAAATAAGAAATTTCAGACATTGGGGTGGATCGAAATAAAAGTATTTGTTGTCATTTTTTACTTTTTTGTGGTATGAGATACAAATATAACTTTTTTTCTAATTGCAATCCAATTTCTTCCAGTTTTAGAAAAAATTGTCAAATCTCAGAAAAAATATTTTTTTTTTTATATTTTCGTAGAACATTCTAATCCTAGAAGCTTAAGGTCTTCAACAAAAATAATCCTCTTAAAATTCCACAATATAAGAATTCTCTCAGACATTAGCTTACTACACTTTTCTCTCTTAGTATCCACTGTAAAAGAAACTCAGACCAGCTGGACTATAAGTTTATTCTACAAAAATGGTCTACTCAGGCTGCTCTTTCAGAATTGTTGGGCCGCTACACAGTCCAAAAATGCTGGTGGACCGTGTAGTTAATTGTCTCTTAAATCTCAAAAAAAAAAAATAAATATTATTTTTTTAATTTTTTTCTTGTCTATTTTTATATAGTTTATAAATAAAAACAAGTAAGGAAAGTCTAAAGTCGGGCGGGGACGACTCTATGATACACTCCACTTTCAATCCGAATACAATTCAATTCGGTGAAAAAGTGAAAACGGGAAGGTTTTTTGTATCCTGTAAATGTATGTGTTTGACAAAAAAATTTATATCGGAAAGGACATTTGTATGAGGACATATTGAAACCTGGAACGAAATAGGTGAAATATAAAATGTATAGTTTGGCCAAAATCGGTTAAATTTATGGGAGCAACATTTGAATTTGGGCTATATTTAAATCTGGACCGATCTTACCCACTTTCACCATAGTTTTGTTTAGTTAGATTATAAGATGTTGTGCGAAATTTAAAGACAATCGAGCACAATATGTGGCTTTTAAAGCGGCAAAAGTCAAATCGGGAGCGACATTTATATTGGGGCTATATCTAAATCTGAACCGATCTTACCCAATTTCTGCATAGGCGTTTCTAGTAAGATTATAAGATGTTGTGCCAAATTTAAAGAAAATCGAGTACAATATGTGGTTTCTACAGAGGAAAATATCAAATCGGGAACGACATTTGTATGGGGGCTATATCTAAATCTGAACCGATTTGACCTATTTTCACCATAGATGTTCTTAGTTTAAATATAAGATGTTTTGCCAAATCTGAAGCCAATCTGATACATTATGTGGTTTCTAGAGCGGAAAAAGTCAAATCGGGAGCGAAATTTGTATGGGAGCTATATATAAATCTGAACCGATCTGTCCGATATTCACCATGGGAGTTTCTAGTGGGAATATAAGATGTTTTACCAAATCTGAAGACAATCTGATACAATATGTGGTTTCTAGAGCGGAAAATGTCAAATCGGGAGCGAAATTTGTATGGGAGCTATATATAAATCTGAACCGATCTGTCCGATATTCACCATGGGTGTTTCTAGTGGAAATATAAGATGTTTTACCAAATCTGAAGACGATCTGATACATTATGTGGTCTCTAGAGCGGAAAAAGTCAAATCGGGAGAGAAATTTGTATGGGAGCTATATATAAATCTGAACCGATCTAACACATTTTTACCACAGGTGTTTCTAGTTACAATATAAGATGTTTTACAAATTTTAAAGAAAATCTTTTGTAATATGTGGTATCTAGAGTGAAAAGAGTCAAATCGGGAGTGAAATTCGTATGGGGGCTATATCTAAATCTGAACCGATTTTCTTCAAATTAAATAGCGTTCGTCCTTATCCGGAAAAACATCGTTGTGCAAAGTTTCATTTGGTTCTGTCTACAATTGCGACCTGTATCGTGATTACAAGAATAGATGGACGGACGGACGGACGGACGGACGGACAGACGGACGGACGGACAGACAGACAGACGGACATTGCTAAATCGACTCAGAAAGTGATTCTAAGACGATCGGTATAATTAACAATGGGTCTATCTCGTTTCCTTTTGGGTGTTACAAACAAATGCACAAAGACATAATACTCTCGTGGAGTGTATAAATACAGCTTCGATTTTAGTAAAATAAATTTTATTAATAAGTTTCATGATGTTATCTGTTACTTACTCTAAAACAATTATAAACGTGATTGCTGTCGAAATTAAAAATATTTAATATAAATAGTTAATGGACACGAAAGAACAGTGATAATACCGAAATATTTTGGGACAACACATTAAACGAACCAAAGATTCATTTTAGTTGGGAAGATACACAAAGCCAGTTTGAAAACAGTTTTTTCTTAATTATTTATATTAAATATTTGTAAATTCGGCAGTAATCACGTTTTAGTAAGTACCACGAACATGATTATGAAGCTTATGGAGCGTCTTTCTGACACTATTAACTTTTAATAAAATTTATTTTACAAAAATCGAAGGTATACTTGTTGTTTATGAAATAAATAACAATATAAATAAGAAAAAAATTAATAAAATTTATTTTACAAAAATCGAAGGTATATTTTTTGTTAATAAATAAATAAAAAAATAAATAAGAAAATATTAAAATAATATATCTTTTTAAGATTTGTTCAGTTTTTGCAAAACTAAAAGAAATTAGCATGAATTTAAAGAAAAAATATATTTTCAGGGTGGGTACACTTCCGACCAAAAGTTAAAGTTTTTTACTTAATTTTTTGTTCATAAAATAAATAAAAAATAAATAAGGAACAATTAAGAAATATTTTTTACTATTAACTATTAATAAAATTTATTTTACAAAAATCGAACTTCTATTGTTTGTTTATAAAATAAATAAAAAATAATAAGAAAAAAATAAAAATATTATTTTAAGACTTGTTATTGTTACTATTAACAAAGTTTATTTTACAAAAATCCAACTAATATTTTTGTTTATAAAATAAATAAAAAATAATAAGAAATTAAAAATAATTAAAAATATTTTTTTACGATTTGTTAACTTTTTGTAAAACTAGAAGAAATTAGCTTGAATTTAGAGAGAAAATATATTTTTAGGTACACTACATACCTAAAGATAATTTTTTTATAAATAACTTATTACAAAAATAATTTATTTTCGATCCACCCTAGTGTCTACAATTTCTTATTTTTGAGAATCGGGAAATGTAGTTTTAGTTACCATATAAAAAGTACATATTTGGACATTTTCATGAAAATCGGAGAGAAGATACAACATTTCTGTGATCGCTTCACATGAAATTACTCCTTTGGACCTGGTTCTGGCAATTTTCGTTTAATTGTGGACTCAAATGAAATCATTGATAATGACTAAAACATAAATATTAAAATAAGCAATATATGTAAATTTTATATTACATGGGAAATGTGTTTGACCGTTCAAACCTGGAATCCTGCGAAAAATTCGATATTTTTTAGCAAAAATCATGTATAAAGTCTGAAGATATTAACTAATATGGGAAAATAGGCTTGCGAGTACATTAGCTAGATGTCTCTGATATTTCATTAGTCTCCGAGAATCTTTATAAGAGGAAAAATCATGGATATACTCTGAAAATATAAAAAATTTCGTGGGAATGGGTGCGGCTCGGGAACACATCAGCTAGGCATCGGAGAAATTGCATTAGTCTCCGAGAATCTTTAAACGCGGCCGCCTAATATAAATATAAATTTTGTAGGGACTCAAACAAATAACTCGGTCATATCGAGAGTTCTAGAAAAATATTTTGTTCCTGATTGATAACCCTTTCGGAAGGGGGGTCGGGTGGTCCAACAGCAGGCAACAACCAAAACAACAACAAAAGTAAATAAACCAACAAAACAAGACCAACACAACACAACACAATATGTTTAAAGGGGCACATTCCAAAGTTATTAGCTCATCAAGCTGACGATCACGATCACGATCACGATCAACATAATGATCGCCATGCAGACGACGACGATGATGATGTTGATGATCATCGTCATTAAGAGATCATCAACATTCTAGCCACCACTTACTTGGTGGCTTGTTTCATCTCATCTCAACCCATCCATACATTCATTCATTTATTCGTCGTCTTCTTCTTCGTTCAGATTTTCAATTCCCAATAGTGGTGGCATTAAGAAAATTTGTTATTTCCTTTGCTTTTGGCGTTCAATATAATTACGCTTAAAAGGGGGGCCCTGAGAATAGTTGGGGCAGCGTAGCGTAAATGATAACTAACGCAATGGAGAGAGATGAAGCTGAAGCTGGCAATGAATAGGGTTCGGACGCATTTCGATAGCTTAAGAAAATAACTGAGTGAAATTGTATTAGTTTTCAACACGCACGCTCAGCTTGCGGCATAAGGCAGAGGCAAGACTCATCTTTATGGAAAAAAAAACGCAACGCTTATATCACAGCATCTTCCTGCAGCAAAGCAGCAATCACAATATGTATCTTCAGCATCATCATCATCATTTTCAGTTTCAACTTCAATTTCAGTTTCCTCATCATCGTCTTGAGACACATTCCACAGAATGTTAATGAAAAAGTTTATTGTAAACATTGACGATGATTGGCTGACTGGGCTGGATGGTTGCTGCTGCTGCTGCCTGTTGCTATTGCTCTGATGTTGTTAGTTGCTTTTGATGCATGCAGCAAACAGCATCAAGAACTTCAGGGGAAAAGCGAACGAAGCGAAAGAACAGCAGCAAAACTACCGGATATCCGTTTAAATAAACAGCAGCAGCACCACCACCACCAATGCTGTAGACATGCATTCGAACTGGAGTTCGCAAGAAACCACAGCAATTTTAAAGGCCAAAACGACAAGACAAGGCAAATAAAATAATTATCGATGGGAAAGAATTGCCAGAATTTATATTCAATAAAGTTTCAAAGGAAATAGATTGAGTTGTGACAGACATCAGCTTGGAGGGAGGGAAGTTCAAATTGCACAAATATGATGAAATGTGGTTTGGACAGTTGGAAAACCTTGAAGATATTTAAATGGGTTTTTATAAATATTTCTGAAAAGTTGGCCAACTTTAAAAAAGAGGATTAGAAAATGGATAAATAATTTATTGTCCATAGGAGAGTCATTGAAATGGCTAGCAAAATTCTCACGTGACTCCGATTTTTCTGAAAATCTTAGCAAAGATTTTATTTAATATAGTTTTCTTAGAAAAAATCTTGAAATTTTATCTGCAGAGTTGTAGGCATTGCAATTTCCACAAAAATTGAAAATCCTGCTGTCAAGTATATTTCGTTGCCTTAATACCCAAAGGGCGTAATTGACAATATTTTTTCGTTTTTTGCATATCCTGATATCGAAATATTTAAAAATGCGTTTTCGAAGAAATTTTAGTTACGTTTTTTAGAAATAAGATGTCTTTTATGAAATACCAACATTACTTTATAAATAAATAATATATAATTTAATAAAAATATAAATAACAAGAGGTATGAAATTTAATTGGAATTAATATGGAATTTAAGCTGAGTTTTAAGTGTTGGTGTCTTCACTGACTTATAGTAGAATTTTATGGCAAATATTTTTGTAGAACATTTTGACCCGTTAAAGCTCTGTTTTAGAGGTGTTTTTTTGTTCAAATGGGACCAAAAAGACCCCTACATTATTCCACAAAAATGTTTCTTGTATTGTTTTAAGCAATATTGACAAATGTAAGGATCACAAGGTTTCCACTGAATGTGCAATCATAATCCTTTGTCAGAACCTTTTTATTTTTATTTTTGGTCCACAGTGTAATTAAAAGAACTTACTTTAAGCTGTCTTCAACAATGTAACGGATGTTTCCGTCTTAAATCAATCTTCGGTTTGGCTTGTCCCAAAATATTTTGGATTTATCACTGTCCAATCGTGAACAATCGATTGGCATAGAAGTATGACTTCAGAAGATTTTGCTTGCAAATTCAAGTCACCTACAAATTTTGGGCCAAAAGAAATCGGTTATTATTGATCAGGGGCTAAATAGAAGGTGGTCAATTTTTCATCACAAACATCAATTTTCGAAAGATTTTGATTTTATTTTCATAATTTTGGTGACTTTCCAAAAAAGAAGAAGTATATATATATATATATATATATATATATATATATATTACGCGGATATCTACATTTCAAGTAATTTAATTTTCTAATTTTGTAATTTAAAAGGTAATTTTTTCTAATAGATTACACTTTTTTGGATTTTTTCTAATAGCTTAAAGTCCAAACATAGAAAACTCTGGAAAGTGGTTTTATTTTTCTGGTAGGCATTGTCGAGTAGAACAAGATTCTATATTTGAAATTTGCCAGACACCCCCAAAATCTTGAGTTACGGGTAAAAGATAAAAACGACGAAAAAAATACTAGAATTTCCATTTTCCCCCAGTTTTATCTGCTTTGATGAATTTTATGTATTTTTATTGGATTTCAAATAATGAGATTTGTGCAATGCAATGCAAGTTTAGGTCATTCCAGTTCCATACTAACTTGCAAAAAGTTAGTATTAATAAAAACTTTCAATTAAAAAAATCAAATATTCATCTTTAAATTTTAGATATATAAAAATAAATTAAATAGAAACGAAGTAAAATAGTTTTTTGAAATTTGTACTTTTAACGGGCGAGCGGGACAAAAAGGGATAAA
The DNA here is from genome assembly GCA_947397865.1 of Polietes domitor. Taxonomy (NCBI): domain Eukaryota; kingdom Metazoa; phylum Arthropoda; class Insecta; order Diptera; family Muscidae; genus Polietes; species Polietes domitor. The sequence goes on along the minus strand of OX377621.1, from coordinate 74,694,053 downwards.
AATGGTACCAACTAAAGCATTACAGCTAGAATCGTGAAATTTGGTACGTAAATTCCTCTGACCATATAGAAACGAAGTAAAATTGTTTTTATTGAAATTTGTACTTTTAAGGGACGACCGGGACAAAAAGGGATAAATATGGTACCAACTAATGTATTGCAGCTAGAATCGTGAAATTTGATATGTAAATTCCTCTGACCATATAGAAACGAAGTAAAATTGGATTTTTCTAAATCTATACTTTTAAGGGGCGAGCGGGACAAAAAGGGATAAAAATGGTACCAACTAAAGTATTACAGCTAGAATCCTGAAATTTGGTATGTAAATTCCTCTGACCATATAGAAGCGCTATAAAATTGGATTTTTCGAAATTTGTACTTTTAGGGGGTAGGCGGGACAAAAAGGGTTCCAATTTAAGAATTACAGCTATAGTCGGGAAATTTGGAGTGTAAACTGTGTGTAAAGCGCAATCTAAATGGATTTTTCCGAAATTTTCTTATAGGGGGTGAGCAACAAGGGATAAAAGTAGTACCAACTAAAGTATTGGAGCTATAGTCGTGAAATGTGGTGTGTAAGTTCCTCTGCCAACGAGATGCGCAAATCTAAAAGAATTTTTCGAATTTTGTACTTATAAACAATGAGTGGGATAAAACTAGTACCAACTAAAATATTTCAGCTATAGTCGTGAAATTTTTTTGTTTAAATTTCTCTGACAACGTAGACTTGCAATATAAATGGATTTATCAAAATTTTTACTTTTAAATGGCGAGCGGGACAAAAAGGGATAAACATGGTACCAACTTTAGTATTACAGCTAGAATTGTGAAATTTAGTGTGTAAATTCATTTGACCATATAGAAGCGCAGTAGTTTGATTTTTTAAATTTGTACTTTAAGGAGTGCGCGGGACGAAAAGGGATAAAAATGCTGTACAATCCTTTAATTACGTAAACGCGGAACATAAATGGATATTTCAAAATTTGTACAACAAGGAATAAATGCGTTACCAAATAAAATACATATTTTTAGGGGAAGCAAAAACACAAGTTACCTAATGTGTACTTTTTGGGAAAGAAGTGCAAAAAGTTATAAACTGGCTGGCTGAATCTAGAAACATGAGATCGAGGATATAAATGGTTGAAATATTTTGTTCAAAACTTGATAGAAAATTATAAAAATTATACATACAAGGTAGTTCAGCTAAAATAGTCAAGCACATTCCTTTGACTGTGTGTGAGTGCTAGCTAATAGGAGGTTTCCACATTACTATTTTAGATTTATCTATATCCACCAAAAGAAAATTAAATAAATACTATAAAATTAAATACGGATACAATTAACAACTAACTGGCTTTTTCGCGTGCGAAGCAGCGGGTACTGCTAGTATATATATATGAATATTTATATTAATTTAACGATTTACATTATTTTTTGGTTATCGACAAAATTTTGTAAACTTTGACTATATTTTTTAAAGGACACTCGAAAATGTGAATTTTCTTCAGGAAATGCCCTTTTATAAAAAAAAATAATAATTCTAATCACAGCTATTTTAATTTATAGTCTATTTTAATTTAAAGTATATTATTTTTTAAGGTTAGATTTTCACACTCCCGCCTTTTAACAACAAAATCCCGTCAAATCCCACTTTTAAATTCATGTATCCCAATTATTTGGGAAAAATAGTCCAGTTTTAAATTTAAATGGGGACCGTATGTCGCCAATGGCCCGCACAAAACCAAAAATTCAAATTCCTTCAATAAGTTGATTTGTTTGACATCTCCTGTATCAATCACAGCAAAAGTAAAGAAAAAATCAGCAAAAAACGTATTTCATATTTGATTTCCACGAAAAAGTAATAGTTCTCAATTTTTAAAGAATTAAGGGCCCATAAACCTAACAGTGAGTTTTTGTAGATCTCGTGTATTTTTTCACTCCAAATGCCACAATTTTGCTTATTGGCACGTCCATTTAGACAAAAATGGGTCTCATCGCTGACAAGAATATTGCGTTGAAATAGTGGGTAGACTTCCGGTTAGCTTTGTGCCCATTGTCCGAACATACGTTGTTTATGATTGTCATTCGGCTTTAATTTCTTCATCAGCAGGATCTAATGGTAATTGCTACCTTTCGAAATAAATACTTCATTCTTTAAAGGAGTTTGAACGGGTCAAAAGTCATATAATTTTCCGAAAAGGGTATTTTTTTTTAATATTTAAATATATTATATTCAGCACAGCCAAAGTTTTGACGCTACAATAAAGCTATGAAACTAGAATTTCTAATAAAAAGTGAGTACAAGTGCTCTTAAAATGTAACAGTTCGAAAAATTCAAAAACAAATTTCAATCGAAAAATAAGAAGTCAACTTTAAAATATAATATAAAATATTTCCGATAGCCCGATTTTTAATCTTCATATCTCAAAATAATCCTTGGGTTCCTGCCACTTTTTTACAAAACTTAAAATGCTCAAAAGTTATGGAATTTGGCAGTGAACTATATCCCCCGCGGGACCACTTGTTGATCATTCCTTCTTCAGCCCTCATATAGTGTACCCGCAATTCCCATTATACCGATCACTACTACACATAACGTAGTAATTTTCATTAACTTCACAGTGAGACACAGCAACACGGAGAAAAATAAACTGGAACTCTGTCTGGAACGTGCTGACGGAATTCAATGTACGAATGAGTGTGTGTGAGTGTGTCTGTGTGTTGTGTTTTTATAACCAAACGTACATTTTCTTCGACTGGTGTTTCATATGCTGATGATGATGATGGTCAACTTAAGTGCCATTAGTGGAATTAATGCAAACACCAGTAGCCGAGCCAGGCCAAGCCAAGCCAAGCCGGCCAGCCAGCCAGCCATCCAGCGGACGAGACAGTAAATGTGGCAGCAGACGAAAGAAATTCATTTCATTTCTTCGATGTTTTGGCTGCTGCCGTTGTTAATGTTTTTTTATTTATTTCTGTTTTTGATAAAATTACTATACTTACGATATATGTATGTATGAGTATATGTATGTATATGTAGGTATACTCTCATACACATATGTGAGTATGCTGTGTGCGAGGAGGCTAGCAGGCAACACGAGGCAAGAGCTTATGCTACCGGTGTTACGTCTCGAACCATATAATGACCATCATTAACATATGCCCTCGAAAAATGAAACAGAGAAACGAGATGAACAACAAACAAACAAACGGCCACAGAAACTCCAACTTGGAGCAACTGAAAATACCAAACAAACCCGTCCGTCGTCGTTCATTTCAATTTGCCCCGATGTTGGTGATGATGATAATGGCGATGATGATGTTGATTATAATGATCTTGACGGCTAGGCTGGGTGAAGATGGTGGTGGTGACGATGATGATGATGCTGCTGTTGCTTCTGATGTGGTTGGGGGGATGTGGACGTGTGGTTATTAGAGCGTACCAGGTTACAAGTAAAAAAAAAAAGTTCGCCGTACACCTTCGAATATGAAGTATTATTGAAAGGTAGTTTCAAAAAAATTTTTTTTATTTTTTTATGCCGAACGTAGGGGTCGCGCTTTTACATTTTTCTATATAACTTCTGCATTTATAAACGGATTTTAAAGTGTGATACGTCGATGTTTTTGTCCGATTTTTTTGTCTTTGAAGTCATTGAGCTCAAACATGATTCATGATTTTATGCGAGCTTTAATTTTCGATTATTAGAGTGGTACATTAGGGTAGTAGCAACTGAGAAATGATGGGTAAGTACCAGAAGGGGGTGCTTGAGCTCAATGACTTCAAAGACAAAAAAATCGGCCTCGTCGAGACAAAAACATCGATGTATCACACTTTAAAATCCGTTTATAAATACAAGTTATATAGAAAAATGTAAAAGCGCGACCCCTACGTTCGGCATAAAAAAATAAAAATTTTTTTTTTGAAACTACCTTTCAATAATACTTCATATTCGAAGGTGTACGGCGAACTTTTTTTTTGAGGTACGCCCTAGTGGTTATGGCCGAAGCTAAGGCTGTGACTGTGGACGTGGCTACTTGATTTGTGTTTATTTCTTAAAAAAAAAAAATACAAAATTCGGCTAACACCAGACAGACAGTTTCTTTTTTCCTAGCCTATCTCAACTGCAATCATCAATACAGCCATCAATCGTTATGGTTGGGATTTTAGTTTATCTACGCTCTCGCATAATATGTGTAAACAAACCTTCGTTCCATTTTGGCCAGAAGTGTTGCCGCCGACAACAAACAACGACATCTTGAAGCTTGAAATCGGAAAGAATTTCATTTGATTTGATTTCTGGGCCAGAGATTTGTTGATAGAATTTTTTCAAATAGATACTTTTTTGTAATTTAAATTCTTTAGATTGGTTTTATATTTTTTTGGGTTTGAAGATGAAGAAAGGAGTGTTCTGTTGTTTGCTTTTTTTTCGTATCCCTTGAAAGATGTTAGAGCACCTTCGTGCATACCTTTAACATAACCAGAATATGCCAGTGACCTTTGGTCAAAGTGTAGGTGAATATTTAGTTTTTATTTAAATGGAATTTTTATCAGGGATTTAGTGTTCGGTTTTCCCTGGAGGTAGGGGGATAAGACAGTGGAATGGAGAAGGGTAAAACACATTAAGAAAAAGAAGGTCAATATTTCTCCCTTTAACACATTCTTATGAATGATGAATCGGCATAGGAAACCTTGTGATCCTTACATTTTAAGTAAGGATGTGTTCAGCAATATTGCTTAAAACATTTAGAGAAACATGTTTGTGCATTGGATCTAGAGGGTTAGATTCTCAATATAGGGGTCTTTTTGTAAAAAAATAGCAAACAAACATACCTAATACAGGATTTTAACGGGTAAAAATGTTCTACAAACATATTTGCCATAAAATTCTACTATAAGTCTCTCAATACACCAAAACTCAAAACTTAACTTAAATGTCAGAAATAAGTCAAAACTTTATTTTTGGGTTAATTTTGAGCTTTTTCTGAATTGGTGCTAAACTACTCCAAAAAACTGAATTTTAGGGAGGTGGTGCAAATGGGAAAAATATGGTACGTCAAATTTCACTATAAGTCACCGAACAAAAGAAAACTGTATATATCGTAAGTAAGTAACTCTAAATTTAAAAAATTAAAGACTAAAAAAATTTAATTGGATAAAAAATAATCGCCATTTATGTTATATGTAGAGAAATAAAATAATTTAAAATTGTATTATTCTATTAATAATTCGCCCAATGAAAAGTCGTCCAAAACAAAAATTGTGGGAAAAAATGAGAAATGACGCAGGAAAATTAAATTAGGTCCTAAATATATGAAAAATCACACAAATCAAAAATAAAAATTCGCAAAAAATGGGTAATTTTCCACATGAACCTCCCAAAAACTTGCGAAATTTTTAAAAAATTAAAAATCGTCCAAAAATATGTCAACTGAGTCCATATAAATCGCCAAAACCAAAAATGGCCCAAAACGGAATAAATTAAACGAAAAAAAAATTAAAAATCATCAAATGGGTCATTTTCATACATTAAATTGCCCAAAAACTTGAGTAATTTTAAGTATTAAAAATCGCCAAAAAAAAAACAAAATTGTGCACAAAAATGAAAAATTGACAAAAATAAATGAAAAAGACCCAAATCAAAAATGAAATATCGCCAAAAAATTGGGTAATTTTTCTTATGAAAAATCGCCCAAAAATTTGAGTAATTTTTAAATAAAATAATGAAAAATCGCCCAAAACAAAAATTGGACAAAAAAATGAAAAATGACCAAACACATTAAATGATTTCATTTACAATCGTTACCAAAATATAAAAAAGACTCAACTAACATTTTTTTGCAAATCGATATTTTTGTTTATTATGACCGAAATTGTTGTGTTTTGTTGAAATAACCAAAAATATCGATTTGCAAAATAATGTTAGTTGAGTCTTTTTTATATTTCGGTAACGATATGATGTATATCTGAATATCAGTACCAATGTGGGCATTTAAACAAGAAATTATGTATTTTAGAGCTTCTGTCTAATTATACATTTTTTTCACGGCTAAATTAATATGCAATAGTTTATGGATGATAGTGGAACTAAAACCTAATCTCGCCTCAATCTCACAGTATCTATGTTTTATGGCACAACAATCAAGATTGCACGATCTACAGAAAATTCGTCCTTGAGCGAAGTTCGACAACAATCAATCTAGGGAGAGTGCTTCAACGCCAAAAGTGCAAGGGAGTTTATGTTTTCAATCTGGCCTTCTCATTCTAAGTCGTAATCAATCAAAATAAATAAAAAAGCAATGAACGAAAATTTTCACCTGTTAACTCCAATTTTTTGCTGACACACAACTTATTTCGTCGCCGTAAACAATACATAGTGAGCTCAAAGGACCAATCATTCTGAAAATATCAATTTTGTCTCTGGAAATATCAGCTGAAAATTAGCAACACACGGGGCTACGAAAAATCGCCCAAAAATTACTCAAAAGTCCACACAAAAAGGAGCAATATTTCATATGAAAAAATACCAAAATAAGATCTTTATTAGGGGACAATATTTTTTATTTGTTTTTTGGATCATTATTCAAAATAAAAGTTCATAAATTCAAATGTGAAAAATTTCCTAGAGGTTAAAGTTAAAGTCATATGATAAAATACCAAAATTATACCTTTATTAGGGGAAAATAATTCTTATTTGTTGTTTGGATCATTTTTCAAAATAAAAATTCAAATATGAAAAATTTCCTAGAGGTTAAAGTTAAAGTCATATGAAAGAAATATCAAAATTAGACCTTTATTAGGGGACAATATTTCTTATTTGTCGTGTGAATCATTTTCCAAAATAAAAATTCATAAATTCAAATATGAAAAATTTCCTAGAGGTTAAAGTCTTTAAGCCCTGCCGAAATGCTTTACTCTTCGTACACGACATTGGACATATCCCAAAAAAAGATATAGTTTTTGGGCGATTTTTCTTATTAACATACCCCAATATTATTGGGCTATTTTGCATATATGACAAATGACCATTTTTTTGGGAAAAATCGCCCACAAAATATGAAAAATTACCCAACACACCATACAAAAATGGGCGACTTTTCATATGAAAAAATCACCCAAAAAATAGGTCTTTATTCATAATTTTTGGGCAATATTTCATATTTGTAATTAAGCGATTTTTCGTTATGACAAGTCAAACAATAATCAATTATGAAATATCCGCCTTCAACTCTGGAAACCGTTGCCTTGCGTAGCAGGATTTGGACATATCCCAGAGGTGATATTTTTTTGGGCGAAATGAAAAATGACCCATTTTTTGCCAATTTTTATTTTTTTATTTGGTCGATTTTTCATTCATTTTTGGGCACAATTTCGTTTCCGGTTTTTTGAGCAATTTTTGTTTTGGACGATTTTTCATTTAATTTAAATTCTTCGACAATTTTTCGTATTAAAACTTACTCAAATTTTTGGGCGATTTTTATACGAAAAAATACACAATTTCTTTGATGGTTTCTCATTTTTGATTTTCATTATTCTTCATTTATTTTTGGCGTAATTTCGTTTTAAATTTTTAGACCATTTTCCTTTTTTGCACATTTTTTGCTTTGGGCGGTTTTCCACTTTATTTTCGGGCGTAGGCGGACGATTTTTCATATTTAAAATTACTCAAATTTATGGACGATTTTTCGTATGAAAAATTACCCATTTTTGCTATTCTTCATTTAACATTTTTTTTTTTCATTTAGTTTTCATTTATTTTTGGAAGTAATTTATTTTTCCGTTTTGAGCCATTTTTGGCGATTTCTCACTTTATTTTCGGCTGTAGCCTGATTAGAGCATGACCCAGATGACATATTTTTACGAGTGATTTTTCATATTAAAAATTACTCAAATTTTTGGGCGATTTTTATACGAAAAAAAACACAATTTCTTTTATGATTTTTCATTTTTGATTTGTATGATTTTTCATTTATTTTTGAGCGTAAATTCGTTTTAATTTTTAGGCCATTTTTCCTTTTTTGCACAATTTTAGCTTTGGGCGATTTTCCACTTTATTTTCGGGCGTAAGCGGACGATATTTCATATTTAAAATTACTCAAATTTATGGACGATTTTTCGTATGAAAAATTACCCATTTTTGCTATTTTTCTTTGAAAGAGTTTTCATTTATTTTTGGACGTAATATATTTTTCCGTTTTGAGCTGTTCCGTTTTTACGAGCGATTTTTCATATAAAAAATTACTCAATTTTTTGGGCAAATTTTTTCATATGAAAAATTACACAATTTTTGGTGATTTTTTATTTATTTTTGGGTGTAATTTCATTTAATGTGTTTGGCCATTTTTCATTTCTTTGTCCAATTTTTGTTTTGGGCGATTTTTCATATTAAAAATTATTCAAAATTTTGGGCGATTTTTCATAAGAAAAAATGACCCAATTTTTGGCGATATTTCATTTTTGATTTGTTTTTGCTGTGGGCAATTTTTCAATTTATTTTCGGTCGCAAACGGATATTTGTTTTTGGGCGAATTTTCATATTAAAAATTACTAAAATTTTTGGGCGATTTTCTTAAGAAAAATTACCCAATTTTTTGGCGATTTCTCATAAAAAAATTACCCAATTCTTTGGCTATATTTCATTTTTGATTTGGGTCTTTTTCATTTATTTTTGTGCAATTTTTCCTTTTTTGCACAATTTTTGCTTTGGACAATTTTTCAATTTATTTTCGGGCGCAAACGGATATTTGTTTTTGGGCGATTTTTCATATTAAAAATTACTCAAATTTATGGGCGATTTTTCTTAAGAAAAATTACCCAATTTTTTGGCGATTTTTCATAAGAAAAATTACCCAATTTTTTTTTTGGCGATATTTCATTTTTGGTTTTCATTTATTTTTGTCAATTTTTCCTAATTTTTGCTTTGGGAGATTTTTCAATTTATTTCGGTAGTTGACGGTTATATGCTTTTGGCGATTTTTCATATTTAAAATTACTCAAGTTTTTGGGCGATTTTATGTATGAAAATGACCCATTTTTGCGATTTTTCATTTGGGTGATTTTAATTTATTCCTTTTTTTTATTTTTTTTGGTTTTGACGATTTCTCATTTTATTTTCGGCCGTGGCGTGATATGGGCCCAGTTGACATATTTTTGGACGATTTTTAATTTTTAAAAATTTGTCAAATTTTCATGTGAAAAATGACCCATTTTTTGCAAATTTTCTTTTTTGATTTGTGTTATTTTTCATTTATTTTTGGACCTAATTTAATTTTCCTGGGTATTTTTTCTTTTTTCCACAATATTTCTACATTTTTTATATTATTCTCAAAGTATGTGCCAGCTAATGCCAGTGTTCGGCCCATAACTTTTCCAACTTAAAAGAAAATAAAAATTTGTTGTATAACATAAATGGCGAATATTTTTTATCCAATTACAATTTTTATTTTTTAATTTATATTTTTTTTTTAATTTAGAGTTACTTATAATATCTGTTTATTTGTCTAATCTAGAGAAAGTTCAAATCTTGTTCGATTTATTTTTACTCCCAGAGATTATAAATGTTTTTCTTGTGGAAAAACGTACCCAAACATTTTAGCATTCAAAGCTACAGTAACTCCCCACTCTGCGTAAATTTACAAATTAAACATTGAAAGCACAAGATAGCCTGTCGTATTTTCTTTTCTGGTTCAGAACAACAAGTATTTTTTAATTTTATTATAATAAAATTATTTTTTATTTTTTTTTTTTTCTTCATATTTTTTATTTTAATTCTAAGCTTTCTTCTAATCTAGAGAAAGAGTTCAAATATTGTTCAATTTTCCTTTGCATCCGATATCACACAATGATTGCAAAAGGTTATCCCCAACATTTTACGAATTAAAAACACTGTAACCCCCACACCCACCTCTTTCATGTCCAGACACAACTCTTTAGATGCGTAAATTGTACAAATAACCCGACCCTCTTCTTAACATTGTAACATTTTACAAAGCTCCTCCTCCCCCTCCACTTGACATTCTTCCCCAAAACTACAAAGCGTCACAAAGTTCAAAGATTTCCAAAATCTTCAAAAACATACAAAAGAATATTCTCAAAGATTCTGGCCATTAATTTGACACTTTACGAGCAAACCGATAAGACTGTTGTTACCCCCGGGTAAATGTTGGTTTTACTACAGGCATCAAGTACCTTTGCATACCTAGGCAGGCCATCCTCTGTCTGTATGTAAATACATGTGTAAAATGACAAGTAGACACATGTATTACGTACACATTCGTATATGCTTTATATATGAGCAAATAGCTACCCTTGATATGGAATTTTTCTATAAAAGTTTTTACTGCTGTCCCATGTCCCATTTTCGCTGTGTCAAGAGCATGTAAAGGGACGAGCAGCTAGCCATGTCCCATGTTAGTTTACATTTCCAATTGAATTCCATTAGAAAATGTCATTTGAATTTAAAACTTGTTTCTATTTGCATACTAAACAGCAGAGCAGAGCAAAAACAAGCAACATGTCCAAAACAAACGCAAATTTAAATTTATTAAATGGATTCTTGAAATTTTCATTTACTGAAGTGTGGGTGAACAACAAACTAAGTCCCATTTCCTTTTGTCCACTTGCAGAATTCCGAGGATGATTTGCCCATTTGTGCCCCCAATGCTGTGTGCTCGAAAATCGATTTGTATGAGACACCCTGGATTGAGCGACAATGTCGCTGTCCCGCCGTCAATCGTGCCCCGGAAATTGTCATACATCATCATCATAAGGAGGCGGGCGGCCACACGAATCACAACTCCGAGAAATATCACACCTTCCACATGGAACATTCCAATCGTGCCGGCGGCGGCGGCCATCAGCAGAACAAACATTTGCTGCTGGACGCCAGCTTCGTGGGCGACAAGAAGTATGACAATTTGCATTTGAAGAAATTGATGCATAAACTGGGGGCCGTGTACGAGGACGACTTGAATCTGCCCTCGGACTATGTTATGCACGAGGAGACCAATTCGGCGCTGGGCGATGCCGACGATGCCCTCTTTTATTCCGACGAGATGAACGATAATGAATTTCCCCATGTGGGGGCCATGAAGCGCCAGCATTTGTACTCGAATTCGCCGCACATGCGACACTCCGGCCATATGGGCGGCCACTCGGAGAAAATGTCCTATATTGGTGGCTGTCCCAGTGGCCTGGGCGTGGAGGATGGCCACACCATTGCCGACAAGACGAGACATTATAAGATGTGTCAGCCGGTTCATCGGCTGCCAGTGTGTCGGTATGTTTATCGTTTTGCCCCCAAGTTGAATATGATTTTAATTGTGATTTATTTTTCAGGCATTTCCGTGATTATACCTGGACGCTAACAACTTCCGCCGAAGTGAATACAACGGAGCAAATTGTGCACTGTCGCTGTCCGAAAAACTCGGTGACTTATCTGACCAAGCGGGAGCCCTCCGATGATGGCAATGGTGGCTATAGATATTTGTTTGCGTGTTCTCCATTGACGGTAAGTTTGAGAAGGGGTGAGAGATGGGGGAGAAAAATGACACCATTCACAGATGAAAATGTAGTTTTACAAGTTGAAATTAAGAAATGAAAATTGAAATTGAGAAAATAAAAAAATAATTAGAAATGAAAATTGAGAAAATACAATTTGAACATGAGAAATGTAAATTGTAATTCAGCAAATACAATTTAAAATTAAGAAATTCAGAAATGAAAATTGAAATTGGAAAAATTAAAATTGAGAAATTCAGAACTGAAAATTGAAATTGAGAAAATTAAAAGAATAATTCAGAAATGAAAATTGAGAAAATACAATTTGAACATGAGAAATGTAAATTGAAATTCAGCAAATACAATTTAAAATTAAGAAATTCAGAAATGAAAATTGAAATTGGAAAAATTAAAATTGAGAAATTCAGAACTGAAAATTGAAATTGAGAAAATACAAATTGAAAATGAGAAATGCAAATTGAAATTCAGAAAATACAATTTAAAATAAAGATATTCTAAAATTAAAATTTAAATTGAGAAAATACAAATTGAAAATGAGAAATGTGAAGTGAAATTGAGAAAATACAATTTGAATTTAAGAAATTCAGAAATGAAAATTTTAATTCAGAAAATAAAAACTTAAATTCAGAAATGAAAATTGAAATTGAGATTAAACAAATTGATATTCAGAAATTTCAATTTTTATTACTCAATATGAAATTATCTATTCACAATTTTGGTAATTTTTCATATAAAAAGTCGCTCAAAAAATTTTGGTAATTTTTCATATGAAAAATCGTCAAAAAAAAATTGGTAATTTTTCGCCAAAAAAAATTGGTAAATTTTCATATGAAAAATCGCCCACAAAATTTTGGTAATTTTTCATATGAATAATGGCCCAAAAATGGTAATTTTTCATATGAAAAATTGCCCAAAAATGTTAATTTTTCATATGAAAAATCGCCATAAAATTAAAATTTTTCATATGAAAAATCGCCAAAAAATGGTAATTTTTCATATGAAAAATCGTCCAAAAATGTTGGTAATTTTTCACATCAAATAGTATTTTTTCACATGAAAAATCGCCCAAAAATGGTAATTTGTCATACGAAAAATCGATCAAAAAAATTGTAATATTTCATATGAAAAGCACCAAAAATTTTTGTATTTTTTCATATGAAAAAAAAATTTAATTTTTCATATTAAAAATCACCCATAAAATTGGTAATTTTTAATTAAAAATCGCCCATAAAATTTGTAATTTTTCATATGAAAAATCCTCCAAAAAATTACTAATTTTCATATGAAAAACCGCCAAAAATTTTTTGGTAATTTAGCACATGAAATGCTAATTTTTCATTTGAAAAATCGCCCAAAAATAGTGGTAATTTTTGTTAATTTTCATATGAAAAATTGGCCAAAAAATTTTAATTTTTCATATAAAATGTCGCCCAAAACAATTGGTAAAAATTTGAAAGTCGGCATTTTTTTAATATTTTATATAAAAAATCACCCAAAAAAATGGTAATTTTTTAAATGAAAAGTCGGCTAAAAATGATAATTTTTCATATGAAAAATCTTCCAAAAAGTGATAAATTTTTATTTATTTCTTAATATTAAATTGTCCGTTTTCAATGTTGACAATTTTTCATATGAAAAATAGCCGAACAAATGTTGGTATTTTTTGCGCAAAAAATGGTCATTTTTCATATGAAAAATCGCATAAAAATGATAATTTTTCGCCCAATAAATTTTGTTTTCTTTTTTTTTTTTTTTTTTTTGAGAAAATTAGCCTAAAAATGATAATTTTTCGTATGAAAAATCGTTAACAAAATTGGTAATTTTTCATATAAAAAATCGCCAAAAAATTTTGTAATTTTTCATATGAAAAATCACCCAAAAAACTTTGATAATTTTTATATGAAAAATCGCTCAAAAAACTTTGATAATTTTTATATGAAAAATCGCTCAAAAAAAATTTGGTAATTTTTCGTATCAAAACTCGCTCAAAAATGGTAATTTTTCTTACGAAAAAGAGCCCAAAAAATTGGGTAATTTTTCTTACGAAAAAGCGCCCTAAAAAATTTGGTAATTTTTCTTACGAAAAAGCGCCCAAAAAAGTTTGTTAATTTTCATATGAAAAATCGCCCAAAAAACTTTGATAATTTTTCATATGAAAAATCGCTCAAAAAACTTTGGTAATTTTTCATATAAAAAATCGGCCAAAATATTGTGGTAATTTTTCATATCAAAAAATTTCAAAAAAAAAATTTGGCAATTTTTCATATAAAAAATCGGCAAAACAATTTTGGCAATTTTTCATATAAAAAATCGCCAAAAAAATTTGGTAATTTTTTATATGAAAAATCGCCCAAAAAATGGTAATTTTTCATATGAAAAATCGCCCATAAAATTGGTAATTTTTTATATGAAAAGTCGCCCAAAAATGGTAATATTTCAATATATGAAAAATATACCAAATACAAATGATCATGAAAAAATCGAAATATAGTCTAAAAATTATGGCTATTTTTCGTGCACCCAGTTTTTTTCAATTTGCATGTCATTTTCTCAATTTCAATTTTTATTTCTGAATTTCAAATTTTATTTCTCAATTTCAATCCTTCACAGCTAAATTTTCATTCTAATTTAGAGAATCTTTTTATATTTAAACACTTTCTTGAATAACACCTTAATAATTCTCATTTAATTCATATTCCGTTGTCTTTTCTTTTCATGTCATTTCTCTCAACAGCGCCTCAGATGCCAGCGCAAACAGCCCTGCAAGCTGTTCACGGTGCGAAAACGCCAGGAGTTCATCGATGAGGTCAACATCAATGCACTGTGCCAGTGTCCCAAGGGCCATCATTGTCCCAGTCATCATACGCAGTCGGGCGTTATAGCCGGCGAGACATTCCTCGAGGACAACATACAGACCTATTCGGGCTATTGTATGGTCAATGATTAAAATTGCCGTATTGTTGTTGTTGTAGTGTAACACGCGCACGATGATGATTTTTCCGAGAAAATCGTTATATTGTTGTCATAGACATTATTTAAGCTGTAGTAGGGTCTTCTTTTTTAATTATTATTATTTTTTAAATTTGTTCTAAGTTATTGTGAACGAGCGAGTGAAAGGGGGGAAACACACAGAAGCAAAACAAAACAAAAGAAGAGAAGAAGAGCGAAGCGAAAAACCGAAAGAAACAACAAAGCAAAACTAAAACAATTTTGAACAGGTTCAAAATATTGTTTAAGTTAATTATTATTTTATGCGTATTTTTTACAACTAACTACCAAGTTATTTAAAGTGTGTGTGTTTTTTTTTAATTTTGTGACTGAGCCATTAGAGTCTCAATCCTAAAGAAAACGTTAAGAAAGAAGATAGAAGAAAGAAAGAAGCAAACACATCTAAACTATGAAAAACCAAAATTTCTCTAACTATAAGTCTTGTTATTTAAGTTCTATCTATATATAAATATATATGCATACAAAATAAATAAGTCTTTTTAACATTAACTTTATTGCAAAGAATACAAAAACAAAAAACAAACTAAAATTTTAAAGTAAAGAAACTAAAGATAACAAACACACACCCACACACCACACCACCACACAACAAATATTTATTACCCTTGTATATATAATTAAATATAAATATAAACATAAATATAACTATAAATTATATAATAACGCCAATAAAAAGTGTATAGAACTTTAATTTTAAATACTAAAAAAAAAACAAACGAAAAAACTTCCCTAAACTTAAACTCCACGAGTGCCAAAATAAACAAAAAATAATTATCTAAAAAAATAACAAATTTACCATTTTTCCTTAAAGGGGAGGGGGAAGGGGGTCCTTTCGTCGTGGATTTATACGACTGCAATGATGGGGTGTTCCTTTTTGTATTTGATTTAACTTGGCCGATTTTAAGGAAACTTCACACAGACGTGGTTGACGTGTTGAAGAGCTTAATTGCTGTAAGACTCAGTAGTTTCACTATGGTGAAGCCCAATGGTGATCTAATGTGGGGTGTCCCAGGAAAAAGTTTCATGTTGCCAGAATTAAATTGAATCTCTGCGCTGGTTGAAACGAATCTATATCGAATTCACAAAGCTACTGCAAAAAGGTTACATGGACATCTTATCTCGTACAGCTCTGGAGACAGAACTTTATACTTTTTTACTGTTTCCAGTTCTTTCTACAATAAAAAATCGTATTGACGGTTGATTTAGTCTAAACAAGGGTATCCAACCAATTAAATTTGATTCGATTAATCGAATATTTAATATCAAATATTCGTTCGAATAATCAACAAGTAAGGAAAGACTAAAGTCGGGCGGGGCCGACTCTATGATACACTCCACTTTCTATCCGAATGCAATTTAAATCGGTGAAAAAGTGAAAACGGGAAGGATTTTTTTATCCTGTAAATGTATGTGTTTGACAAAAAATGTTAAATCGGAAAGGACATTTGTATGGGGGTATATTGAAAGCTGGAACGAAATAGGTGAAATATAATATGTATAGTTTGGCCAAAATCGGTTAAACATTTGGGAGCAACATTTGTATTTGCGCTATATCTAAATCTGAACGACCTTACCCACTTTCTGCATAGGTGTTTCTAGTTGGATTATAAGAAGTTTTGCAAAATTTAAAGAAAATCGGGTAGAATATGTGGTATCTAGAGCGGAAAATGTCAAATCGGAGGCTATATCTAAATCTGAACCGATCTTACCCACTTTCTGCATAGGTGTTTCTAGTTGGATTATAAGATGTTGTGCCAAATTTAAAGAAAATCGGGTATAATATGTCGTTTCTAGAGCGGAAAAAGTCAAATCGGGAGCGACATTTGTATGGGGGCTATATCTAAATCTGAACCGATTTGCCTCAAATTAAATAGCGTTCGTCCTTGATCCACAAAACTTACTTGTGCCAATTTTTGGTAAGATCGGACTATAATTGCGACCTGTAA
The DNA here is from genome assembly GCA_947397865.1 of Polietes domitor. Classification (NCBI taxonomy): domain Eukaryota; kingdom Metazoa; phylum Arthropoda; class Insecta; order Diptera; family Muscidae; genus Polietes; species Polietes domitor. The sequence goes on along the minus strand of OX377621.1, from coordinate 74,677,584 downwards.
TTTGATTACAACAATAGATGGGCAGACGGACAGACGGACATCGCTAAATCGACTCAAAAAGTGATTCTAAGTCGATCGGTATACTTAACAATGGGTCTATATCGCTTCCTTTTGGGTGTTACAAACAAATGCACAAAGCCATAATACTCTCGTGGAGTGTATAAAAATGGCTGATTTTCGAATAACGAATAATTCGATTAATTCGTACCGAATAATTGCACAAAATTATTTTGCTTTATATCTACAAAAGATGGGAAGGCATCTTTCAATTTCTAATGAAAACTTTATCAAAATTAAATACTTGCTTTAACGACTTAAACTACGTCTCAGTGAAAGTTGAATAAAGGTTTTAAATACGCTGATTTTGTACCTCTGGTAATGTATTTTGTACATATTCAACAAAGCGGAAACTAACGAGTTTTATAGAAAAGGCTATTTGGAGTTGAAGAGCCTGCGGCTTGTGAAGGAAATATTGTTGTTAAAATTAGCCTTTGGTCCGAACTAAACGAAACAATAAAAAGATTACAAAATCCAGCAAAAATCGAATAGTAGAATGGAAAGACATACAATATGATTTTATATATTTATATTAATTGAAAAAGAACTGAAAAACTTAATTACATGCTCTTATTTCTATTGCTCCGACTTCAACAGTAAGTGAAAGAGATTTTTCGAAATCGAACTTTATTAAAACAAAGGACAAGAACCGCCTTAAATCCAATAATAAAATTTAATGATAAAACTTGATAATAGGCCTGTTCGATTGGGCTTACTAGCTAAATTTGTGTATGGAATTTACTCGCTTAGCAAGAAAATAGCTTACTACTCTCTTAGTTGTGTTGCCAGATTTTTCCTGTTAATCCATTAAATAATGTACAGGAAATTTTATTCGATTAATCGGTTAATTAGAATATTTGTATCTTCGAATAAACGATTAATCGAATAATCAAAAAGTACGAACAATTGGATAGCCTAGTCTAAACTGTAAGAAATACTTACAAATGTAATCAATTCAAGATCAAAAATGACAGAACTCAAAATTTTTGGGAACAAAAGTAAATCAAAAGTATTGAATTGGAGGTTTTGAACTCAACTTGAAACTTTAAACAATATCATGAGGAAGGACCAACCATTATATGTATTTCAAAATTAATTTGGATTCTTTGGATAAATTAGACTGGTTCTATAATTTCAACAGATTTATCAAAAAATTGAGATGACGAGGAGTTCTCCCGATTATGATTTGCACCCATTGAAAACCAATGAAACAACACAAAATGCATAAAATGGTATGAAAAACAACGATACTATTTTTTTTTTCAATTTTTTAAATTTTGTTTAAGTTTTAAAATTTTGTTAAATAATATTTTTTAATAATTTATACTGTGAATATTGTTCATACAAATAAATACTACACGCTTTTGAGAGATCACAATGTTTTTAAACGAAAATTGCATAAAGAAACAGGAAAGGCTAAAATCGGGCGGGGCCGACTATATAATACACTCCACGTTTTCTCCGAATACAATTCAATTCGGTAAATAAGTGAAAACGGGAAGGATTTTTGTATGTGTCCTAATCATAGAATGTCAAATCGAAAATTATCCAAACGTGAAATGAAGTGACCCACTTCCAAAATAGGAGCTTCCAGTTCAAGTATAACGCGTTATGCTCAATTTGAAGAAATTCGGTGAAAATACATGGTTTCTAGGGCGGAAAAGTCAAGCCGTAAGCGAACTTTGTATGGTAGCTATATATAAATCTGAACCGATCTGACCCATTTTCACTATGGGTGATTCTAGTCGAAATATGTATAAGATATTTTGCCAGATTTGAAGAAGATCTGTTAAAATATGTGGTTTAGAGAGTGAAAAAAGTCAAATCGGGAGTGAAATTTGTGTGGGAGCTATATAAAATTTTAACCGATCACACCTATTTTCAGCATGGGTGTTTCTATTGGAAATATAAGATATTTTACTAAATTTGAAGAAGATCTATAAAAATATGTGGTTTCTAGATAAGAAAAAGTCAAATCGGGAGCGAAATTTGAATGGGAGCTATATAAATCTCAACCGATCTAACCCATTTTCACCATGAGTGTTTCTAGTGGAAATGTAAGATATTTTACCAGATTTGAAGAAGATCTGTTAAAATATGTGGTTTCTAGAGCGGAAAAGTCAAATTGGGAGCGACATTTGTATGGGAGGTATATATAAATCTGAACCGATTTACTTCAGATTAAATAGCGTTCGTGCCTATACCGAAAAACTTCGTTGTGCAAAGTTTCTTTTGGTTCTGGCTACAATTGCGACCAGTACTTTGATTACAAGAATAGAATAGAATGCAGACAGGCGGTCATTGCTAAATCGATTCAGAAAGTGATTCTAAGTCGATCGGTATAATTAACAATGGTTCTATCTCGCTTTCTTTTGTGTATTACAAACAAAAGCACAAAGACATAATACACTCGTGGAGTGTATACAAATGTCGATATTACGAATTATGGATTGTAATCAATTTTTATACCCTCCACCGCCAGGATGGGGGTATACTAACTTTGTCATTCCGTTTGTAACACCTTGAAATATCGATCTGAGACCCTATAAAGTATATATATTCTTGATCGTCATAAAATTCTAAGACGATGTAGCCATGTCCATTAGAGCGTACCAGGTTACAAGTAAAAAAAAAAGTTCGCCGTACACCTTCGAATATGAAGTATTATTGAAAGGTAGTTTCAAAAAAATTTTTTTTATTTTTTTATGCCGAACGTAGGGGTCGCGCTTTTACATTTTTCTATATAACTTCTGCATTTATAAACGGATTTTAAAGTGTGATACATCGATGTTTTTGTCCGATTTTTTTGTCTTTGAAGTCATTGAGCTCAAACATGATTCATGATTTTATGCGAGCTTTAATTTTCGATTATTAGAGTGGTACATTAGGGTAGTAGCAACTGAGAAATGATGGGTAAGTACCAGAAGGGGGTGCTTGAGCTCAATGACTTCAAAGACAAAAAAATCGGCCTCGTCGAGACAAAAACATCGATGTATCACACTTTAAAATCCGTTTATAAATACAAGTTATATAGAAAAATGTAAAAGCGCGACCCCTACGTTCGGCATAAAAAAATAAAAATTTTTTTTTTGAAACTACCTTTCAATAATACTTCATATTCGAAGGTGTACGGCGAACTTTTTTTTTGAGGTACGCCCTAATGTCCATCCGTCTGTCCGTCTGTTGGAAGCACGCTAGCATCTAAACCAAAAGAGCTAGGACGTCCATATTCTCCATAAATGCCTTTTATAGTCGTAGATCGGTTGGGATTGATACTGGGCGAAATCGGTCGAAAGGGAAAACATTTTACCTCACAAGGACTAAAAATTTCCATAATAACCCCTAATATTTTAGAGTATTTATGAATAATTTTTCAATATCTCAGCTTGTACTTAGTTCATATTGGGTATGCGCATTCCCCATTTAACCATAAAGTAATTTTTATTCGTAGGGGGTGAAATGGGTCAAAAAGGGATACAAATGGTATTTATCAAACGACAGCAGCGAGAAACACGAAATTCGATGTGTACATTCCTTTAACTGAGTAGAGACATAATATATATTTTTTTCCAAATTCGTACTTTTAAGTGGTAAAATGGGATAGATGGATAAAAATGGTACCAACCAAACAGCTGCACCTAGAATAACGAGATTCGATGTATACATTCCTCTGATTGCGTAGACACGTAAACTAAACGGATTTTTCGAAATTCGTACTTTTTCGGGTTCAAATGGAAAAAGGGGATAAAAATAGTACCAACCAAATGAGTCATGAAATTCGGAGCATACATTCCTCTGACTGCGTAGACACGAAAAATAAGAGTTTTTTTTTCAAATTTGGACTTTCAAGGGATACAATGGGTACAGGGGATAAACATAGTAGACACGTAAAATAAAAAGATTTTAGATAATCGTACTCCTGAGGGGGTAAAATTTGAAGAAGGGAATACAAATGATACCAACCAAATGGCCGCAGCTAGGAATCATGGAATTCGGTGTATACATTCCTCTGACTGCATAGACATGCGAAATAAAAAGATTTTTCCAAATTCATACTATTACAGCAAAATTTGGATGAATCATGAAGTTAAGTTACATAGTGCAATGTACGTGAGATAATGGATTTTCAAAATTTGTACACCTTTTTTGAATATATATAGTGTAAACGTATTGGTAGCCTTGCTTATACGTGAGGCTTCAAATAATACAAATATTACATTTATTTATAAAATTAAAAATATATATATATTTTCCTGTAATATTACTGTACTTTTACGAAAATCGACAGCCTCTGTAGAATGCAATTCATGGTGGAGGGTATATAAAGTTCGGCCCGGCCGAATTTAACAACGTTTTTACTTGTTCGGACTAACGAAGACTTATTAAATACCAATTTGGAAAAAATCTCTTTATTTCTAGCTGCCGGTTGGTACCATTTTAATATCCCATATTCCCCTGCCATACCGGAAGATTTTCAAAAAATATGACAGCACCAGTTAGGACCTATCCGAAGTGCTTCACATATAATCTCCTGTAAAAATACGTATAATATATTTTTAATAACCCAAAGAAAATGGGTAATAAATTGTTAATAGAGCCAAAAAGTTTGTTTTTGGAAAATTCGTACATTTAAGGGGCGAAATGGGGCAAGTAGGGATAAAGTGGTACCAAAAATCCCTCTCTTCTATGCAGCAATAGCAATATACAATTCAATAGATTTATATTTTTGTTTATGGTCCAAATTCAACTTTTTTCTTTTTTTAAATTAACAAAAATATTTTTTGGCATATTTATAGAACACAATTATATTCATGTGGCTGCATTGGCTTGCCTCGCTGTAAGGCACCTATCAACAGTGTTGCCACATAATTTAGTAACAGATCGTGTATTTAAGGGTTCAAAAATAGTCAATACATCAAAATATTTTTCGAAAATCATCAAAAAATGATAATTTCTCTACAGAATCTTCAGTTTATTGTGAGAAGTAGGATTCAAATAAATTTCATTTAATCTCATCTGTTTGTAAACTACATACAAAGTTATATTAGGGCTGTTTTTCTTTAAGCCGGGATAACAAGCTGCGATAACAAAAATGCTAGTAAAAATTTAATTTTTTTGCTCAAAATATTAAATTATTTTTTAAAATTGTCGCCAAAAGCAATATCAATGTGTGTGTGTGAAAACAAATTTTTCAAAAAATATTTTGTGTTCACTTTATCGGACTTAGCCTCGATAAGCACCATTTTGACATACACTGGATAAAATTTAACATTTTATTTAGATTTTTGTAATCGCAGCTTAGTTATCCAGTCTTAAAGAAAAACAGCCTTATTTTAATAGGGAATATAATAAAAATCCCGAGATATCAATTTAGCTCATATTTACCCTGCGGATGTTCATCAAAGGGGGACGAAAAATTCTCAATTTTGATTTCTGAAACATCCCACTTTTACAAAGTAAAAAAATAAGTTTTTGACATAATTTATTTCCATATCTCTTCATAGTTCATTGAAATAGTGTATGAGAGAAGTTGGCTTCGATGTTTAAAGACTAGATATATTCGTCTATTCACCTCAAGATGTCGTTGTTTACTTTTATAGTGTTTCTTTACTAAATAATAATATTGCCTTAATAGGGCGCTATATGACGTTAGTGCTACTACCATAAACACGTTCTCCTGAAAATCTTAATTATTTGATGTAAACAATATATGTATATGGAAATAATTGGCGCAAATATTAAAATCATTACATGTAAACGAAATATATTTACCCTTAAATAATTGAATGTAATTCCCACAATTATTTTTTTGTGTTAACCCTCTCATGCACGAATTTTCTTTTCAATCTATCTATATAAAGAGTGATTTTTTTGAGGTTAGGATTTTCATGCATTAGTATTTGACAGATCACGTGGGATTTCAGACATGGTGTCAAAGAGAAAGATGCTCAGTATGCTTTGACATTTCATCATGAATCGTCTTACAAACGAACAACGCTTGAAAATTATTGAATTTTATTATCAAAATGCGTGCTCTGTTAAGAAAGTTCATTGCGCGCTTCCATTTTATTGTCAGTTTAATCGACCCACTGAAGCGGCTATTCGGGCTATTGTGACTAAATTTCGCACCAAATTTACATTGTTGGACATTAAACCACCAACACGCTTACGTAGAGTGCGAACTGAAGAAAATATCGCAGCTGTATCGGCCAGTGTTAATGATGACCACCAATTTTCGATTCGTCGCCGTTCGCACCAATTGGGTCTCTGTTACTCAAAAACGTGGAAATGCCAAAATTGGACTAAGCGGATGGACCACCTAAGACGCAGCCGCGGTCAACATTTAAATGAAATTATCTTCAAAAAGTAAATGTCATGGACCAATCTAACGTTTCAAATAAAGAACCGATGAGATTTTGCAAATTTTATGCGTTTTTTTTTAAAAAAAAAGTTATCAAGCTCTTAAAAAATCACCCTGTATAAATGAATCTGTGTTTGTTTGTTCTTTATAGCAGCCTAAACTACTGGACCGATCTTCTTGAAATTTTCACAGTATGTTCGTGCAGAACCGGTGGTGAAAATAGGCTATATAAATTTTTGATATTTTCAGTGGGCATGTCACCTCTTACACAAATTGGGTTTTTTATAAATTATTCGGAGTACTGTTGCAGCTAGAGTCTTGAATTTTCGTGAAAGTTCACTAATTATTAGTCTGCACAGTTTTGCCAAAAAAGGGCGGTATTGGAAAAGTGGGCGTGGCACCTCCCATACGAAGTTAAAACCTATTATTGAATATTGCCAGTTCTACGACACCTAGAGTGCTCAAATTAAGTGTAAGTGCATCTAGCATCAATGTGCGTAGTTGTGCCAAAAATGGGCAGTATTGGGAAAATGGGTGTGGCACCTCCCATACGAAGTTATAACCCATTTTCGAATATATTCCGTTCTATGACAGATACAATACTGAAATTTTGTGTGAGTGCATCTAGCATCAATATGCGTAGTTGTGACAAAATTGGGCGGTATTGGGAAAGTGGGCGTGGTACCTCACATACGAATTTAAAACCTATTATCGAATATTGTCAGTTCTATAACAGTGTGTGAGTTAATTTATTTGTAACCTGCTTAGACAATACACAAATGGATTTGAAAGATGGGGAATTTTTTATTCGAATTTTGTAAACTTACATGTTTTCTTTGGATTTCTTAGCACAATAGTAAAGAGAGGTTACAAAAAAAAAAGAAATATTCATTCGTCAAAAGCCGACTTAAGTCAAGAAAACGGAATTTAATTGACTTTCTATGTGTTTTGAATGTAGTACACTCGAATTCCAGATATTCGATTAAGTAAGTTCTTCTTACGTAGGAAGTTTTTTGTTTTGGTAATGGAAAAGAGGAGAATAACTCTCGACCTAAAATCAATTTGATTTTTCACAATTCTTCCTTTATTCGCCGTAACTAAAGTTCTGTTCTTCAATATTCTACATGGAACATATCCATTTATTTAGTATCTCAGGGAAGTACCTTGATTATAAATTATAAATATATTACCGATCACAAGAAAAAAACAATATGAAACCTGATTTCCGTCTGTTTTCTTGCCTGGCGAAGCGGACGTGGTTTTAGCTAGTAAATATATAAAACTTACAATTCTTTTTGATGAGGTATGGGTCTAAATATGATTTCTATAGAGTCTGGATTTCCAATTCATACAGGACATGAGTAACAGGATGTTTCTTAAAATCTTTATACTGCAGATATCGGTTAAACAAAAAAATATTTTTAAATGGTTTCTTCACTTTAAAAATCTTTGATATATTTATATCTCTTCGAATAACAAAGACAGTTTATCTTGTACTCGAGGAAATCCAAAAAAATAAGAAGAATTTCTAAACAATTTCGAATTACAAGAAACTCAAACAATTGAAATTTGAGACTTCACTTTTGTTTTCACCTTCATACGCAAACCCAAGTTACCAAATTTGTTGGTTCCCTTTAAATATTCCTTGTTACATATGTAAACAAAAATAAAAATTATTAATTTTGCAAAATATGTGATTTTAAAGATTTTATAGGACTAACTCCCAATGTTGCCTATAGGCAAGTCTTAATTATTTATTACTATAATAAATATTTATTTAGAAATGTAAACGAAGTTTCATTGGAATACTATTGAAAAGAACACGAATATGTTAATATTTCAAATAAAAATAATAAGTCTTATGAGGAAAGTCTTCACGGACCAGAAATGTGCGGACTACCACTATCATGATTTTGACCCTGTCAAAGGTCAAAATCATGATACAAGTGGCTTCGGAGCGATTTTAGACATCAAACCCTACCTCTTTAAGGAAATTATTTGCATAACTCACTTGCAGAATTTGGGTTTAAAAAATCGCACCAAGTAATAAAGTACACATGCCATCTTACAAGCATCTCATTGAGTTGCATATGTAAGTATGTGTATATGCAGGTATAGTCGTTGAAAAGTCGCTGACATGGTCGAAATCATGATAGTGGTATTCTGCAGCCAAGTAATAAATGTCACCATGTCATTTGTAAATAGATTTACAGTCTTTAAAACATAGATGCAAAAACGTCTTGACCCATGATAAAAGGAGAGGATAGTGCAAATTAAGGGAACCAATGCAATTACGATTTTGTGTTTATTGGAAAGGATGGATGGCATTGTGTGACAAATTTATTAAATCTAAGAATAGACTGCAAAACACAAATTACTATTAGTTAACACAATAGGATTTCTTTCTCCTCAACAAACAGGCAGCATACAACATCTCATACCAAGCCGTTGCAGGACATGGTCGAACTGAAACCTGTCAGACAAACATTAAAAATTTACCAGACTGCTACTGCTCTCGTGAGCATACTTCAATCTTTCCCATTCTCGTTCACACCAGCACCACAAACACACTCTAACATAAAACCAAGCTCGTAATGTGTTCGTTTACAACGGATAATGTTGTAAACATTACGACAGCCTAAAAGTATGTTATGAATCCACTGCACACATTTCAATCCAAATCCCCAATGGATTATGTCTAGGCTAACACGCACACTAGGCAATATCGTAAATTTCAAAATGATCGTAAACCAAAGAACATGATGTGCTATAAAAAATAACAATGAGCTATTAAAAAACCGCCATAAGCCGCCACGACATGCAAAACTGAGGGGTGTAGGCTTAAGACAATGCAAATAAGAAAAAAAATTTATTTAAATTTTAAAACAACGCAGACATTTATTTTACTTATAAATGTGCTGATACATTCTCTCTCAGAGCAGAGGTCCTTTAAAGCAAGAGTGACCTAACCAACAAAACCACGAAATTGTCTTAGGACCAAGGTTTCAGAGCTATATTTGATGTTCTACCACTTAAATTTGTTAGGAAAATTCAATATTTTTCCGCTAGATGGCAGAACATTTAGCCTATCAGATCAAAATTTAATGAAACGGATTAGACCCAAGCATAATTAGTATCTTACGACACTCCTTTCATGTTTTAGATGTTTTGTCTGTCCCATATGATATATACCCTTCTACCCTGTAGGGTGAGGGTGTAATTTTTGTGCCTGGCATCACCAGGTTGTCGGGACTTGCCACAATCAATATAAATTTTGCGCACTAAATTCGGCGCTCGTGTTATCAGCCGCTTTGGTGATCTCAATGTGACAATGTGGTTCAGAAGAAATTTCTAGTAGACATTTTTGAGTTCTGTAAAAAATCAAAATTAGACAAGGACCCAAAGATTATTTTGAGATATTAACATTAAAAATCGGGAAGTCGCATATATTTTAGAAATCGGTCCAAAGTTGACTATTTTTTGTATTCTTCGATTAAAAAAAATAAAATTTTTATTTTTTCGTTTTTATGGGGTTTTAACGTATTTTTACGTATTTGTTCATAATGCGAAGAAAAAAATATTTTTTTTTATTATAGATATTCACGTTTTTCAGATTTTGAAACTTGAAAAAACGTAATTTCTTTTTTTGACTTTGTCGAACTGTTTCTCACACATTTTAAGAGATATTGCACTCAAATATTTTATTAGAAATTGTAGATTCTTAGCATTATTATGACCATGTTTGTGCCAAATATAGTTTAGTTGTAATGAATACTGTAACGTCTGACTTTTGATGAAATATATACATATTTGGAAAGGTTGCAGGGTTCCCCGTTTTTGTAGGGTAACTTTTGCCTGCAAGAAATTGCACCCTTGAAAGATAGGATACATTCAGTGCAAAAAGTCAGGTTTTTTATTTAGTTCTAAAATGTAATTTAGTCATTTTCGTCGCATTAACTTCTGAAAAGTAGGTACGCAGATAAAAATGTCCTTTATCCTCATGCTAAATTTTATAACAATCGGAGTTCATTTGTCGGAAATATGCCTAAAAACCCAAAGCAATTACTGCATTTTTTCATGCATTACTGCATGAAAACTGCACACAGGTCTCTTTTTTGACTTCATCGAACTGTTTCTCACATAATTTAAAGGATTTTGCACTCAAAATTTTGTATTAAAAATTGTTGTTTCTTAGCTTTATTATGACGTTGTGCCAAAAATAGTTCGTTTGTAATAAATATTTTAAAAAATATCCTTTTTGAACATATTTCTGACTTTGAAGCAACACAATTTTTTCCTTCAAAAGACTTTGACGAAATATATACATATTTGGAAAGGTTGAAGGGTTGCTCGTTTTTTTAGGGTAACTAATTTTGGTTTTTTACAGAACTCAAAAATGTCTACTAGAACAAATGTTATTGAATTGATTGGTCGATGGATTTTGATTTTGAACCATTGTGCGCCGCACTGTCGAATATTATCATACAAGTTGCGGCAAAATTAGAAAGAATAGATCTACGACCTTGAAATTTCAAACGCATCCCTTATATGGTCAGATTTGATCAAAAACAATTACCTCCCATGTAACACAAAAAAACGTCATAAATTTATTTTTTAATATATATTTTAATACAAATCATTACCAGTTATTTCATTTGAGTCCACAAATAAATGAAAATTGTCAGTGCCTCGCCCAACGTCTACATACAAATTTTAGTTCGTTACGATTTTCGAAATTTTTGATAAGAATTATTTTATTTTTTAATCGATGACAAACGGCGATTATAACTTAATAAATAACTCGCATGACATAAAACCTTACATCCCTAAGGTATGCTTTACATAATTTTTCCAAAATGAATTAACTGAGAATAACGAAGAAAGTATTCCTTCATTTTTTGCTTAGAATGTTTTACCATTTCAGTAATTAAATCGATGTTGGCAGCTATAAGCAGAATATTCTTTTTAAAATAAATAAATAAGACAATAGTTTAACAATACAACTTAATTTAATTTTAACAATTTGTAAATGCCGAGGCATGGGTCGGCCTTGCGAATATAGTTTTATACTGTACAAATAATTAAATAAATACATAAATTCAATCTTCAGGTGTCTGAAAAGGGAATCGGAAACAACAAAATGCAAAAGAACACCTCAAGAGCTCCTATTTTCTAAGACTAAACAAAATTCCAATACGATACATGGTTTCCGAGATACATCCCAATAAAATAAAATAAATGATGCAATTTTCAACAATTTTAGCATTTGTGAAACTTAAATGCATTCTAATTTTGCAGGCTAAATTTAGCCGCGATATTGGCAAAATCTTTTAGAATATGCTTAATAGGAATGTTTTTTGCAGAATTCTATCAACAAAGTCGAGATTTGGGCGCATGCAATTTGGTAGTTTTTGCCGCTGATAATACACTGTGCAACACACTGCGGCCCAGAATCGTTTTCCAACGGTCAAAAGATATAAAGACTTATTTTGATTTAAAAAAAAATAATTTTTAATAACAAAATAAAGTCTTTTTTGAATTGCTAATACACTGAACATTGCACCTCAAATTTTCGAAAAACAAGAAAATGCTCGGAAATGTTGAAAACAAAAATCCGATTTTAAATAACTTATTACATAGGTGTTAGAAAAACAACAACGTTTTGAATGACCTAACTACTTCACACTTTCATTAAAAGTGAGAAGGAAGACTTACTTTCGTTGTGAGATTATTATCGCAGCAAATGAGGCGGCACTACATTCCGGCAAAGCCTACACAAACCCAAGCAAAGTTTCTTTTCTTGGCAGCCAAGAGCAGAATTTTTTCCGTTGGATGCATTCCACTGGCAACTGGCTTTCTTCGGCGCAAATAAAGAAGAAACAATGAAAATTATAAACGATTTAACAAATATGTCAGACATTATGACGATGCTGCCTGCCCATGCTCAGCTACAAGCAAATATTCAAATCATGACAAAAAAACTTCGGCATTTTTTTCTTATAAAAAACGCACTGACATTCAATGAAAAACCCATTCAACTTCAGCCATCATTTGTCCAAAGGAGAATTCGAATTCTGCTGCATCATCAGCAGCGTCGTGATGATAAGTCGGATCTTTTGTGCATGCGTCTGTCAGACGGTCGGACGGCCTATGGTCCGACCAAAGATTGAGCTTTGGGCCAGATTTAAGTGGGATTTTAATGAAATTAACATGACAGCCGCATAAAAGCGTCAATGCTCAATGTAGACAACATGATCTCCTTTCTGCGAGTAATTCAGAAGTATTTGGATGAAAACACACATTTTATTCATTAGTCCGTCCGCTGCCCGTCCGTCCGCCCATTGTCTTTGGGTGTCATTGTACTTTCTTTCTCGGACATGGTTGGTGGTAGGCAATGAATGGCTGGGTGGGAAAGATTTCAATGTTTTCTTATTATGAAATTTGTTTGAGTTGTTACACAATCATAAGCGTTTGGATGGGAGCACTAAAAAGTTAAAATGGAAAGCATTATATTTTAATGGAATACTGTGGATTGCAATCAGTATGTTGGATTATTCCACTGTGCTACAAAACAGAATGAAGATAATATTTTAGGTGTGTAAAGGTACGAAAACCCGGTCTTTTTACCCATAACTTAGTGGGTGAAATGGTACAAAAAGGGATAAAAATAGTACCAATGATACGATAACAGCTAGAAACATAAAATTTGGAATGTACATCCGTCTAATTGCGTAGATACGTAAAATAGTGGCATTTTTCGAAATTCGTACTTTTAAGGGATACAATTTGAAAAGAGGGATAAAAATGGTACCTACCAAACCGCTGAAGTTGAAATCATGAAATTCGGTGTGTACTTTCTTCAGACTGTGAAGATGCGAAATAAAGAGGATTTTTTTCGAAATTTTTACTTTTAATCGGAAAATGGGGTGAATGGGTATACAAATAGTACCAAATAAACGGCTGCAGCTATAATAATGAAATTTGGTGTGTACAATTCTCTGACGGCGGTGACGCGAATAATAAAGATATCTTCCGATTTTCGTAGCTTCGAGATCTAATTGAAATTAAATTTGGCTACAATCAAACGGTTGCAGCTAGAATCATGATATTCAGTATCTGCACTCGCCTATCTACGTAGACGCGGAAAATAAGAAGTACGAATTTAGGCTGTAGCTGGAATCAAGAAATTGCTTCTATTTTTCTTGTTTCTAACTAATAATATTTAGGGTACATTTTTGAAGATTTCTGACTAATAATTATATTATGAAGAATATATATATATAATAATGAAGAATCACAATTTTCCTAATACGGTAGTGCACTTCTGTGTAATGTCGACAGCCTCTAATCTACCGATAATACTGTCGATTACATTCCGTGGTGGAGGGTATATAAGATTCGGCCCGGCCGAACTTAACGCCTTTTTCCTTGTTGTATTTGATAATGTTTTTATAATCGCTTTAAGTGTACTAAATATGACGGGTTTTGCCACGCCCCTTCTAATACCTCCCACACAAATCACACTAACTTATGTAAAATTAAAGCAGTTATAACTTATACACGGATGATCGGAATACTCTGAAATTTGACGTTCGGCAATGTTTTTATACGAATATACGAATTTGTACGAATTTGATAAACTCACTTATATACACTCAATTAGAGGAATGTACACACCGAATATCGTGTTTCTAGCTGCTGACGTTCGATAGGTACCATTTTTATCCCTTTTTGCCCCACTTAACCCTCTACAAATAAAAATCACAATATTGTACACGTTTTTGCTATAAGGGGAATGAGCGTAGCAATTATCAAACGAATAAATATAAACATCAAAAAACATGTTGAAATACTCTAAATATTATAGACATTTTTAGTCCTTCTGAGAGAAAAATGTTTCTCTGTGGGCCGATTTCTCACATTAGCAATCCCAACCGATCTACAACTACAAACCGTATTCATGCAAAATTTGGACGTCCTAGCTCCTTTCGTTTAGATGCTGGCGTGATTTCAACAGACGGACGGACATGGCTAGATCGTCTTAGAATTTTATGACGATCAAGAATATATATACTTTATTGGGTCCCAGGGTGATATATCAAGGTGTTACAAACGGAATGACAAAGTATAGCCCCATCCTGGAGGTGGAGGGTAAAAGAAATTATTTTAAGGGAAAATATAAAGAGGTACCAACCAAAGTTTTGCAGCTAGAATCGCGAAATTCTGTTTTTCTTTAAGCTGGGATAGGAAACTGCCATAACAAAAAAGTTAATAACAATTTCATTTTTTTCCCCAAAATAAAAAAATATTCTTTTCCACATTATCGCCAACTACAATATAAATAATTGTATCAAAACAAATTTTCAAAAAATATTTTGTGTTGACTTTTTTGGACTTAGCCTCGATATCCATCATTCTGACTTGCACTGGATAATTATCCAAAATTTTTAACACAAAATAATTTTTTCAAAATTTGTTTTCACACACACATTGATAATGCTGTTGGCGACAATTTTAAAAAAGAATTTCTTATTTTTATTTAGGTTTTTGTTATCGCAGCTTAGTTATCCAGTCTTAAAGGAAAACAGCCCTAATATGCGCACATAGGCTATTATTATTTTGATATATTTAATATGATATATTATTTAGCGAACACATTTTTTGATTATGTATACTGCATGCGACAAAATGAAAAAAAAAATGATGAGTCCTTATAATTCTGAAAACATAACAAAACTGTTGCATGGTCGAGTTCCCGTTTAAAAGGACTTGACATTTATGAAGGATATAATAATTGATTGTAATTTTCTGCTAGGCCTAGCAATACGATATTGGTACCAAATGAAAGCAGATACCTTGGGAAATCTAAATACTTTTTTGATTCGAGGAAGGGGAACAAAAAATTAAAATTAAATTAAACCTTAAATATGATTAAACGAAAAATGCATATTGGGTCGCATTTGTGGGTCGCATTGTTCTACAATACATATTCAAATTTCATATTTCTATGTTAATTTGTTTATTATTTAGAGCTATTTTTAAGAGCCAATTTGATTGCCAATTTTATTGAATACATTTGAACGTAGGGAAAAATACCTGCAAGATGAGCATCCAGCCACAAGAAATTACAATAATGGAACTTACCTGAAAAAGAAAGAAAAAAGACATTAAAATATATGTATAATTCTATTAACAGATTAAAAAATTTAGGAAAAACTTTTATTGAAGATATATAAAGGATACTTTGGGAAATATCAAATATCACGTATCTAATTTCATCAAAATCGAAGAAGGTCAAAATACGCACTTGATCGAAATCTTGTGGAATTACCCTATAGTAAAATCTATTTTTAAAGTACTAGTAAATTAAGATGTAACTCATGTTAAATGTGACAGTAACTAAAAATACACACTTATAAGCAAGTGAAGTTGAAATGGAATATTTGAAGCTCAATAAAACGTACCCTATTGTTCACGATAACTTTCCAAGGGAGTTAAGGAATTCATGTTAATATTTCGGCCAAATTTTATTGAAGTTTGTCAATGTGTGATATATCTGGGACCCACACAAGATCTTAGGCTAAAAGAGACCAATATAACCAAAAGAAGTGGGATAGTGCACGACACGGGGACAGTTTTGGGCTTTTCCTTCATAAAAAATTAAAATTAAATTAAACAAGTAAAAGCGGCGTTAAGTTCGGCCAAACCAAAACAAATACAAATTTTGAAAATCCAGCATCTCAATTGCAAAATAACCTACCTTCAACAAATTTTTGCCGTAAAAGTAAAAGGTACGATTTTGGAAAAATCTTTTTATTTTGCGTGTCTATGCAGACAGAGGAATGTATACACCGAATTTTATGTTCTAGCTGCGGTCATTTGGTTGGTACCATTTCCATCCCCCTTTTTCCTATTATACCCCCTTAAGAGTAGGACTTTCTAAAATCTCTTTATTTTACGTGTCCACCCAATTAGATGGATGTACACACCGAATTTCATCATTCTAGCTGTAGCCGTTAAGTTGGTACTATTTTTATCCCTCTGTACCCATTGTATCCCTTGAAAGTACGAATTTGGAAAAAACTTTTAGTTTTCGTGTCTACGCAGTCAGAGGAATGTATACTCCGAATTTCATGACTCTAGCTGCGGTCTTTGGGTTGGTACTATTTTTACCCCCTTTTCAATTTTAACCCCAAAAAGTATAGTAGTAAAAATGCATTTATTGTAGGTGTCTACGCAATCAGGGAAATGTATACACCGAATTTTTATTATTCTAGGTACAGCCGTTTGGTTGGTACCATTTTTATCGCTCTATTCCCATTTTATCCCTTAAAAGTTCGAATTTGGAAAAAATACTTTTATATAATGTCTCTACTCAGTTGGAGGAATGTACACACCGAATTTCGTGTTTCTAGCTGTTGTCGTTTAAAAGGTACCATTTTTATCCCTTGTTGCCCCATTTCACCACCTACGAATAAAAATCACTGCGCATACCCGATATCAAGTAAGTACAAGCAGACACATTGAAAAAATATGCTTAAATACTCTAAAATATTAGGGGTTATTATGGGTATTTTTAGTCCTTGTGGGGGAAGAATTTTTCCCTTTGGGCTGATTTCGCCCAACAGATCTACGACTATAAGACGCATTTATGTAAAATTTGGACCTCCTAGTTCCTTTCGTTTAGATGCTAGTGTGCTTTCAACAGACAAACGGACAGACGGACGGTTAAGAATATATATACTTTATAGGGTCTCAGGTCGATATTTCAAGGTGTTACAAACGGAATGACAAAGTTAGGATACCCCATCCTGGAGGTGGAGGGTATAAAAATTGTATGGGACCATCTCATGGGTTGAAGATAGAGGGAAGGTATGTTCAGAAAAAGTATTGGGGGTTGGTTATAAATTTGACTCACCTATGGATCTCCTTGGGGAGTTAGAACGGTGGTAGCAAATTTTATATAAAAATTATTTTTTGTATGGTTTTATAGGTATATTCGGGGTGGAATATTGATGGTGGTCGGTCTTAAATTTAACCCAGCTAGGGGTGACTCCTGGACAGTTTTGGGCCTTCCTATCATAAAAAAAATTATAAAAAAATCGTATGGAAACCGTAAGGGTTGAAGATAAAAGCAGGTCTGTTCAGAGAAAATGAGGAGGTGAACAAATTTTGGCGGTCTGTCCTCCTCTAGCGGATTCCTCTAGCGGCCTCCTTGGGCCAGTAAGAGCGGTGGGAACAAATTTTACAAAAACAAGTAAGGAAAGGCTAAAGCCGGGCGGGGCCGACTATATGATACACTCCACTTTCTATCCGAATATAATCCAACTCGTTAAAAAAGTGAAAACGAGAAGAATTTTTGTATGTTTCCTAATCATAGGCTAATATGACCTGGTCCGATTTGCCAAATCGATAAGAATATTTGTATCGGGGCTATATCCAAACATGGAATAAAGTGACTAACTTTCACAATAAGTTCTTCCAGTTCAAATATAACGTGTTATGCTAACTTTGAAGAAATTCGGTGAATATTCGTGGTTTCTGGGGCGGAAAAAATCTATCCGGGAGCGAAATTTGTATGGGAGCTATATGTAAATCTGAACCGATCTGATCTACTATCACCATAGGTGTTCCTAGTTTAAATATAAGATGTTTTGCCAAATCTGAAGACAATTTGATACAATTTGTGGTTTCTAGAGCGAAAAAATCAAATCGGGAGCGAAATTTGCATGGGAGCTATATATAAATCTGAACCGATCTAACACATTTTTACCGCAGGTGTTTCTAGTTGAAACATAAGATGTTTTGCCAAATCTGAAGATAATCGGATACAATTTGTGGTTTCTAGAGCGGAAAAAATCAAATCGGGAGCGAAATTTGTATGGGAGCTATATATAAATCTGAACCGATCTAACACATTTTTACCACAGGTGTTTCCAGTCGAAATATGAGATGTTTTGCCAATTTTGAAGAAAATCTGTTCTAATATGTGTTATCTAGAGTGAAAAGAGTCAAATCGGGAGTGAAATTCGTATGGGGGCTATATCTAAATCTGAACCGATTAACTTCAAATTAAATAGCGTTCGTCCTTATCCCGAAAAACTTCGTTGTGCAAAGTTTCATTTGGTTCTGTGTACAATTGCGACTTGTATCGTGATTACAAGAATAGATGGACAGACGGACGGACGGACATTGCTAAATCGACTCAAAAAGTGATTCTAAGTCGATCGGTATAATTAACAATTGGGTGTTACAAACAAATGCACAAAGACATAATACTCTCGTGGAGTGTATAAAAATAATATGGGAGCTCCTTTATGAAGTGGATATAGGGGGTATGTGTTTCCGAAAAAAAAGTTGGAAATGAAAAATTAATGGGAGTCGGTCATACACTTAACCCCTCTGGGTGCGACGCCGAGGCAGTTTTGGAGCTTTTTGTACATTTTTGCCCCTTTTCTCTAACCTTTTACCCCGACGAAGTCACTCTTTTCAAGTGACTTCGCAGCGACTTTTCAACATCAAACCCGGTCTGTATAAGGAGATGATTCTCACAAACGAACGAGAAGCATAACTCACTTGCCGAATTTGCGTTTAAAAAATCACACCAAGTAATAAAGTACACATGCCATCTTATATTTAATAGAATGCAAATTTATTTACAAGACACATGAATAGACTTTTGACATGGTCACCATGCCATTTGTAAATAAATTTGCATTCTATTAAATATAGATGCAAAATGGACCTGAGCCTGGACAATATCCCAGTTCAAATCAAATATTGATTACAGACCAAAAAAATACAAACGAAAACACTAAATTTATAAATTTTATAAAGTTTATAAAATTTATAAACTTTTCTATCGGAGCTTCAAACCCTCTAGGACTTGCAATTTGGCAATGTATAAAAGTAATTTGAGAAATGATCACTTACAAAATGACTAATTTCACTTCTGGCTTACTCCCAGACATTATTTGGGAAATTATAAAATAAACAATTCATTTCAAAATTAAAATGTCAACGTCTTCGGATACAAATAAAACGAATTCGCATTTATTTCATTTAAACATTTATTCGAGCATTTCATGCTATAGTTATTGACTTGAGCCATCAATTAATTAAGCGAAACTTTGTTACAATTTTCCGAAAACTCGCTGTACTTAGCGCGGTATTCAACCATAAAGGCTTCATCTTTATCTTCCATAAGTTTCTTATATTTTTTCAAGTCTGCAGTGATCCTAACGAGATCGTCATCAAACGACGTAAGAAGACGTATCAACGCTTGAGATTTCACCTGAAGTCTTACATCGCGGACATCGACAATTCGATGGATGAGTCCATTCGTGTAGACAATCAGAATGTTAGAGATGCCACAAACCTTAACAAATTTATTGAGTTTCGTTTGGTACTCCTTCAGACCGATTTCGGCCACCTCATACTTGGTGATTTTTTCTTTATCGTCGGGTGCAATTGTTGCTTTTGTTTCCTCGATATAGGCTAGAATCTTGTCCAGTTCTGCATTTATAGCCGGTGCTCGGTAATCGTAAGACAATGTGGTAAAGTTCAGATAGAACTCCAACATTTCTGCGGGAGTCGTTGGATCTTGGGATGATGGTGGCGACAAGGGCACTGGGCCGCTAAGGCTAGCCTATAAGATATGGACGATAGTATTCAATTTTATTTTCTTTGCTTTCATTTAAATGAGGTATTTTTTGATATATATCTCGCTCAGAATTTCAAATCAAAATAATACAATTTATTTTAGATTTTTTCAGAATTTTGCCTCCACCTTCACAAATTGTGTTCATTGTGAGTGCGATACTCTCTCCAGGCCATCTGAGATTCCCCAGAAAACGTACCTGCACCATTAAGGCGACGATTAAAGCGATTGGAAATGTTTGCATTGTTCTCGTTCTTGGCAAAAGAATGTTGTTCGCGTTTCGTTTGTTTGCCAGACACTGTTTTAATCGCATCTACCAGCAGCCTTATATAATCAAGTCGACAATGTCATATCAGTATATATATATTTTGGATTGTATTACTGCATACGCTTAAGACTCAAAATAAGGTTAATTATTATCTGCGTTCGTTTGGGTGTTTTTCAATTTCTAGGAATGTTTTCGGCATATAAAACTCAATTATAAATGATCTAGACTAATCTGACTAATCGATTTTTAGCTCTATGGAAATGGAATTTTCAACAGAAGAGGAGCTTTGTTTTGGAGACCTTATCAGAAGTGTTGTTTTTTCATTGACATGTCACTTTAACTCATACAACCAGATTTGCTGACAAATGCCGTGCTGTTTATATCTTGTAAGATTAATAATTTATTTTCATACTTTTGCCTGTCATACAAATGAGGTATGGGTATCAAATGAAAGAGAAGAATATCGTTTAAAAATACTTTAAATCTCATGCTTGTATCTGTATTAGTTTGGCATTAACAACCATTTCAAGTTATCACTCTTAAAAGGTAAAATATGAATAAACTCAGGGGGAAACTAGAAATGACGGTTAAACCTAAACTAATGCAGATAGAAGCATGGAAATTAAGTATTTTTAACAGACTTTCTTCTATTTTATTAGATATCCACATCGCCTTAGTATGACATGCAAAAGTGCGAAAAAAATATCTATATTCTGTGGAAATTAAAAGTCCCGTAAAAAGGAGAAAATATCACCAAATACTCAGCACACTGTTTTTCTGCATACTATCTTTTTTTTCGTGTATCAAGCCACGCAAGGCTACCAATACGTTTACATTATATATATCGAATAATACTTCAAGTCAATTCAAAAAATAAATATTCTTATATATTTTTTTTTCAAAAAAGATTAAATACCATAAATATTGGTATATAGTGGGTGCATTTCCGTTCTATTTTTATTCCAAAAGTATAAATTTTGAAAATCTATTATCTGACGTACATAGTGCAAAATAACCTAATTTCATTTTTTTTGGTATTTTTACACCTTGTGAGGGATATTTTTTCCCTTTGGGCCGATTTCGCCCAGTTTCAATCCCAACCGATCTACGACTATAAGACGCATTTATGTAAAATTTGGACGTCCTAGGTCCTTTCGTTTAGATGCTAGCGTGCTTTCAACAGACGGACGAACGGAAGGACGGACATGGCTAGATCGCCATTTTATTTTATTACGATCAAGAATATATATACTTTATAGGGTCTCAGGTCGATATTTCATGTTGTTAAAAACAGAATGTCAAAGTTAGTATACCGATTTTGTGTCCGAAAAATAATTTTTGCTTTGCATTGCGCTCTACTGATTCTTAAAATCAACACAAAAATGTTGAACTAAGATTCTAAGAAATTCTAATTTTCGTTGAAGGTACCTCTACTACTCTCATTCTGGAAATATAGTTCCGATCACATCCGCATGTATGTAGGAACAGATGTTTGGGGACAGTCTCTTAAAAATTAAAAAAAATGTATTTAAAGAAAGAAATTTAAAATCCAACAATACCTATATGGATAAATGTACTAATTATGGTACTCTTTGTAGACGCGAAAGATTTGAAAAATCATGATTTTGAAATTTTTTGGTTAAATAGCGCGAAACCCAGCTTTTAAATTAGGTAACGAAGTATAAATTTATAGTAGCAGCAAAGAAGAAAACAAGGTCTATTGTAAGAATTTATGAATAAATGTAGGAGTTACGACCCATTTTTGTAGAAGTTTCGGGTGATTCATCGTGAAGTTTGAATTGTAATGTAAAATAAAACGCATACATTTGAATGTGAACTTACAAATGTTATTATCGGTAAAAAGAACAAGTTATGGTATCTGCTATTTGAAAATGATATCATGTTGGCCACGACTACGTCTGAGGTGCTCCCTTTGGAAGGTAAAATTTTGGGCGAGTCGTTCGTGGCGCTATGCCAATTCATTGAAAATAACACGCAAATATAAATTGCCTGGATTCAATTCCTGAATAAGTTAAATTTTGTAAGCGAAATGCCGAGATCCTTGCGTAAAATACGCCAACCCAAGTAGCTGATAAGAACGACGAATTGAATCGCCACGGTCTTATTTTGCACACAACGCTGTTTTTCGTAATACAGCTGAACAATTTAGAGATGCTGTTGTGATGTGAGTCTTTCCATGATGACTTGCCAATCGATACTGAACAAAAATGGCAAAGCAGTTGATATGAGTCTTTCAAAAAAGTCTATTGAAAATCAAACCTCACACTGAATCAGCCGATAGTACCTCTGCTTAATGGTAGTTCGATTTGTACCAAATCTTGTTCTGCCAAATGTTAATTTTGAAGAAAATTTGCGAATTTCTCTTTATTTTGCTTCTAAAAACTATCAGTGCGAAATTTCACTTACTTAAGAAAGCTCCTTCTATATCCACCTTCTGCTCCTTCTGAAAAATTACGACACTGTGCGACATGTGAGTCATGTCAATCGGTACAATTTTTGACCTCCATGGCTTGGATCTTTTCACGTATTTTTTGGAATTAAAAAAAAAAACAAAATCACGAGTTATGACAGTGGTGAAATTACGATTTTTCCAAAAGCGTGTGTTCATTCAATCGCATGTAATTTATGAAATGCTTGTCCGATTTGAATGCACCGTACCTTGATTTAAAGGTAATTTCAATGAATTTTAAAATATTGAAGTGCTATGGTATATCCGAATAAGATTTTTAATGCTTTTAAAATTTAATTTTTTATTTAGATTTTCGAACTCATTACATTACTCTGTTTGCTTGGAATTTTAAAGTAGTTTTCTTAGTTTGCGTGAGTTTGGAACTATGGTAAAATGACAGGTTCTATTTTTACAATTTTTTTTGCAAAATCAACCAAAAATTCAGTGAGAAAACATCAGAATGATAATATCTTCAATAGTTTATTAACTCAAGACATAAACACAATAAGACAATCCAAGAAAAAGTTAATGTTATTCTTATTTTTTTTTTCATCTTGAAAATGAAATAAATTTTTTTCCATTTATTATTTTTTCATTGATTTTTTATTTATTTATTTTGCATGAAGGGCCTCTACAGGGTTTCTACATTTATTCATAGGCTTCGTATTCTTTGATTAGGTAACAAAAAACAATAAAATAAATAAATAAAAAACAAGTAAAAACGGCGGTAAGTTCGGCCGGGACGACCTTTATATACCCTCCACCATGGATTGCATTCCACAGAGGCTCTCGATTTTCGTAGAAGTGCAGTAATATTACCGGAAAATATATTTTTTTAATATAGCCAAACCAAAACAATTACAAATATAGAAAAAATAATTTTATAAATAAATATAATATTTGAAGCCACGCGTATAAGACTATATATATTTAAAAAAGCTTAAAAACCATAAATATTGGTAGATAGTGGGTGTACAAATTTTGAAAATCCATTATCTCACGTACATAGTGCGAAATAAGTTAACTTCATGATTGAACCAATTTTTGTTGTAAAAGTACGAATTTGGAAAAAATCGTTTTATTTTGCGTATCTATGCAATCAGAGGAATATATACACCGAATTCCATGATTCTAGCTGCGCCCATTTGGTTGGTACTATTTTTACCCCCTATTTCCTATTTTACCCCCTTAAGAGTACGACTTTCTAAAATCCCTTTATTTGACGTGTTTACGAAATAAGAGGGATGTACACACCGAATTTCATAATTCTAGCTGTATTCGTTTAGTTGGTACTATTTTTATCCCCTGTACCCATTGTATCCCTTGAAAGTACGAATTTGGAAAAAACCTTTTATTTGTCGTGGCTACGCAGTCAGAGGAAAGTATACTCCGAATTTCATGACTCTAGCTGCGGTCATTTGGTTGGTACTATTTTTATCCCCTTTTTCCATTTGAACCCCAAAAAGTACGAATTTGGAAAATATTTATATTTTATGTGTCTACGCAATCAGAAGAATGTATACACCGAATTTCATTATTCTAGGTGCATCCGTTTGTTTGGTACCATTTGTATCCCTCTCTTTATTTCGCATCTTCACAGCTAGATGAAAGTACACACCTAATTTCATGATTGTAAGAAATTCAAATTGGGAACGAAATTTGTATGGGAACTATATATAAATCTGAACCGATCTAACACATTTTTACCACACGTGTTTCTAGTTGAACTATAAGATGTTTTGCCAATTTTGAAGAAAATCTGTGGTAATATGTGGTATCTAGAGTGAAAAGAGTCAAATCGGGAGTGAAATTCGTATGGGGGCTATATCAATATCTGAACAGATTTTTTTCAAATTAAATAGCGTTGGTCCTTGTCCCGAAAAACTTCGTTGTGCAAAGTTTCGTTTGGTTCTGGCTGCAATTACGACCTGTATCGTGATTACAACGATAAATGGACAGACGGACAGACAGACATCGACTCAGAATGTGAATCTAAACCGATTGGTATAATTATCAATGGGTCTATCTCCCTTCCTTTTGGATGTTACAAACAAATGCACAAAGACATAAAACTCTCGTGGAGTGTATAAATAGTATCATTTCCCAGGTATTTTTTACTGTCGCACAGTGTTATCACTTTTCAATTTCCATCGTTCATGACGTAGTTGGAAGGAGTTCCTCAACATTCTAATGACTAAAAAAACACAATTATAAGATTTATTTACTGTTCGATATAGATATTTATTCGATCATAACACACATGGTGACATTTTATCACCAATCAATCATGCCAAAATGGAACTTTGCTACAATTTGTAATAAAATCCCCATACAAAGTGCGTAACTCTTTCAAAAAAGCCTCATCTTTAGCTTCCATAAGTTTCTCAAGTTTTTCTAAGCCTGCAGTCTGTTTGTCAACTTCATCCAACATAAGAAGACGCAGCAAGGGTTCAGATTTCGAGTTAAGTTCTGCATCATCGGTCTGGACAATATATTGGACTACTCCGTTTCCGAGTAACAACAGAACGTCAGTGATGCCGCAAACCTTGCCATATCTATTGAGTTTAGTTTGGAACTCCTTTAGAAAACCTTCTAACATCTCATATTTCTCGATTTTGGCTGGATCATCGGTACTTGTCGATTTAGTCTCGTCGATATAGGCAAACATCTTATCGAGTTCTTCATTTATAGCCGGCGTTCGGTAATTGTAGGCCATTGGGTAAGATTTCAGGTAAACGTCTAACATTTCAGCGGCAGTTGTTGGATCTTGGGATGTGGTCTTCGGTGGGGAAATTGGCGAGCTAAGACTAACCTAGAAATTGATTGACGATATCATTAAACGTTATTTTTATATATTGAAATTACAGGGATGGTTTTACATGAGACACTCTTTTGCCTCCAGTGACTGTATGAATATTTGATTCTTTGGCGGAGGCTACAACTTCCCACGAGTACTTTTCACGAGCCTTGGCAGAGCACAGAATTCAACAGGAATCTTACCTGCACCATGACGGTGACAATTAAAGCAATTGGCAGTGTTTGCATCGTTCCTGAATGTTGTTCGTTTCGATTATTGTCTACCACTGTTCTAATCGCATCTCCCAGCTGCCTTTTATAGTGAACTCGCCAATATTGATATGGTCGTATCACCTTAATTCATCCACTTTGTCGTATGATTTAAGATTCAGGTCAAGGTTCTGCTTGTTGGTAATTTTTTTAATTTCGCGGAATATTTGTTAGCGAATAATAAATAAACAGAATTTTAGATAGAAAAAAATTATCAATATTTCGTTTTTCAAAGAAAAGCGACCCTGTTGTGTAGTCTTTGATTTGAAATGTGGTTTTTATATTGGCCCTCATGAAGATTACCTTCATTAGGGAAATAATATTTTGCGCTTTTTCTGGAGGAGAAAACTCATCTCTGCCGACGCTTCGTCGCATTTTCAACATCTTTCTCTCTACGCACTGTGGGAAAACCGATCTAACGCGAAATAAATTTAAGTTCGATTTGTCATTTGTGGTTACGTATGATTTGGATCAAAATTGTTCTAGATTTACATCTTTTCAGAGAAATTTCTATAAAAATATGTTTTTATTTAGTTTTTTCGTTTGTATTTTTTGGTCTGTAATTAATATTTGATTTGAACTGGGATATTGTCCTGGCTCAAGACCATTTTGCATCTATATTTAATAGAATGCAAATTTATTTACAAATGGCATGGTGACATTTATTACTTGGCTGCAGACTACCACGATCATGATTTCGACCATGTCAAAAGTCTTTTCAAGTGGCTTCGCAGCGACTTTTCAATATCTAACCGGTCTCTATAAGGAGATGATTCTCACAAACGAACGAGAAGCACAACTCACTTGCCGAATTTGCTATTAAAAAAATCGTACCAAGTAATAAAGTACACATGCCATCTTACAAGCATCTCAGTGAGTTGCATATGTAAGTATGTGTATATGCAGGTATAGTTACCCAGCAATACTTCTGCCGTGCCAACGCTCATTTGTTTTAGGTTTTTTTTGTATTGTATATATCCCACTTCAAATCAAATATTGATTACAGACCAAAAAATGCAAACGAAAAAACTAAAAAAAATATTATATTTATTTATAATATAAAAAATAATACTGTTTTCGTCTTTAGAATGCTAAAATATATCAGATAATGTTATATGGGGTGTTTTTTATTGGGGTATAGAACTTTAAGTTGGCATCACTTTTTTAACTGGCGGCCATTTTGTCAGCTGTCAAGTGATTAATATTTAGTTTGGTTTGCCATTTCATCATGAACAGGTTGACACAAGAACAACGCTTGCAAATCGTGCAAATTTATTTCGAAAGTAATGGTTCAGTTCGCGATGTTCACCATTTTATGGTCGACATAATCGTCCATCAGAGCAATTAATTCGGTTAACCCTGGATCGTTTTCGCACTACGTTTACTCGATGTGATAATACGCATCCGCAGAGACGTCGAACAGTGCGCACCGAAGAAACAATTGCCGCTGTAGAGCAAAGTGTTGAAGAGGACCCGAATGAATCGATTCGCCACCGTGCACAGCAATTGGAGAAAGTGGTTGAAAATTTGACCTGTAGAATTGGCTATATTCGAGCCAGCCGCGGCGGCCACATGCCCGAAATCATATTTAAACATTAATGGCATAAAATTATCCTTCCAATAAAGCCAAATTGATGGACATTAAAACGATTTTCTTGTGTTTTATTTCAATTCGAAGTTCTATACCTCAATAAAAAACACCCTATACATAGTACATAGAGAACATTTTCCTGTTTTTTTTTTAATCTTTCACATTTGGCAATGTTTTTACACGTTTTTTTACGCTAACTTCACTACTTGAGACTTTTTTAAAAAGGCATTTAGGAAGGAGTAAAACGCCAATAGGTTTTTAAAAATCCGTCGGAAATTAACTAAGTTAGTGATGTTTTCACTAAAACTACATTTTTGCATAAATACAAGTTTTGGCCATTTCAGTACACATCTCAATTTTCAAGTTCATCAATTTGAGGTCCAACAAAAATGGCTAAAACTTATCTAAACAGATAAAAATGGTTATGGATTTACTAGACAGGCAGATTTAGCATTTTCCCAACAAAAATAGCCGAAGTCCCAAAGTGGGGAAAATGTGTTCCAAATGGAAAATTCGTAAAATATTGAAAGATGTAGGACAATACTTTCTTTGGGCATGTCAAGAAAATAGTATCACCTTCGACATTTTTATACCCTCCACCTCCAGGATGGGGGTATACTAACTTTGTCATTCCGTTTGTAACACCTTGAAATGTCGACCTGAGACCCTATAGAGTATATAAATTCTTGATCGTCATAAAATTCTAAGACGATCTAGCCATGTCCGTCCGCTAGCATCTAAACGAAAGGAGGTGGGACGACCAAATTTTCCATAAATGTGTCTTATAGCCGTAGATCGGTTGGGATTGAAACGGGGCGAAATCGGCCGAAAGGGAAAAATTTTTCCCTCGCAAAAACTAAAAATACCCATAATTAAACCTAATATTTTAGCGTATTTAAGCATGTTTTTTTAATACGTCTGTTTGTACTTACTTGACATTGGGTATGCGCATTCCCCCGATAACAAAAACGTGCACCATAAAGAGATTCTTATTTGTAGGGGGTGAAATGGGCAAAAAGGGATAAAAATGGTACCAATCAAACGACAGCTAGAAACACGAAATTCGCTGTGTACATTCCTCTAATTGAGTAGATACATAATATAAAAGTATTTTTTCCAAATTCGTACATTTAAGGGCTAAAATGGGAATAGAGGGATAAAAATAGTACCAACTAAACGACTACAGCTAGAATGATGAAATTCGGTGTATGCATTTCTCTGGTTGCGTAGACACGTAAAAAATGGATTTTTCGAAATTCGTACTTTTTGGGGTTAAAATAGAAAAGGGGATAAAAATGGTACCAACCAAACGGCTGGACCTAGAATAATAAAATTCGGTGTGTACATTCCTCTGACTGCGTAGACACGAAAAATAAAAGTTTTTTTCCAAATTCGTACTTTCAAGGGATACAATGGGTACAGTGGGATAAAAATAGTACCAACTTAACGGCTACAGCTAGAATGATGAAATTCGGTGTGTACATCCATCTAATTGCGTGGATGGCAAAACATTTTTGATTCATGGAGGTAGGCTATTTTGCACTTTTCAAAATTTGTATTTGTTTTGGTTTGGTTATATATATATTTTCCTGTAATATTACTGCACTTCTACGAAAATCGAATCTGACAATATAAGGGATGTGTGCAAAATTTCAATGTTCTAGCACTATTCCTTCTATTTTTTGCCTCAGCTTGTATGAAATATTCCACTGTGCGGTATAGGTTGTGTTCAGCATTATTATTTAAAACACTGCGTGAAACATTTTTGTGGAACATTATAATATCCTAGCTCCTCAATATAGGGGTCTTTTTGGGTAAGAAAAAAACCCTACTATAATTCTCTTAATAAACCAAAACTCAAAATAATAACAAATAAGTCAAATTTAAGTTAATTTTAGGGTTAATTTCGTGCTTTTTACGAATTGCTGCTAAACTGCCCCACAAAACTGACCTATAGGGGCGGTGGTGTGAATGGAAAAAATATTCTACGTTAAATTTCACTATAAATGAATGAAGAAAAAAAATTTTAGATTATATATAAATACAAACGTATATTTAGCGATGATAAAATATATAAAAATGTATTGTTTTAAAGATTTTACATAGTTATGCTCGGCAATAGGGTGTATCGACGATGGGTGGAGGAATTTGTATGTTTTGTATAAAAATAAAAAAACACAATTAGAAGATTTTCAATTTATTTACTGCTTGTTATATTTATTTTCTGAGAGCATTTATGATATTTGCTGACAATCGCTTCTTTCCAATTAGTCGCCTGAAATGTCACTTGATTACAATTGTTTAGATATTCCCTATATTTAGCGTGGAACTGATCGAGAAACGCCTTATCTTTACCTTCCATAATTTGATTAAACTTTTCTTCATCTGCCGACTGTCTCTCATGTTCGTCCAAGCTTAAAAGCCTTACCAATGGTTCAGATTTCGTTGTAAGTTCTGAATCGTCGGTGCGTTCAATTTGTCTGACGACTGCGGGTGCCATGGCCGACAGTATGTCAGTGATACCACAAACCTGATAAAACTGATTGAGTATCGATTGGAAAATCTTCAGAACTTCCTCCAGCACCTCATATTTCATGATCTTTACACTATCGCTACCATCAGCATCATCTTCTGTAAATGTTGATTTGGTCTCCTTGATGTAGGCAAACAACTTATTTAGTTCTTCATTTATGGCCGGTGTTCGGTAATCATAGGTCATCGTGGTAAAGTTCAGGTTTAGCTGCAACATTTCAGCGACAGTCGTTGGGTCGGGGGATGGGGATGGCGACACAGGTCCGCCGAGACTATCCTGGAAATTGATTGATGAAATACATTGGCTTTATACCAGTTTTTTTGTCTTTGAGTTTAAAAGAAGAGATAGAAATTTATCTAATATGAGATCTAAATAGACACAACTTGGCAATAAATATATTGAATAGGTCCTGTTTCTAACCTTTTGCCAAGAAAATGACGACACACTTCACAAAACTACGTTATAATTGTCAATGATGATGAATTCATGCAAAATTCGAATGCCAATGTTACGTTGTTTGAAAGAAGACAATGTGAAAGCTGAACGTTCAAGGTTACAAAATGGCGAGCCACACGAAAAAACAACACATTTTGCCCGTCGAATTCCCAAAGTGGGGAAAATGTGTTCCGCAATTTTGGATTTTTTACTAAAATTTCTATTTTAGTAAAAACTGCAATAACTCATACAATTACACTATGCAACAAATACTTTGACGTAGAGTAATGTAATAACACTGTCCAACAAATGAAGACTTTTTGAATGGAAAAGAATAGCGACCCCATAATTCTGAAATGACATGTTGACATGTTGCATAAACTTATAGTTAAAGGTCAAATTGGTCAAAGTTGTATCTTTTTGATCGAATGGAGCATTATGCTGAGCGAAAAAAAGTGGTGTAAGTCAGTGTCTGACAGAATTCTTATTGTGGGAACTATATTGTGGAATTTTATGAGGATAATTTTTGTAGAAGATCTTAACTCTCTAGCTCCTCTCTTTATTGGTCAATATGACCCTTTTTTCCCAGAAAATCAAAAAAGGTCCTTTCTACGAAAAAAAATTTCGGAAAAATTTAGTGGGGGTCACTGAAGACACCAAAGTTGTAAATGCTCTTCCCGCTTAAATAGCAAAATTACACGCCAGCGTAACAGGGTTTTCCAACAAGAGGTGTTATTTTGAATCACCCGGTATTTCGGTAGCTTTTTTTTCTTTGACATTTGACAAGTACAAACTACGCCATTAATAAAAAATGGAACAACAACGCATTGAAATTATTAAAATTCAAGAATCAAAATGATCCGGAATTCCATCGAAAAATCGTCTTGACTGATCAGGCCCATTTCCACCCTGGTGGCTACGTCAACAAGCAAAATTGTCGCATCTGGGGCTCGGAAAAACCAAGAGTTATTGTTGAGAAGCCTCTCCATCCTTATCGTGTGACTGTTTGGTGCGGTTTATGGTCCGGCGGAGTCATTGGACCTTACTTTTTCGAAAATGAGGTTGGATCAACCGTCCAAAAAATCAATTTTCACAACTAAAAAATCGTCATAGCTCCTTAAATATAGCCCCTAGGACAAAAAGGACAATAATCTGTAATCACTATATAGCCCCTAGGACCAAAAGGACAATAATCTGTGATCACGTTATCCAAAAAATAAAATTTCAAAACTAAAAACCGTCATAGCTCCTTAAATATAGTTTCCAGGACAAAAAGGACAATAATCTGTGATCACTATATAGCCCCTAGGACCAAAAGGACAATAATATGTGATCACTTTATCCAAAAAATCAATTTTCAAAACTATAAACCGTCATAGCTCCTTAAATATAGCTTCCAGGACAAAAAGGACAATAATCTGTGATCACTATATAGCACCTAGGACAAAAAGGACAATAATCTGTGATCACTTTATCCAAAAAATCAATTTTCAAAACTAAAAACCGTCATAGCTCCTTAAATATAGCCGCTAGGACAAAAAGGGCAATAATCTGTGATCACGTTATCCAAAAAATAAAATTTCAAAACTAAAAACCGTCGTAGCTCCTTAAATATAGCTTCCAGGATAAAAAGGACAACAATCTGTGATCACTATATAGCCCCTAGGACCACAAGGACAATAATATGTGATCACTTTATCCAAAAAATAAAATTTCAAAACAAAAAACCGTCATAGCTCCTAAATATAGCTTCCAGGACAAAAAGGACAATAATCTGTGATCACTATATAGCCCCTAGGACCAAAAGGACAATAATCTGTGATCACTTTATCCAAAAAATAAAATTTCAAAACTAAAAACCGTCGTAGCTCCTTAAATATAGCCCCTAAGACAAAAAGGACAATAATCTGTGATCAGTGTATAGCCCATAGGACAAAAAGGACAATAATCTGTGATCACTTTATCCAAAAAATCAATTTTCAAAACTAAAAACCGTCATAGCTCCTTAAATATAGCTTCCAGGACAAAAAGGACAATAATCTCTGATCACTATATAGCCCCTAGGACCAAAAGGACCAAAAATCTGTGATCACTTTATCCAAATAATCAATTTTCAAAACTAAAAACCTTCATAGCTCCTTAAATATAGCCGCTAGGACAAAAAGGGCAATAATCTGTGATCACTATATAGACCCTAGGACCAAAAGGACAATAATATGTGATCATTATCCAAAAAATCAATTTTCAAAACTAAAAACCGTCATAGCTCCTTAAATATAGCCGATAGGACAAAAAGGGCAATAATCTGTGATCACTATATAGACCCTAGGACCAAAAGGACAATAATATGTGATCATTATCCAAAAAATCAATTTTCAAAACTAAAAACCGTCATAGCTCCTTAAATATAGCCGATAGGACAAAAAGGGCAATAATCTGTGATCACTATATAACCCCTAGGACCAAAAGGACAATAATATGTGATCACTTTATCCAAAAAATCAATTTTCAAAACTAAAAATCGTCATAGCTTCATAAATATAGCCCCTAGGACAAAAGGACAATAATCTGTGATCACTTTATCCAAAAAATAAAATTTCAAAACTAAAAACTGTCATAGCTCCTTAAATATATCCGCCAGGACAAAAAGGACAATAATCTGTGATCACTTTATCCAAAAAATCTATTTTCAAAACTATAAACCGTCATATCACCTTAAATATAGCCGCTAGGACAAAAAGGACAATAATCTGTGATCACTTTATCCAAAAAATCAATTTTCAAAACTATAAACCGTCATAACACCTTAAATATAGCCGCTAGGACAAAAAGGAAAATAATCTGTGATCACTTTATCCAAAAAATAAAATTTCAAAATTAAAAACCGTCATAGCTCCTTAAATATTGCCGCCAGGACAATAATCTGTGATCACTATATAGCCCCTAGGACAAAAAAGACAATAATCTGTGATCACTTTATCCAAAAAATCAAATTTTGAATGGATTGCGCTAGATGAGATGATTAATGATTTTTTATGGTCGGAGTTGGATGGTATTGATCTGGACAACGTGTACATTCAACAAGACGGCGCTACGTGCCACACAAGCAACGGGAAATGTTTCCGGACCGTGTTATCTCTCGAAGAGGTGATCACAATTGGCCACCGAAATCTTCTGATTTAACACCTTGCGACTTCTTCCTTTGGGGCCACGTGAAAGATAAGGTCTACACCAATAGCCCAGCGTCGATTCAAGACCTCAAAAATAGATTTAGTGAGGCTACCGAGGGCATAGGGCAGCCATTTTGCGATTTGGTTATGGAAAATTTCATGGCAAGGATATGGTCCTGTAAGCGCGGTCGTGGTGGCCATTTGGCTGATGTTGTTTTTCAATATTAACGGCATTCCTTCCTCTTTATTATGAAATAAACATCCGATCATTTAGCTCAAAAAATGGCATTTTTCTTTGAATACCAAAGTAACACCTCTTGTTGGAAAACCCTGTATAACAAAATTGCTAAAATTGGTCCATGGTTTTTTGGAAGATCGAGCTTTTTCGACAAACAATGCGGGTATTTGGGCAGAGAGCGGTAAACAAAAAATACAAATGGGATATTTTTGCAAAATTTTCATTTTCGCGGGAGATTTGGCTAAAATGATATTGTATGCATGCCTTTTTGTGTTTTGTAATTTTCTCGCGATCTATCCAACGGATCCGTCGGATTTTTTGCATGTGTATTAAGAACCATTGTCGCTTGTATCATTATGTAGTCAGACGCGAAAAAAGCTACTCTTGTTGCAAAAATCCAAAATTCGCGGTGGCAATTGCATTTATTTTAACTTTCTGTATCTGGGTTTCTGAAACAATTCTGTCACATCTATTCCCTATTTAGTCAGCAGAAACAAAAATGATCTACTCAACATGCCCTTTCAGAATTATATGGTGGCTACTCTGTTCCAAAAATGCTGTAAATTATGATGTATTTTGGCTTTCTAAACTCGAAAGCAATATTAAAATTGTTTTAATGAATCTTGTTTTCTTTTATTTTTTGACTAATATTCTAATTTTCTCCGCAGGTACCTTTAATATTTTAACACTCAATTTGGAAATATAAGTGCGATAACATCGTCTTATATTCGCAAGGTGATTGTGATGGTTACACATGTTGCGAATATAACTTTCACATGGAAACAGTGTCCAAAAAACTGAGGAAAATACATTTTTTCAAACTTCACACAAACAGTTTTCACAAGCCATGGAAATTGACGTAGTTCACGGGGAAACTTACCTGCACCATAAGGGCGACGATTAACGTAATTGCAAGTGTTTGCATCGTTCACGTTCTTGACAGAATGTTGTTGGGTTTTCGATTATTTACAAGGCACTGCATTAATCGCATTTCACAGCGGCCTTTTATAGTCAAGTCCAGTAATATCAAATTATCAACTGTTTATTAGGAATATTGATAATAAAAAACTTGTAAGGGGCTAAATAGTGGAGGTTATCATATAGCCCTTTAGCCTTTCCTTATTTGTTTAGAATGACGTTATTAAATCTATAGTTTAAGATCCCGATCGAGGTTCGTTATTTTGTTTATTCGTTTTGCGGGATTGTTTTCTATTTCGAGGAATGGTTTTACTTTATAAAAAAAAAAAAAAAAAAAAACAAAAAAAAATTAAATTAATTTTAGTTTGTTATTACCAATCATAAACTCAGAAAAAATAAGTAAGTTTCAATCGGCTAAACCGACTTATATAGGGTGTGCCATGTAATATTGAACAACCGATTATTTTGACTTTGAAAGATAGAATAACATTCATTATACCCTACACCACTTCGTGGACTAGGGTATTATAAGTTTGTTTTCCGCCAAATGTTTGTAACACAAATAAATAATCGAGCTAGACCCACCTTTAAGCATGCCGATCGACTTAGAATCACCAGCTGAGTCGATTTAACGATGCCTGTCTGTCCGTCCGTCTGCTGTCCATCTAAGCTTGTTCGCACTCTACAGGTCGCAATTATTGTCAGATTATCATGAAGTTTGGCAGAAGTTACTTTTTATGGCCAAGGACGATCAGTATTGAATTTGGAGGAAATCGGTTCAGATTTAGATATAGCCCCCATACAAATCTCGCTCCCGAATTGACTTTTCCCGCTCTAGAAACCACATATTGTACCCGATTTTCTTTAAAATTGGCACAACATTTTATAATCGATCTAGAAACACCTATGCTGAAAGTGGGTAAGATCGGTTCAGATTTAGATATAGCCCCCATACAAATGTCGCTCCCGATTTGACTTTTTCCGCTCTAGAAACCATATATTCAACCCGATTTTCTTTAAAATTGGCACAACATCTTATAATCGAACTATAAACACCTATGCTGAAAGTAGGTAAGATCGGTTCAGATTTAGATATAGCCCCCTTACAAACGTCGCCCCGATTTGACTTTTTCCGTTCTAGAAACCACATATTGTACCCCATTTTCCTTAAAATTGGCACAACATTTTATAATTGGCCTAGAAACACATATGCTGAAAGTGGATAAGATCCGTTCAGATTTGGATATAGTCCCCATACAAATGTCGCTACCGATTTGACTTTTTCCGTTCTAGAAACCACATATTGTACCCCATTTTCCTTAAAATTGGCACAACATTTTATAATTGACCTAGAAACACCTATGCTGAATGTGGGTAAGATCGGTTCAGATTTAGATATAGCCCCCTTACAAATGTCGCTCCCGATTTGACTTTTTCGCTCTAGAAACAACATATTGTACCCTATTTTCTTCAAAATTGGCACAACATCTTATAATCCAACTAAAAACACCTATGATGAAAGTGGGTAAGATCGGATCAGATTTAGATAAAGGGTGATTTTTTAAGAGCTTGATAACTTTTTTTTTTAAAAAAACGCATAAAATTTGCAAAATCTCATCGGTTCTTTATTTGAAACGTTAGATTGGTCCATGACATTTACTTTTTGAAGATAATTTCATTTAAATGTTGACCGCGGCTGCGTCTTAGGTGGTCCATCCGCTTAGTCCAATTTTGGCATTTCCACGTTTTTGAGTAACAGAGACCCAATTGGTGCGAACGGCGACGAATCGAAAATTGGTGGTCATCATTAACACTGGCCGATACAGCTGCGATATTTTCTTCAGTTCGCACTCTACGTAAGCGTGTTGGTGGTTTAATGTCCAACAATGTAAATTTGGTGCGAAATTTAGTCACAATAGCCCGAATAGCCGCTTCAGTGGGTCGATTAAACTGACCATAAAATGGAAGCGCGCAATGAACTTTCTTAACAGAGCACGCATTTTGATAATAAAATTCAATAATTTGCAAGCGTTGTTCGTTTGTAAGACGATTCATGATGAAATGTCAAAGCATACTGAGCATCTTTCTCTTTGACACCATGTCTGAAATCCAACGTGATCTGTCAAATACTAATGCATGAAAATCCTAACCTCAAAAAAATCACTCTTTACAATACAAATGTTGCTCCCGAATCTTTAACCGATTTTGGCCAAACTTTAC
The DNA here is from genome assembly GCA_947397865.1 of Polietes domitor. NCBI lineage: Eukaryota > Metazoa > Arthropoda > Insecta > Diptera > Muscidae > Polietes > Polietes domitor. The sequence goes on along the minus strand of OX377621.1, from coordinate 74,640,597 downwards.
ATATTATATTTCACCAATAAACATACATGGTGGAAGGTGGTCACATCAATATACCCCCAGACAAATGTCCTTTCCGATTTAACATTTTTTGTCAAACACATACATTTACATGATTCAAAAATCCTTCCCGATTTCACTTTTTACCGAATTGAATTGTAATGAGATAGAAAAAGGGGTGTATCATATAGTAGGCTCCGTTCGTCTTTAACCTTTCCTTACTTGTTTGGGAGATGCCCATATGTCCATACTTTGGTATAACCCAAATGGGGGTTCTATTACAGTTCTAGAAACTACATCATACATCGGATCTTCATCAAATTTTGCAGATCATTATATGTTTCAACTAGGAATACCTACCGTGATTGAAAAATATATTGGCGCATGTTTTGGCACAGGTCTCAAGTGTTGTTATAGGCCCCTTCAAATGTCCGTCCGATTCATCCTATTACCGCTGTATAATCTGTATTTGTCATTGGATCTTGAATAATTTTTCCAGATCATGTTATATTTACATTACTCGGAATATCTGCTGGAAAATTGGATCAACTACTTTATTATTTACTATATTCATTAAATTTGACTAAATATGTATTTATAGTATAATTTATATGAACTACATAAAATGGCTCCCATGAAATACCACAGGTAGTGGTGTAGGGTATTATATAGTCGGCCCCGCCCGACTTTAGCCTTTCCTTACTTGTTTTTATATTTTCAGGTTTGTGTTTGACATACCCTCGAACAAAATTGGGAAATATTAAAAACTTACTTCCCACTTACTTACTTACTTTAACTTACATTCTGTACGAAATTTATGTGAAAAATTTTCGTGTTTTTAGATGAAGCTCATTTCCATATAATAAACATGTAAGGAAAGGCTATAGTCGGGAGGCGCACAGCGGAATAAAACTCCACAATTTCATGAGCCCAAATCTCAACTTTACTGATTGAATTTTGCAAAGAACATTCCTATTAAGCATATTCTCAAAGATTCGGCCAATATCGAGGTTAATTTTAGCTGTAGATGCATTTAAAGTTTATAAATGATAAAATAGTTGCAAATTTCATCGTAAGAGAGGTTATTTTATTGGGATGTATGAGAGAAAATATATTCTGTGAAATTTACTTCATTTACGATGAACGTCTCAAAAATCTCTATTTACTTAAATTATTTTCATTACTTTTTATTTCTTTAAAAGTTTCGACGCATCATTTGCTAGAGTTTATTTGTTTTTTTTTTTTTTTAATTTTGTTATGACTGCATCGAAGGTTGCCTTGATATCAGCGTTAATGTTTTCTTCATCTAGTTCCCCGAAGTAGTCAATGTTCTTATCAATCTTAATGAACTATTAACCCAGAGTCTCTGAAAATGCGTTTAAGTCTCCCATTTCAAGTCTATGGAAAATACGTACATATATAAAAAATAATTCTTTGAACTGACATACCAATGTAGAACAAGTAAGGAAAGGCTAAAGTCGGGTGGGGCAGAGATGCAAGCCGACGACAAGCCGCAGCCGCCGCATGTTTCTGCACGAGCCGCGCCGCCGCCGTTTTCATCGGCTCAAATCGACTTCAACCACGCCGCCGAGATTTGACGGACAATACTAGCAAAATAGACAACACACTTAAAATTACAAAAGAAAATATAAATGTCGACTTAGACAACCTACTGCTGTGAAATATATTGATCTTTCTTTGAATTTGGTATCCCACTATATGATGAGGGCTATAGAAAATTGAATGATTGTATTTTGATTTGAAAGTCGCATTTATAAATATAAGTCAATTCCAGTACGTGTGGCCATGTGTTCCTATAAATAACAATGAACAACAGCTCCTCTGTTGTGCTTCTTTAGTGTGTCGAAGTAGGGAGAGTATTATTATTCTTTGGAAGGATTATGCTATTCAAGCCTCACATGAAAAGCTGTAATTGCAAAAATATTTATTAAATTCATCCATATTATAAATTTTGGGAATGGATTCCCACTCCCAAAAAATTATTGTATGGGATAACAATTAAGGTGTCCAACCGCGATTAATCGAATAATTTTTGTCAAATATTTGTTCGAATAACAAAAAAATCATGATTTTCGAATAACGAATAATTCGAATAAATTGTCCCAAATAATCGAAATTATAAGTTTTTGGCTTAAAAACTAATGAAATCGTCGTATGCTTTGTATGATAAATTGATTTTGAATAGCCAGTTCCATTTGGGTAAAAAACTATCAAACACCAAATATAAAACCACAATTTTTTCGATTTTTGATTTGTATGCTCCACAGATATTAAAATAACGAATTATCCGACTTCATTTAAAAATAGCAAAAACTGGCCAATAGCTTCGGAATTATTTAAAATTTAAAGAATAGTAATTTCATAGAATAGTAAATTCATAGAAAAATTGAGGTAAACACCGCGATGATAAAGTCAGTTCTTTTATAAATCATATGATACATATTCGAAAAAAGTCAATGGATAACTTCTGATATTATGCTCATTTAACGGAAGGTTCTAACTGCAACCCTTTGATTGGTACCATTTTTATCGCCTTTTGCCTCAAAAAAGTATAAATTTTGCAAAAATAACATTTCACGCTATAAGGGGAATAAATAAATTTAAATATAAGACGGAATCTAAAAATGTACATGTACTCAAAATATAAGGTGGTATTTTCTATCCGTTGGGATCCTAACCGATTGAAAACCATTACATATATGAGAAAAATTTGACATTTTTATATTATAGACCGACCGTAAAATTGATTAAATTAATTTTTTTGAAGACAATATAAAACAAAATCAATGAAAAGCATAAACTTGCTAAAATCGAAACCAATATTTTATTCATTTTATTTAATCATCCCAAACAGAAACACCGTAACAATGTGCCTGATCCCATTCCACGTACTTGGCGTGGAACTGAGCCAGATCCGAACTATTACGGCCATCCATAAAATCTTCCATCTTCTTGACAGCCTGCACCTGTCGATCGACTTCGTTCGTCTTGATGAGATCTCTGAACGAAGTACACAAATCACTAAGTTGTTTGTCGTCGGCGAGGTTAATTTCTCGGATAACTCCGGGTGCTAAAATCATAAGGACATCATTGATGCCACACTGATTGTTGAATTTTTTGATTCTCGCTTGAAACTGCTTCAGAACAGTCTCCAACTTTTGATATTTTAGGACGTTTTCAGCATCTCCAGCTACTTTAGTTTTAGCTTCTGCGATATAATTTAGAATCTTATCCAATTCGGCAGTGATGGCTGGTGTCCGGTAGTCATATGTCAGTTTACGATTGCTGATGAAATACTCAACCATTTCGTCGACACTTGAGGGTTCCTTTGAAGTGGGTGGCACGGGGAAGGTGAAAGGACCGCCAAGAGAAACCTACAACGGGCAGATTTTAAAATAACAGATTTTAAAATAAATAAAACAGTGCAACCTGCCATTAAAACAACGAATTCTGTCATAAATTTCCATAACTATAAAGAAACTTTCGTTGCATTAACGAAACTTTATCGTTTTCCCACTACTAATGTTAAGTTTTGTTAATAGAATGGCGAATTTTCTAGCGATTCGGACGATATCGGGGTGACAGGTTTATTTTGAAAATTTGTTAACTTGTTTGTTTGCTCATCAGAAGGCTTCGTCATGTGTGTAAACTGTCGAACTTGGGGTTCAAAAAGTCCAATCCTGATTGTTATAACCTTCACATTAGGGTAGAAAGTTTGTCTTTCCATTTGTCACTATTGAAATATCGATCTGAGACTCTATTTCACTATTTCAGCTTCTCAGAAGTTACAGAAATATTTCCAAAATAAATCGATAGCCAACCACTGTGGTAGCTACGTCTGCCAGCACAACAGTTTAGAACAGTCTAATATAATATACATAAGTCTAGTATTTATAGAATGCTCCAATAATCATGAAACAGTCCAAAATTTTCCCTCACATGGTCTGACATTTTTTCTAACAATCCCTTGTATTTCTTTTATTTAAAATTCATTTCCCTCAACTAATTGTTAACTACAAACACAGGGAAAAATCTATCGACAGTCTCGGTTATCTACAACCAGATTCGCTTGTAATAATCAGCATAATTTGCATGGCGCCAATTCGTCATAATCATCGTTACACTTACTTACCTGCACCACTGTGACGATAATTAGATTTATTGTCAGCGCTTTCATTTTTCCCGTTCTTGAATCCGACTTGTTCGCGTGCTCTTGATTTGACGACTGTTGTGAGAGAACTGTTTTAATCTCACTTCCGGGTGGGATTTTATAGTTTGTCGTAAATTCCATATCATGTGTATACCCTACACCACGTCATGGTAGGTGGAAATATCAAGATAATAGTTTTTGTCTTTACAATATATTTGAAATCACTTTCTTCCTGATTGGAAAAATGTTTACAACATATAAACGGGTTTTTATGGGCTTGAGAACTTAAAAGGTTAATACAAAAACATTGTTGGAATGCAATTTTTATACACTCCACGAGAGTATTATGTCTTTGTGCATTTGTTTGTAACACCCAAAAGGAAGCGAGTTAGACCCATGTTTATTATACAGATCGGCTTAGAATCACTTTCTGTGTCGATTTAGCAATGTCCGTCTGTCTGCCCATCTATTCTTGTAATCAAAAACCAGAACTAAATGAAACTTTGCACAAGAAAGTTTTTCGGGACAAGGACGAACGCTATTTAATTTGAAGAAAATCTGTTCAAATTTAGATATAGCCCCCATACGAATTTCACTCCCGATTTGACTTTTTTCACTTTAGATACCACATTTTACAACAGATTTTCTTCAAAATTGGCACAACATCTTATATTTCAACTAGAAACTGCTGTGGTAAAACTGTGTTAGATCGGTTCAGATTTATATATAGCTCCCATACAAATTTCGCTACCGATTTGACTTTTTCCGCTATAGAAACCACATATTTCAACTGATTGTCTTCAGATTTGGCAAAACATCTTATATTTCCGCTAGAAACACCCATGGCGAATATAGGTCAGATCGGTTCAGACTGTTGTGGTTCATCTTGACTGATGAGGCCCATTTCCAGCTCGGTGGCTACGTCAACAAGCAAAATTGTCGCATCTGGGGCTCAGAAAACCCAAGAGTTATTGTTGAGAAGCCTCTCCATCCTCATTGTGTGACTGTTTGGCGCGGATTATGGTCCGGCGGGGTCATTGGACCTTACTTTTTCGAAAATAAGGTTGGATCGACAGTTACGGTGAATGGATTGCGTTATCGAGAGATGATTAATGATTTTTTATGGTCGGAGTTGGATGGTATTGATCTGGATCGTGCCACACAAGCAACGAAACCATTGCCCTTTTACGGGAAAAGTTTCCGGACCGTGCTATCTCTCGAAGAGGTGATCACAATTGACCACCGAGATCTTGTGATTTAACACCTTGCGACTTCTTCCCTTGGGGCCACGTGAAAGATAAGGTCTACGCCAACAGCTCTTCATCGATTCAAGACCTCAAAGATAGAATTCGTGAGGCTATTGAGGACATAGGGCAGCCACTTTGCCATTTGGTTATGGAAAATTTCATGAAAAGGATATGGTCCTGTAAGCGTGGTCGTGGTTTCCATTTGTTGTTTTTCATTATTAACGGCTTACCTTCCACTTTATTATGACATAAACATCCGATCATTTATCTCAAAAAATGACATTTTTCTTTGAATACCAAAATAGCACCTCTTGTTGGAAAACCCAGAAAAAAAATACAAAAATGCAGCTCAAAAAATACACGGGAAAATATGAATTTTAGGATTTTTTCAGGAGCGTTTAGCTTACAGACGGCTTGATCTAGGAACGAAATATTTTGGAAATCGTCATTAAACAATCCAAGCTTTATTTTCGTGGTGTGACTGGAACTTGTTTTTTCCATTTGTATTGACGGCGACTCAGCCCTCGCTCTTAGAGAACATGTGTATGGATGGACTTACTTTAACTTAGCGTCAGATTTTGTGTATGGGAGGTATTAGAAGTTTCTGGCAATTGGATCCAGCTTCCACATTTGTAAATAATTGGAAAAACATCATCAAATATGAAATCGTAGTGGATTTCAGGTACCGTTATAGAATTTATAAAGAATTTAATTTTACTTGTGATTTCAAGTCAAATTGCCACTGATTTCGACTACCGGTATGTAAGGTTTAGTGGTTTTATTTTAACCAAGGATTATGTCATTTTGTGTGGGAGATACCAGAAGGGGTGTGGTAATATCTCCCATATTCCAAGTATATGAAACGTTCGTAAAAGCATTTTCAAAGGTCAAATTGCAGAGTATTCTGATCATCCCTATATGAGCTTTAATTTTAGGCAGATTAGGGTGATTTGTATGGTAGATAAAAACTTTATCACATACCAAAATATAACTAAATCCGAATATCCATGTGTGGAAGTTTCATTGATTTTACTTACAATAGGAATATGGACCATTTGTGTGGGAGATACCGGAAGGGGAGTTGCCATTTTCTCCCATCTTCGAGCTTAAACAAATTCTTTAACTCCTTTCTCGAGTTATCGTGTACACCACCCAGCTAGACGGATGGATAGTCGGGCATGGCTCAAACAGCTTAAAATGTTGTGAAACGGATTTGGTCCAAACATACTTAGGGTCTTAAGTTACTCCTTCAATTCGATACACTTTTTTGCTGTCCCAAATAATATATACATACCCTCCTCCCTCTAGTTAACCAAAACTACGTAAAATTAAAGCTGTTATAACTTCTAGACAAATGATCGGAATACTGTGAAATTTAATATTTAACAATTGTTTTTTAGAAGATACAATCGCATGGAAGATGGGCGATATTACCACAACCCTTCTTGTACCTCACACACAATTTTCTCTATCCTAGGTAACGACGTGCACGGGTTTTATTCTTCAAATCACTAACTTGTCCCAACAGCTCGAATTTTTCCACCAATTTCTATATTGCGGTCCGACAAGGTGCTTCACGACGAACCAAGAGATTTTCACCATTTTTGTAGTGAATTTTAATAATTTCAATACGTTGTTGAAGCACCTCTTGTTGGAAAATCCTGTATATATATATTTGTTTAAATTTACAGAAATATAGATATTTTATATTTTTTTTTATATAAAAGACAGGAATTTCTGTTAAAAATATATCAAATTTTAGTTTAGCATTAACAACCACTTTCAATCCCTTGGACTATTTAGTTTATTCATATTTTACTTTTGAAGTGATTGTTAATGATAAACTAATAGCATGGATTTTAAACTATTTTTAACAGATATTATTCTCTTTCATTTGATACGATCTCTAGTGTGATATGTATATGGTCTTGTTCAGCTTCAAGGAAAATATGTAAAAATTCAATGAAATCTCATTGTTAGAAATAATCAATATCTTTCAGTGCCTGCAAATATTATTTCCGATTTCACATCTTATCACACATCTGTTTTATAATTATTTTCAATGTTATTTTCGTGTTGTTTATTTTTGGTTTTGGCAAAAATTGTGTTATCACTTTATTTTACATATAGAACCGCTCTGAACAGAGATACAAGCCGACCGATTTTAAGCCGACAAGCCGCCGCCGCCGCATGTTTCTGCACGAGCCGCGCCGCCGCCGATTTCATCGGCTCAAATCGACTCAACCGCGCCGCCGATTTCATCGACTCATATCGACTTCAACCACGCCGCCGTGATTTGACGGAGTTCTAACTCAGTCAAATCTTACTACCAAAATAGACAACCCACTTGAAATTACAAAAGAAAATATAAATGCCAACTTAGACAACCTACTGCTGTGAAATGTATTGATCTATCTTTCATTTATATAAGTCAATTCCAGTACGTGTGGCCATGTGTTCCTATAAATAACAATATCTATTGTGCTTCTTTAGTGTGTCAAAGTTGGTAGAGTATTATCATTCTTTGGAAGGATTATGATATTCAAGAACGTCTGGAATGAAAGGAATTTCATAGAATTGTAAATTCATAGAAAAATTGAGGTTAACATCGTCATAATAAAGTCAGTTCTGTTATAAATCATATGATCCATATTCGGAAAAAGTCAATGGATAACTTCTGATATTATGCTCATTTAAGGGAAGGTTCTTTATTTTGATAAGATATTACGATTTTTGTCAACTTCTAATGAATTTCGATTTTGATGTTACAATTTTTAAATATAATCAGATACATAATAAACGTTCAATATATAGTTGAACTACCCGTAAACTGCCGTGTCTTGTCTATATAACTCTTATTAATTATATTTTATTTAAGTGGACAATTGTTCGATTAATCGTTTAATCAAATGAATCTCGACTTCATTATTTGATTAATTGGAAATTTTTTGTTTTCAAATAAACGAAAAATCGAATAACATAAAAGTCCGAATAATTGGATACCCTAATAACAATATTAAATTATTGGAACATTGGCTAATATTAACGAATATTGAACTACTTGCCAAAAAATAAAAGAAAATTGTTCCTTCCATTTTCCCAAAATTAAATTAAATTTTCCCAAATAAATAGGGGTATTTGAATGACAGAACGAGCCGGCAAATCAGCCGAAAGCCGCCGCCGCCGACCCATTTTGAACAGCGCCGCCGCCGCCGATAATTATGGTTCGGCTTGTAACTCTGGCTCTGAAGCACACACATCGCATCATTGATAGGAAGAATTCATGTATTCCTCATGTTACGTTTGATTAGGCAGACTACATTTTCGCATATTTACATAATCTCTGAAAGACCTCAAACACGACCCTTTTGTATTTAGAAGATGCTTGATAAGAGTTATCGTCAATTTAAAGCATCCGAGGGCTTTTTTATCGATAACATACCAAAAATAATGTAAAACGAAAAAGCGGGATTATTTGCAAAATAAAGCGGGATGGAAAATTTAAGCGGCGCTGGGCATCAAAAAGCAGGATAGTCCCGCGAAAAGTGTTATGGATAGTCACCTTATATATGTACCACACACCACAGCATCTACTACAATGTATGATTTCATAGCTTAGTGGCAGTGTGCGCGTCTTGCAATCTGGAGGTGCTGGGTTCGATTCCCGGCCGGTGTACTGGTAAAATTCAACATCAACAAATTTTCACTTTTCATCATAAAATAAGAGTTTCTGCAGCCAATTTTCTCATCCGAACACACTTTCATATAAAAATTGTCATTTCGATTGCTCCAAGGTCCAAGGAAGAAACTAACAGCCATTAATATGGCTGTTAACATAAAATGCAGCGCCTCTAGTAGAGGATAGTGGTACAACTCGATTAACATCCCATTCCCTTAACATTAACATCAACCTTGAAGAAGATGCAAATAACAGCCGGACAACATGAGAACGATGATGAAGAAAGGTTCCCGCGATAATCGGATACATGCCGGAACGAAGTCTAGTACAATTCAGACCCAAGGATTATCACCTCAGCTCACTCTAAAGCTGTTACAACAACAACAACATGTATGATTTAAAATATTAAATCGATTTAAAATAGTAGAAGTAATTTTATGCAGTTTATAATAAAATATGGCCGTAAATGGGACACAAATTCCTATGGGGCTGTCTTTACAAAATCCTGTTTAATATGTGGGTTCGAGTACGGTATACCCACCAGTTCACATATGGGCATCTCCCAAAAAAGGTATACCAAAGAAATTAACAACTTTATTTTTCCATATTTCGACAAGTTTTTTAACTTGATCTCTTTAACAAAATATATCCTCTGACCACACGTATATATGGAAAAACAAAGTTCTCAAAAAATCGCTGAACTTTGTATATTTCTATAAGACCTTCAAAAGTACTTCTGTTTCTTGTCGCGTCCGTTTCAATGTAAAATTGTTTATAATTTTGTACTAAATTCTGACGATATATTTTTAAAATGTAGTACTCTTTAAGCGCTTTAGAACACTAAAAAGACTGATCGACTTTTTCAGTTTCTTTCTTGTGTTTGGCGTAGTTTACGGCGTGCGAATGTTGCGTCCGGGCCACTAGGACTACTGTCCATATTACTACTTTCATGTTAAGCGATCATAAAATTTATGTCTCAAATATGTACTTTTTTAAATGGCGAATAAAGCTGCTTTACCCGATTTGGATAAATACGAATTTCTAGACAACGGGGTGGATCAAAAGTAATATATTTATACACTCCATCGGAGTATTATGTCTTTGTGCATTTGGAAGGGATCGGTATAATTAACAATAGGTCTAGTTAATTATACCGATCGACTTAGAACCTCTTTTTGAATCGATTTAGCAATGTCCGTCTGTCTGTCTGTCCATCTATTCTTGTAACCACGATACAGGTCGCAATTGTAGACAGAACCAAATGAAACTTTGCACAACGAAGTTTTTCGGGATAAGGATGAACGCTATTAATTTTGAAGAAAATCGGTTCAGACTTAGATATAGCCCCTGTACGAATTTCACTCCCGATTTGACTCTTTTCACACTAGATACCACATACAAATTTTTTTCAAAATTGGAAAAATATCTTTTATTTGTAAAGGGTGATTTTTTAAGAGCTTGATAACTTTTTTTTAAAAAAAAAACGCATAAAATTTGCAAAATCTCATCGGTTCTTTATTTGAAACGTTAGATTGGTCCATGACATTTACTTTTTGAAGATAATTTCATTTAAATGTTGACCGCGGCTGCGTCTTAGGTGGTCCATTCGGAAAGTCCAATTTTGGGCAACTTTTTCGAGCATTTCGGCCGGAATAGCCCGAATTTCTTCGGAAATGTTGTCTTCCAAAGCTGGAATAGTTGCTGGCTTATTTCTGTAGACTTTAGACTTGACGTAGCCCCACAAAAAATAGTCTAAAGGCGTCAAATCGCATGATCTTGGTGGCCAACTTACCGGTCCATTTCTTGAGATGAATTGTTCTCCGAAGTTTTCCCTCAAAATGGCCATAGAATCGCGAGCTGTGTGGCATGTAGCGCCATCTTGTTGAAACCACATGTCAACCAAGTTCAGTTCTTCCATTTTTGGCAACAAAAAGTTTGTTAGCATCGAACGCCATTCACCGTAACGTTGCGTCCAACAGCATCTTTGAAAAAATACGGTCCAATGATTCCACCAGCGTACAAACCACACCAAACAGTGCATTTTTCGGGATGCATGGGCAGTTCTTGAACGGCTTCTGGTTGCTCTTCACTCCAAATGCGGCAATTTTGTTTATTTACGTAGCCATTCAACCAGAAATGAGCCTCATCGCTGAACAAAATTTGTCGATAAAAAATTTCGAACCGAACACTGATTTTGGTAATAAAATTCAATGATTTGCAAGCGTTGCTCGTTAGTAAGTCTATTCATGATGAAATGTCAAAGCATACTGAGCATCTTTCTCTTTGACACCATGTCTGAAATCCCACGTGATCTGTCAAATACTAATGCATGAAAATCCTAACCTCAAAAAAATCACTCTTTATATAGATTGATTACATTACTATTAATAATCTCCCTTTAAACTAGAGCCAAAATTTAGAATAAGGGCAATTCAATAAATATTTTAGAAATTGTGGAGATTTGTCTGACTTTTAAGTGACATTTTTTTTATCGATAACATACCAAAAATAATGTAAAACGAAAAAGCGGAATTCTTTGCAAAAAGTGAAATCGGGTGAACCGATTTGACCCATTAGCACCATGGCTGTTGATAGGACAAATATAAGATGTTTTGCCAATTTTGAAAAAAAATTGTATGTGGTATCTAGAGTGAAAATAGTCAAATCGGGAGTGAAATTCGTATGGGGGCTGTATTTGAATCTGAACCGATTTTCTTCAAATTAAATAGCGTTCGTCCGTGTCCCGGAAAACTTCGTTGTGCAAAGTTTCGTTTGGTTCTGGCTACAATTGCGACCTGTATCGTGATTACAACAATAGATGGACAGACAGACAGACGGACAGACAGACAGACGGACATTGCTAAATCGACTCAGAAAGTGATTCTAAGCCGATCGGTATAATTAACAATGGGTCTATCTCCCTTCCTTTTGGGTGTTACAAACAAATGCATAAAGACATAATACTCTCGTGGAGCGTATAAAAATATTTTTTGTTATATGAAAATTTTCTGTATAACTAGAAGAAATTTACTCGAAATTGGAAAGAATATATATTTGCATCTCAGGCCACAAAAAAGTTTTATTTTTTTTTGCACCACCCCATTGTCTGCATTTTCATATTTTTTTAATTCGGAAAATGAAACTTTATTCGACTTATAGAAAAGTACAAATTTGTTTTATTTAAATGAAAAACATGAAATTAGTCTACATCCATCGTGAAAACTTTTTAACTGATCGTAATGAAATAGATTAAATATTTATATAGGAGAAAATAAAATGAATTTTTCTCTAGCCAACGAAAAATAAAGTGTCATCATCAGTCCTTCAAAAACTGTAGATTTATTTCCACTTGGTTTTCGAATTAACGCACTGTGCGCTCTCACAGTCATGGCATCATCTTCTTCATCATCAACATAAAAAATTTGGCACAATTAATTAATCAAAAGCTGTGCATTTAATTACTGAAACATGGAGAACGTTCTCAAAAATGAACACGAAGCAAATGGGCAAATTGTCTGTATTTGCTCTCCAACTCTTCAATTAAGCTTCTGTGATTCAAAATTAATATTTTGAAATCGTCTCGGACAAACAAGAGGACAGTCTGTCGCGATCATTCAAAAGTTATACAACGAACATCATCTCAGGTTATCTCAAATGAATTGAAATTCACAAAATAATCACATTTTTGCAGTTTTGACTCCAACCCCAAAACATTGACGATTGCTGGTGATAAGCGTGACAGTGAAAAATAATTTGTTTGTTTTTATTTGCAGATTATAAAATTCCCAACGGACAGTAAGTGTTGTGAATTCGATTAAGACGCTTGAAATATGCAAATTCTTGGAATTATTCTGCTCGTGGCAGTGCTGGGCTGGCAGGTGGGTGCTTCGTAGCGTCTTCGTTGCAATGATCTAACAATTTTTTAAAACTTTTAGATCGACCAGAGTGCTGGCGTGCCTGTGACCGCACCCGCGACCACCGATGAGCTGGTCGAGTATGTGCTGGCCAACAAGTTCTACTACTTCGATGGCAAGGCACCGGCCATGGAGGCAGAACTGGAAGAAATGCTCAAGCAAATCGATATATCGGCAGCCAAATTCGCCAATGACAGTGAAAAATCGAAAATCTACGCAGCAGCCAAACATTTCGCTGAGAAATATCTCACCCTGTTCAAACGCCAAAAATACCAATGTGGCATCAAGAACGTGTTTCATTTCCTGGCACCCGAATGCTCCCGCGCCATTTTGGCCACTGACGATGAAAATGTCGCCATCCACTGGTACCGTCATTTCAAGATGTTCACCGACGAAATGGACAACTACGAGAAGAGCGTGCACCAGACGCACGATGTCATCGAAGAGTACACAAAGAAAAATCGTAAACTCGAAAAGGAATACAATGACAAATACACGCAGAAGGCCAACGAGAAGTGTGACTTGAAGATGTTCATGAATGAAATACATTAGTTCTGTCTGTCTGTATGTATGGGGAAATGTAAAAATGTTACGGCAAATGGTCGAATAAAAAACCCTTAGCCTCCCGCAGGAGTATGTGAATGGGAGATGCTCTCAATCAAAAGGTCATGTGGTTTATTTTGGACACTCTGAGGAAAGTTCGGGGCTACAATCCCTATATTTCATTTAGATCATGATGCGTATTGAATAAATATTGCAACTGCTCGTGTACAACTCAAATTCAATAGCAAAAAGTCAGTCTAAAATCATCCATCCAAATCCATGAATAGCAGCTCATCGCCAACCAATAATCTCATGTCAACGGTGGCATCAGCAAACAAAACAAAGTAATCAATAAAACTGAAATCAGTGGATTGATGTCATTTAAATTAAGTATATTCTGGAAAGATAAGGCCATCTTAAGACACAGTGCTACAAAATGTATCTATTGAAGGCGCCTCAAACTGCCCCTACAGCAAACTGTTCAACAAACCTATGTTTTGCAAGGGCCGCATTATTAGTTTTACTAACTTTGTCATTCCGTTTGCAACACCTTGAAATCTCGACCTGAGACCCTATAAAGTATATATATATATATTCTTGATCGTCATAAAATTATAGGCGATCTAGCATCTAAACGAAAAGAGCAAGGTCCAAATTTTCCATAAATGCGTCTTATAGTGGAAGTAGGGTTTGGGGTTTTCCGGACTTTTCATTCCCGGGAATTCCCGGAAAAAAATAACGTATTATAGGTATGTCAAATATGGTTTAAAATATCAACATTTAGTAACTGGTGTGTGTTTTTAACCCATTAACGCCAAAAAGAAATTTAATAAATGAAATTAACATTGGACGTTAATGGGTTATAATATTACAAATTAAAAACGAATGTTTTTGTCAAAATATTTTAGAAATTATTTTTCATTTCACAAATAGTTAACTCTAAACAAATCATCAGATTTGAAGGCATCATAATATTGGACATTTAAAGTTACTGACACCTACACTAAATTCAAAATTAAAAATATGTTTAAGGAAACAAAGAATTCGTATGACTGAGAATGTTATGACGTCTTTAATTTTGAAGATTTATTCGACTACATGGTGAAAATATTCTAATTCTATTAATATTAGATTTCTCTTGAAAATTTCCATTTCATACTGGTTTCTTATGTGAAGTAAATTCTTCTTTAAGAAGATTTTCACTTTTTATTTTGTCGAATCTTCTGGGAAAATAATAAATTTTAAGTTAAAGCAGATAGCACGAGTGGTTAAGTGGTTATTGTCAGTATAATATTTATATTTGTTTCAAAATAAAGAACCTACAAATATCCTCACAAAAAGTTTGTATTCCCTAGCTGAAATGGTCTGTATTATTGTCAGCAGTGTAATTCTATGAATTTGAAATATATTTACAATTTAATATTTATAGAGTAAAACTAAATTAGTGCTCAAAATTATCAATAAAATATTTTTTTAAATTTCCCATATTCGCGGGAAATTTAAAATCTTTTAGTGTGTCGACTTAGTTCGGTGGAATATTTTGATTGTCAGCGCTTCTCATTTGTCGTATGTGATCGCTGGTACTAATATCAACCCTGATTTAAGTCAAAGGCATACATTCGTTGCGGAAGTTCTGACGAGATGGGGGTAGCGGCAGTCAACTTTTAGCTGCAACAATAAAGGTCTCACTTTGCCTTTTTGCTAATTTTGGGTTCTGCTGAAGACTTCAGCACAACCTTTGATCTTAAACCAAAATAAATGACAACACATACAACATAACAGGCCAACAATACATACAAACAACAATTTATGTTTATTTATAAAACTTTTTTCCAATATATTTTTTTTTTGGTTTGGCAGTATTAAAGATTTTCCTGTAATGTTACTGCACTTCTACGAAAATCTACAGCCTCTATGGATTGCAAGCCATGGTGGAGGGTATATAAAGTTCGGCCCGGCTGAACTTTACGCCGTTCTTACTTGTTATTATTTCCTTCAGTTAAAAAAGTATATATAGGGTGATTTTTTAAAAGCTATTGGAAAGTTTTTCAAAAAAAAAAAACACATAAAATTCAGAAAAATGCATGAAATCTTTATTTGAATCAATAGTACGGTCCATATAATTTAATGTTTGAAGATTATTTCATGCAAATGTTGACCTTGACTGCGCCTCAAATGGTCCATCCGCTTAGTCCAACTTTGGCATTTCCACGTTTTTGAGTAACAGAGGCCCAATTGCTGCGAACGGCGACGAATCGATAATTGATGGTCATCATTAACACTGGCCGATACAGCTGCGATGTTTTCTTCAGTTTGGTGGTTTAATGTCCAACAATGTAAATTAGTCACAATAGCCCGAATAGCCGCTTCGGTGGGTCGATTAAACTGACCATAAAATGGAAGCGCGCGATGAACTTTCTTAACAGAGCACGCATTTTGATAATAAAATTCAATAATTTGCAAGCGTTGTTCTTTTGTAAGACGATTCATGGTTAAATTATAGACCAAACTGAAGATGTTTGACTGTGAAACAAAACACGAAACGTGCGTCAGCTGTTTAAACCAGTGTTGCCAAAAAGATAATAGCTGAAAAATCACCCTTTATAAGTTGGTGTAACCTACCGAAACATACTTACATGTTTTAACAGAGTTTCTTCATAATTGACACAAAACATTATATTTGAACTGGAAACATTTGTGGTGAAAGTGGGACAGATCGATTCAGATTTAGATATGTCTCCCATACAAATTTCCATTAAGTTTTTGGGCTTTAGAAACCAAATTGATAAAATAAGGATTTTCTTAACATTTGACATAACAACTTGTATTTCAACTGAAAACATTATGTGATTCGACCGATGTAGGTCTCATAAAAATGTCGCTCCCGATTTGACTTTTCCCGCTGTAGAACCCATTTATTTTAACCGATGTTGCTCAAAATTTGGCAAAATACATTATATAGGGTCCGCCAAATAACTTTTTTTTTTGAAAATGCTATAAAAAAAACTACTGAATATTTTCTCAAATTTCTTTTTTTATTTGAAAGTACAATCCTTCCGGTTAATAATGGAAAATAATTTCATTCAAATGGCTGCTGAGGGCACCCCACAAATAACGGTTGAATAGGTGAAAAAAAAAACGTTAGATGGCGGACCCTATATTTCAATTAGAAAAGCGTATAGTGAGTGTGGGACACATCTTTTCAGGTTTTAATAGAACCCTGATACAAATGTTCTTCCCGATTTAAGATTTTTCTCTCAAGCTTTTGCTGATTTTTATCTTATTTAGCAGAACACTTCATATGTCACGTTGTAAAAGTAGGTCACATCGGTTCATGATATAGTACCCATACAAAAATCCTTCCCGACTTCACTTTTTTATCGAATTGAATTGGAAAGTGGAGGTATCATATAGGCGGCCCGGCCTGTCCGACTTTAGCCTTTCCTTACTAGCTTTTTCTTTATTATTTTCTCATTCTTAAGGTCATATAGAGAGTCAAAAATCTCCAAGTCGACTTAAAATTAACTTGCTATGACGATGTGATTTCATGGAATTACATTAAGCGGAACACAATTAACAGAATTATTTTCAAAACAAAGGGATTTCTTGTAGGTATCGACCCGACCATCTTCTCTAAGAATTCGACAGCAAAAGAAATGTCATTGTTTTTAGTTTTTTTAACCGATTTTATTCATCAAAGTATTATCCATATGCATACTTGTAAAATATGTCTTGTCGATTGTGTCTTAATGATATGGTACTTCAACAAATAATAACATTTATTTGTTGCATATTTCTTTTCTATCCTTTCACATCTTTTTCAATAGATCACTATTTAGTCTCTCTACGGTGTCATTTCTTCTACGAGATAAATGAATATCAGTCACAAGTTCTCTTATGTAAAATACCATTTCATGCTGCAAAAATAAAACGAAACAATTCGTACAAGACATTAAATCGATATGGCCGCGTCACCATAGAATTCCTTATATTTCTGGCAATTTTCATTGACAAAAGTGCTCGCCTTGGATTTAGCCTCCGTTAAAACATCTTCATTCTTTTCGAAAAATCTTTGCGATTCTCTGTACTCGTCCAAGTTCTCGTAGGGATAACCCACCGATACGAACAATGTCTTCTCATCGATATTCGATAGTGTCCAATAGTTCCAGAGCTGAGCGTCCCCGGACTTGGTCACTAAATCCGTAATGTGGCCCAGTTTGGACATTGCCACAAGGAATACGCCACATGTTTGTGTGTCCTCTTGAATGACTTGCAAACTCTCGGCCACGCTGCGTCGGACTTCAGTGTACATCTTGGTCTTTTCACTGTCATCATTGGCAGTGTCTTCGATCAGCATGTCCACAGCTTCCAGGAATCGTTTAATGCGATGTTCTATGACGGGCACTTTGGCATCGAATTTGTGCACGGTAATCTTGAGAATATAATTAACCAGTTCGTCCATATTCCGCGATTCAAAGGGTGTAAAGTTTGTGGCGGCGACGGTGGATGTTTCCTCTGATGAGGAGGTGGGAGCGGCAGATGTTTCTGATGAGGAGGTGGGAGCGGCTGATGTTTCTGGTGAGGACGTGGGAGCAGCCAGGTTTAGCTAAATACAAAGAAATTGTTAGTTTTATGGAGAACAAAAATACGAGCCACCAATATATTTTTAATTAGCTGCCCTCTGAGATCTATGCAAATTTCACAACTCACCTCAATCGCCACTGCGAGTGTTAAAAGAATTAAAAGCGTTTTACTCGTCATCTTCAGGCACAGAATTCTGTTTGGCGTGTGTATTCCGTCTGCCAGCTTGAAACTGTTTGATGACTAACGAGTCGCTCTTATTGCTTTTATACACTGTAATTTCATCATGTTGTAACTAGCAACTGCTGCTCTTATCATCGCACACTGGGATATATCGTGCCCAAAGCACACAGCGAAGAGATACACAAAATTAAGATAGAGTGAGAATAGATAAAAATGCTAGTTGATAGACAAATAAAGTTGAAATGGAATCTTTGAAGCCATTTTTCGGGTGAACATTTCGTAGAAGTGCAGTAATATTATTTTTTAATTTAACCAAACCAAAACAAATATTGAAAAAATAATTTTATAAATAAATATAATATTTTTATTATTTCAAACCATGCTTACAAGGCTACCAATACGTCTGCAACTCATCAATTACTTTAATTTCATGGATTTTTTGTTGTTTTTATTCCTTGTTGTTATGAACTAACGAAAAAATTATAATTTTGATGATTTTTCACTGTAATTCAGGTTGATTTTGTAAAAAATCTAAAAAAAAAATCTTAAAAAATAGAAGACATTATTTCATCACTTTCAAACTCACACAGTCGCTTAAAAATTGACCTAAACATACTACTTTCAACAAAATGGATTAGTGTAAACATTTCGAAAATCAAATCAAAATAAAACAAGTAAGGATAGGCTACAGTAGGCCGGGGCAGACTACACTCAGAAAAAAGTATGCCACAGATTAAGTAAATATGTACTAAAACTGAGGGAAATTGAACTTCGTATAGCGCTAAGGCAAAAATTTCTCACATCAAGTACAAACTTTTCCTTGAAAATCAGACATGCTTTGAAATTGATCCCAGTTCAACTTTTCCTCAAAGCAAGTACAATTTACTCAAACTGATCTTCAAATCAAGTATATCTTTACTTAATCTGAGGAAAATTTTTAAGAAATTTTACTCAAATCAAGTAAATTTATACTCAAACTGATGAAAATATTCCGATTTTTTTCCTCAATCCAAGTAAATTGTTACTCAAACTAAGTCAATTTGTAGTCATGCCAAGTAAATTTATACTCAATCTGAGGAAAATTTTCGGAATTTTTTTCCTTAATTCAAGTAAATTTGTACTCAGCCTGACTACGACTATACTTGATAATTGAAATAATTTTTTTCGCTTCAGAGTATGCAACACTTATATGAAAAATGACAACATGGTATAGTTCTCAAACGTTTCATCTTACTTACACCATATAGAGTTGAGATATTTCACCATGACTGCTGCGGAGGCTAGGTAGGCGCGTTCGCAGTGATTGCTTAGAGTAATATTTGAAGTACTTGTGAAGAAAGTCTCGGCTAACGAACGAGAATTGCTTCTTAGACTACTATTCATGTATTTTTCTAAACACTCTGAAGTATTTTTTATAAGTTCATTTATACTTGGATGTATGAGGAACATGGCATAAATTTAATTACATTTATTTACTTTATTTGAAGTAATAAACACATTTTTATGGAAAAATTATGAAAAATTTCCAAAATTCTGCATTATTTTCTTTCTTAAACGCTAGTAAATTTTCTTCCGCACAAGTATGAATATACTTAATTGTAAGAAGTTTGTACTAGATCCAAAAAAATGTTTTTAAGTAAATTTAATACACTATTTTGAGTATATGTACTATTTTTTCTGGATTTGAAATAAGGAAAGTGTACTCATATCTATTTAATTTTCCTTCTCGTAAGGAAATTTTACCTAATCTGGAGTAAAATTGTTAAACTAAATTGCAGTATGGATTTTACTCAGATTTAAGAATGCTATTTTTCTGAGTGTATATAATATCCTACACCACTCCCTGCGTATATACCTTTGATAACTAAACCCAGGATTTCATCGGTGCAAATTTATGTAGTTCATATAAATTATACAGTTACTATAAATTCATCTTTAGTCAAATTTACTGAGTATGGTAAATAATAAAGTAATTGATCCAATTTTCCAGCAGATATTCCGAGTAAAGTAAATATAACATGATTTGGAAAAATTGATCAAGATCCAATGATAAATACAGATTATACAGCAGTAATAGGATGAATCGGACGGACATTTGAAAGGGGCCTATAACAACACCTGAGGCCTGTGCAAAAACATGCGCCTATATATTTCTCATTCACGGTAGGTATTCCTAATTGAAACATAAAATGATCTGCAAAAGATCCGATGTAAGATGTAGTTTCTAGAGCTGTAATAGAGCAGAATGGGGCCCCATTTGGGTTATACCAAAGTATGGATATATGGGCATCTCCCAAACAAGTACGTAATTCAATTCGGTAAAAAAATGAAATCGAGAAGGACCTTTGAATCATGCAAATGTATGTGTTTGACAAAAATGTTAAATCGGAAAGAACATCTGTATGGGGGTATATTGATACCTGGAATGATGTGACCCGCTTTCACCATGTATGTCACCATGTATTGGTGAAATATAATATGCAAAGTTTGGCCGAAATCGGTTAAACACTCGGGAGCGACATTTGTATTGCGGCTATATCTAAATCTGAACCGATCGTACCCACATTCACCATAGGTGTTTCTAGTTCGATTATAAAATGTTGTGCCAATTTTACAGAAAATCGGGTACAATATGTGGATTTTAGAGCGGAAATAGTCAAATCGGGACGACATTTGTATGGGGACTATATCTAAATCTGAACCGATATAACCCGCTTTCGTCACAGGTATTTCTAGTTAGATTATAAGGTGTTATGGAAAATTTGAAGAAAATCGGGTGCTTTATAGGGCTGAAAAAGTCAAATCGGTAGCGACATTTGTATGGGGACTATATCTAAATCTGAACCGATTTCCTCCAAATTCAATACCGATCGTCCTTTGCCAAACAAGTAACTTCTGCCAGATTTCATGATAATCGGACCACAATTGCGACCTATAGAGTGCGAACAAGCTTAGATGGACAGCAGACGGACAGGCAGACATCGTTAAATCGATTCAGCTGGTGATTCTAAACCGATCCGTATACTTAAAGGTGGGTCTAGCTCGATTATTTCTTGGTGTTACAAACATTTGGCGGAAAACTAACTTATAGTAGGGTATAAAAATTTAAATTGAAAAAACTTAAAAAAATCTAACCCTATTATAACATATTACATCATTACGTTACAATATGAAATTACCTTCAAGAGAATGCATAGCACATTAAAATCGGTAAAGTAGTTTAGGAGTTACAGGCGATTTAATGAACATACCTTTTTGAAAAAGATGTATTTTTTTCACTGTTTTTTCGTGAACAAAAATTTCGAATTTATTCGAATTTCAAATGCGTATACACTATTTTGATGAGAAGAATACATACACAAACTTTCAAAACAATCGCAGCAGACCCTATACTTTATAGGGTCTCATGTCGATACAAACGGATTGACAAAGTTAGTATACCTCCATCTTGGAGGTGGAGGTTATAAAAATATATTTTTTAATAATAAACAATATTTGAAAATTATAGCTATGGCCTCAAAAAATTTTATAAAATAATTTGTTTAGGCTTTAATAATATCCTTTAGAGTATTTTTTATTATTCTTGAGCCAGGACAATATCCCAGTTCAAATCAAATATATTGATTACAGACCAAAAAAAATACAAACGAAAAAACTAAAATTTAAAAAATGTTATTAATTAATTAGAGAATTATTGTAGTACACTAAGAATACAATAGGGAATGGAATAAAATTTTCTTGAAAAAACATTAACTTCGTTTCCATGTAATTCTGTTAACTATTGGAGAGTTCGAGTGGAATTTGACATCAGTAATTCCTGATTTACTCTAATGGAGCTACCTGAAACTCGGCTTAGGAATAGCATCATCCATTTTGGTACATGGTACATATTTTTTAATCATCGCCGGAAAACTTCTTTTATTGAATAATTTTTAGCATAATAATTTCTTTGAGTCGACATTTAATAATTTAATTTTTGTACCAGACAGCGAATAAAAACGGCTTGTGTATTGTTTCATTTGAAGTCCTTTCTGGTAGCTCGACATAAAAATTGACCGCAACGGCTGTCCATACGGATTTAGTTTGAACCCTTACATCGTCAATAGGTGTGCAAGGTTGGTTAAATTTTAAGTGCCGATGTTGATTTTGAATAAAACACAAATTATTTAGGAAATTATTGTCATTTCTTTTTATTATGATAATTGTTCATTATTATGATAACGGTTCAATTATGTATGGAACAAAATATCGGGCTAAAAATAATACCACCACGTCCACCTACCTACGCCTATGACGATAAACTATAAATTAAAATATAATTAAATATATATTTAAAATATAGCTGGAATCCTAACGAAGAAAACTAGTCACAATTGCAAAAAATCTATGGTTAAATGTGAAAGTTGTGTCACTCCTTGTAGAAGTAAGAGAAATTAAAAAAAAATCATGTTCCTTATTTATCTGTTATCAAATGAAGTTTTTGCTTGGTATTTAAGTAAAAAATAAAAATCAATAAAAAACATGCTGGATTTCGAAAGAAATGGGAATTGATGGAATTTGTGCTGTAACAGTACTACTCAAGACCTTTTAATCCTAAAAATCCGTTCACACAATTGTCAAATATATCAGTAAGGCCAATTTTTATGATTTTCTCAAACTTAAAACCAACATAAAATTAAAAATAATATTTTAATTTTTTTTTTGCGAAATACGTTTAAAATATTTTTAAACCAAATTGCAGAAAAAGTGGGAATAGTGCCAGTTTGATATGGAATTACCGATATACATCTTAAGGAGCAAAACAAATACATTTTTGTGTAATACGGTCGGCCTTCTATACTCTAAAATCGAAAAGAATTTTTTATGGATATAGTAAACAAGTAAGGAAAGGCTAAAGTCGGGCGGGGCCGACTATATGATACACTCCACTTTCTATCCGAATACAATTCAATTCAGTACAAAAGTGAAAACGGGAAGAAATTTTGTATGTTTCCTAATAATAGGATAATATGACCTGACCCAATTTGTCAAATCGAAATGAATATTTGTATCGGGGCTATATCCAAACATGGAATGAAGTGACTAACTTTCACAATAAGTTCTTCCAATTCAAATATAACGTGTTATGCTCAATTTGAAGAAATCCGGTGAAAATATGCAGTTTCTGGGGAGGAAAACGTCAATCCAGGAGAGAAATTTGTATGGGAACTATATGTAAATTTGAACCGATCTGACCCATTTTCGCCATGGGTGTTCCTAGTTGAAATATAAGATATTTTGCAAGATTTGAAGAAGATCTGTTAAAATATGTGGTTTCTAGAGCAGAAAAAGTCAAACCGGGAGCGAAATTTGAATGGGAGCTATATATAAATCTGACCCGATCTGACCCATTTGCACCATGGCTGCTTCTAATACAAATCTATATATATAAAAGAGTTGCGTTACTGACTGACTGACTTATCATTGATCAGCCCCCAGACCAAACGGCTGAAGCCAGGGTCATGAAATTTACAGGGTAGTTCCCAAATATGACGTAGACGTCGACTAAGAAAGGGTTTTACGAAATTCGTACTTTTAGGGGATAAAATGGCCCAAAAGGGATAAACATCGAACCTTCGTCCTGACTAAACGGCAGTAGCTATAAACATGAAATTCGGTGAGTTCCTTGCAATGACCATGCAGACGAGATACAAATAGGGATTTTTCGAAATTTGTACTTTTAAGGGACAAGCGGGACAAAAAGGGATAAAGATGGTACCAACTAAAGTATTACAGCTAGAATCGTGAAATTTGGTATGTAAATTCCTCTGACAATATAGAAACGAAGTAAAATTGGATTTTTCGAAATTTGTCCTTTTAAGGGGCGAGCGGGACAAAAATGGTATCAACTAAAGTATTACAGCTAGAATCGTGAAATTTGGTATGTAAATTCCTCTGACCATATAGAAACGAAGTAAAATTTGATTTTTTCGAAATTTGTACTTTTAAGGGGCGAGCGGGACAAAAAGGGATACAAATGATACCAACTAAAGTATTACAGCTAGAATCGTGAAATTTGGTATGTAAATTCCTCTCACCATATAGAAACGAAGTAAAGTTAGATTTTTTCGAAATTTGTATTTTTAGGGGGCGAGCAGGACAAAAAAGGATACAAATGGTACCAACTAATGTATTACAACTAGAATCGTGAAATCGTTGGTATGTAAATTCCTCTGACCATATAGAAACGAAGTAAAATTGGATTTTTCGAAAATTGTACTTTTAAGGGGCGAGTGGGACAAAAAGGGATAAA
Organism: Polietes domitor; assembly: GCA_947397865.1. Lineage (NCBI taxonomy): Eukaryota > Metazoa > Arthropoda > Insecta > Diptera > Muscidae > Polietes > Polietes domitor. The sequence continues at coordinate 74,615,990 of OX377621.1, read as the reverse complement.
AATGGTACCAACTAAAGTATTACAGCTAGAATCGTGAAATTTGGTATGTAAATTCCTCTGACCGTATAGAAACGAAGTAAAATTTGATTTTTCGAAAATTGTACTTTTAAGGGGCGAGTGGGACAAAAAGGGATAAAAATGGTACCAACTAAAGTATTACAGCTAGAATCGTGAAATTTGGTATGTAAATTCCTCTGACCGTATAGAAATGAAGTAAAATTTGATTTTTCGAAATTTTTACTTTTTAAGCGGTAGGCGGGACAAAAAGGGTTCCAATATAAGAATTGCAGCTATAGTCGGGAAATTTGGAGTGTAAACTGTGTGTACAGCGCAATCTAAATGGATTTTTTGAAATTTTTTATAGGGGTGAGCAACAAGAGATAAAAGTAGTACCAACTAAAGTATTGGAGCTATAGTCGTGAAATGTGGTGTGTAAGTTCCACTGACAAAGTTCACCAAAAGAAAATTAAATAAATACTATCCAAAAACAAAGACGGATAAAATTAACAAATAACTGGCTTTTTCGCGTGCGAAGCAGCGGGTACTGCTAGTATAAGATATTTCGCCTAATTTGAAGGCAATCTGATACAATATGTGGTTTCTGGACCGGAAAAAATCAAATCGGGAGCGAAATCTGTGTGGGAGCTATATAAAAATCTGCACCGATCTGACCTATTTTCACGACAGGTGTTCCTAGTTTAAATATAAGATGTTTTGCAATATTTGAAGAAGATCTGTTAATATATGTGGTTTCTGGAGCGGAAAAACGTTAAATCGGGAGCGAAATTTGTATGGGAGCTATATAAAAATCTGAACCGATCTGACCTATTTTCACGACAGGTGTTACTAGTTTAAATATAAGATGTTTTGCCAATTTTGATGAAAATCTTTTGTAATATATGGTATCTAGAGTGAAAAGAGTCAAATCGGGAGTGAAATTCGTATGGGGCTATATCTAAATCTGAACCGATTTTCTTCAAATTAAATAGCGTTCGTCCCGAAAAACTTCGCTGTGCAAAGTTTCGTTTGGTTCCGGCTACAATTGCGACCTGTATCGTGATTACAAGAATAGATGGACAAATCGATTCAAGAAGTGATTCTAAGTCGATCGGTATAATTAACAATGGGTCTATCTCCCCTCCTTTTGGGTGTTACAAACAAATGCACAAACACATAATACTCTCATGGAGTGTATAAAAATGTATTTAATTTTTTGCAGTTTTAACTTATCGTGACCCAATGTGCGTTATATGCAAAAGAGCGACTCTCAATTCCAATAAGTTCGTATTTAAATATAATAGTTGGACATGACCAACCACTTCACACCCTACGCCACACATTTCACTGTGAACTAGTAATAGAAAACTAAGATTTATAACAACGTATTTCAACGTATGGCAACTAAAAATACCTTTATTAGCAAGCTCAAAATGATTGTATCGGAATCATAAGACAAAAGGTTCTTATGACTGTTTGCGACTATAAAATATATAAAATCAATAAAAACCGCGATCTTTAAGATTGTAATTTATTTTTAAATTGTAAATGTCATTTGTAGACCACATTGCAAATGCAAATTGATAAAGTATGCATTTTAATAGGGGATTCTCTATTATAAACTGAATTATTTTTACAAAATTCGCGTTCTTTGTTTGTGTGTGAGCAACGCGTGTAACCGAGGGTCATTGCCTTCCCATCATTGTATCACGCTATATACGAACGGACACGCTGTCGTCATGTAAAATATTATTAAAAGATTCGAGTACTTTGACAATTTCCTTCCTAAATCCATGGATTTTCATAGCTTCTCAGCCTAAAAATAAATCTAAAATTCCTCCAAATCCACTTTGGTCGAATTTTATCAAACTTAATAATACAAAAAATCCGGAAGTAATAGATTTTGGACGTATGTATATTAGGCTGGGTCGAGGTCCATAGAAATGGAAAAACAATTAGTCATCTCACGACTGCAAAATATTTCGTTCCTAGATCAAGCCGGCTGTGAGCTAAAACGCTCCTGAAACACCCCTAAAAATCATGTTTTCCCGAGTAATTTGTTTACGTTGCATCTTTGTCCATTTTTTTAATAGACCCTTGAGAGCACTTTAAATATAAATTTTGATTCTTGTCTTAGAGTAACTTATTGATCGAATTATTGGACATTTAAAGTAATTTTTTGTGTTTTTTCATAGTAACAACGCATTAGGTGTAGTATTTTATGCGAAATAAATAGCAGCTGTAAATACTCATTTTTGTAAAAAAAATTGGCTCCATCCATACACTATATTAAATTATTTCACAAAAATGGAATCAGTAACGCCATTTTTCGTCCGATATTCATCAATTAGGCATTATTGGAAAGGTATTGATTCATTCTATTTATTTTTAAAACACATTTTACAAAATGTTTCCAAGAAATGTGAGTTCTTAGCTGTCACTTTGAAAAACCTTAAAAAAATCAATCTACACGTCCAATAATACGACCAATGAGTTATTCTAAGTCAAGAATAAAAATAGATATTTAAAGTGCTTCCAAGGGTCTACTATTAGGAAAAATGGGCAAAAATTCAACATAAAAAATTATACGGGAAAAACATGATTTTTGGAGATGTTTCCAAGAGCGACGAAATATTTTGCCGATCATAATTAAACAATCCAATCTTTATTTTTGGGGGGTGACCGTAGCAATTTATTTATTTATTTTCGTGACCCATCCTAATGTGTATCATAGTTCCACTGTTGTTTGGCCCAAAGAAGATTCACTCGTGGATACTCTGAACTACGAATGCTAGAATTTTGACGGTTAACGAACTTGATCATATAAAAATCAGTCTCATCGTTGAAGACGATTTTGTTCCATAAAACTTCATTTTTTTAAAAAATCTATTCTGGGGCACCTGTTATATTCAATGTCGAATTTTTTGACGGCTTGACAATATTGTCTGACTAATGAAAATCATTAATTAATAACATATTTTATATTATAACTATTAAGTAGACATACATTCAGGTGGGTGCGTTGGCTATGTCATTGTCGTTTGTATACAATACTGCAGGGTATATATGATTCGACCAACGCCACACTTTACACATACATTATAATTGTTTTCTTTCTGTTGAAAAATAAACAAACAAACAAACAAAACTGACGGAAAGAGTGATTTTTTTGTATTCGTCAGAATTTTGTCTCTGAGAACGAGCGAATGAACGAAATGCAAAGTATTTTTGATGACTAATCATAACAATTACATGACTAATGACAACACCGGCCTGCAACGAACGTCAGAAGCTCAATTTAATTAGCGATTTTTCTGCTAATATTTTCCCCACGCTATTCTTCAATGTGAGAGTTTCAGTATTAAACATGGCTGCAAATTTGAATAGGGCGCTTAAATTAAATGCTGCCAATTCAAGCGTTTAAAACTGAATAAACTCAGAATTCACTTTCGATTTTATGCAACTAATTCATATTCCAATATGAATGGCTTGGATTCGAATAGAAAAATCTTGATTTTGTGTATGCATGAATATTCTGTATAGAGTACTGCTTTAGTATGCATGTAAAGGGTGATTTTTTAGCTATTATCTTTGTGGCAACACTGGTTTAAACAGCTGACGCACGTTTCGTGTTTTGTTTCACTGTCAAACATCTTCAGTTTGGTCTATAATTTAACCATGAATCGTCTTACAAACGAACAACGCTTGCAAATTATTTAATTTTATTATCAAAATGCGTGCTCTGTTAAGAAAGTTCATCGCGCGCTTCCATTTTATGGTCAGTTTAATCGACCCACTGAAGCGGCTATTCGGGCTATTGTGACTAAATTTCGCACCAAATTTACATTGTTGGACATTACACCACCAACACGCTTACGTAGAGTGCGAACTGAAGAAAATATCGCAGCTGTATCGGCCAGTGTTAATGATGACCATCAATTATCGATTCGTCGCCGTTCGCAGCAATTGGGCTTCTGTTACTCAAAAACGTGGAAATGCCTGGACTAAGCGGATGGACCATTTGAGGCGCAGTCAAGGTCAACATTTGCATGAAATAATCTTCAAACATTAAATTATATGGACCGTACTATCGATTCAAATAAAGATTTCATGTATTTTTCTGAATTTTATGTTTTTTTTTTGAAAAACTTTCCTATAGCTTTTAAAAATCACCCTTTATACACTGCTGAACTGTTTTCTATGTTAAATGTTATATTATTGATAGGTAGTAGTATACGTATATAAACCGAATATTTTTTAATATTTGTCCGAATAATGAAAAAATTATAATTTTCGTCTAACAAATAATTCAAATAAATTGTACCCAAAAATACTTAATCAATGTAAAAACATTTGCTTATTTAAAAAAAAATCCCTTGATTTTTTTTTTGGCGAAGGGTTGTATGTGGAGAATGTTGATGTATTTTCAACATCTACGCTCGAGATACGACGAGAACGATATAAAATATTTTTTATGGAAAAATTTTTAAACAAGTATTTTATAAAAAATTCAAATTCAAATAAGGTATTAAATATTTGCATCAGAAAACATCCCATCCGATTCTCATGAGATTTGTCAAGTACATTATAATAGTGGTTGTGGGTAATATAGTTGGTCATTTTCGGGGTTTTTGTGAAGAGATGGCTTCCTTAACTATATCATAACTTTGGATCACGTGTCGCGATATTGGTATCAGCTGAAATGTTTTCACCTCCTCTCTCCGAATCATGCCCTTGTGGTTCAAGGAACAGAGTTACAAGCCGAACCATAATTATCGGCGGCGGCGGCGCTGTTCAAAATGGGTCGGCGGCGGCGGCTTTCGGCTGATTTGCCGGCTCGTTCAGTCATTCGAATACCCCTATTTATTTGACAATTTTGTGAAAATGGAAGGAACAATTTTCTTTTATTTTTTGGCAAGAAGTTCAAATTCGTTAATATTAGTCAATGTTCCAATAATTTAATATTGTTATTAGGGTATCCAATTATTCGGACGTTTATGTTATTCGATTTTTCGTTTATTTGAAAACAAAAAATTTCCAATTAATCGAATAATGAAGTCGAGAATTATTGGATTAACCAATAAATCGAACAATTGTCCACTTAAATAAAATATAATTAGTAATAGTTATATAGACAAGACAAGGCAGTTTACGGGTAGTTCAACTATATATTGAACGTTTATTATGTATCTGATTTTATTTAAAAATTGTAACATCAAATTCGAAATTCATTAGAAGTTGACAAAAATCTTAATATCTTAACAAAATAAAGAACCTTCCCTTAAATGAGCATAATATCAGAAGTTATCCATTGACTTTTTTCGAATATGGATCATATGATTTATAACAGAACTGACTTTATTATCACGGTGTTAACCTCAATTTTTCTATGAATTTACTATTCTATGAAATGACTATTCTTTAAATTTTAAATAATTCCGAAGCTATTGGCCAGTTTTTGCTATTTTTAAATGAAGTCGGATAAATCGTTATTTTAATATCTGTGGAGCATACAAATCAAAAATCGAAAAAATGTGGTTTTATATTTGGTGTACCCAAATGGAGCAAACTGGCTATTCAAAATCAATTTATCATACAAAGCATACGACAATTTCATTAGTTTTAATATCGATTAATCAATTATTTGGGACAATTTATTCGAATTATTCATTATTCGAAAATCATGATTTTTTATTATTCGAACAAATATTTGACAAAAATTATTCGATTAATCGAATAAAATTTAATCGGTTGGATACCCTAATTGTTAACCCATACAATTATTTTTTGGGAGAAGGAATCCATTCCCAAAATGTGTAATATGGATAAATTTAATAAATATTTTTGGAATTACAGCTTTTCATGTGAGGCATATTTGACCAGACGTTCTTGAATATCATAATCCTTCCAAAGAATGATAATACTCTACCTACTTTGACACACTAAAGAAGCACAATAGATATTGCTATTTATAGGACACGTGAACACACGTATTGGAATTGACTTATATAAATGAAAGAAAGATAAATGCTGTGAAATAAGCAGTAGGTTGTCTAAGTTGACATTTATATTTTCTTTTGTAATTTTAAGTGGGTTGTCTATTTCGGTAGTAAGATTTGACTGAGTTAGAACTCCGTCAAATCACGGCGGCGTGGTTGAAGTCGATATGAGTCGATGAAATCGGCGGCGTGGCTGAGTCGGTTTGAGCCGATGAAATCGGCGGCGACGCGGCTCGTGCAGAAACCTGCGGCGGCGGCGGCTTGTCGGCTTAAAATCGGTCGGCTTGTATCTCTGTCAAGGAATACAAATGTCCTGATTTTTTTATTTTTTTACCCTCCACTACACACTGGTCCCAAATCCATTTTTATGGCATAAAGTCGAAAAATAAAGATACAATATTGTAATTTTGCACATTTGCTAGACATATCATACTTAAAAAAATGGACCGATCGGACCCCGCCTTTATTACCTCCCATATAAACTCAATATATAACCAACATAATTATCACCCTGTATTAGTACAGGGTGACCAAAAACAAAATTTTATGAAAGCTTAAAAGAATGGAACTTATTTCGCTTTGACGAAAAATGTTCTTCTGAACATTATTAAATACATTAAATAATTATTTCAGGAAATAATATAAAATGTATATATGTGTATAGAAAAGTGAAACGTTATATACCATTTTGAAGGTACTTACAATACCTTTCAAATGAGATGTTGATGGGTCTCATACACAAATCTGATTCACAGATATGCTCAATTAAATGAACTATGGCTAATCGAAATTGTGCTAAAATAAAGTGGCAATTGTAGGAGTTTGCCGAAAAATTGCTGACGAGATAATAATTCTACCATAAACTACACACTCAGACGGACACTTTCACATTTACACTTTGAGTCAAGTTGAGTCCTACATATAACTTTTGATCCACGACATTTATAGGTTATGCTCACTACGAATCACACTATATAACACTTGAGAAAACTGACAAGACTGCAGTAATCACAAAATGTTAAATATAATTTTTCAACTACTTACGCCTGCCTTCAATTTCTATAATATAGTCACTTCATTATATTCTTTTTAAGCCTTAATTTTAAGTATTTTGTATAGTAGCTTTAGACCTGAATTAATCCCACTTGTTTCAACGGCAAACTTTAAAGGCCTCTCAGGCTTGCGGTGTTGCCACCTAGTTTTTTCCAATACATTTTCTTGATAGCTTGGATTGTTGTCATTAAGAAAATTTATACACATTTAACAATTACCAATTTAAATTTTTCGAATTTCTGCCAAAAAATATGCATTTGGGACCATAGTGCACTAGGGTATTATGTCTTTGTGAATTTGTTTGTAAACACCCAAAAGGAAACCAGTTAGACCCATCGTTTATTATACAGATCGGCTTAGAATCACTTTCTAAGTCGATTTCGCAATGTCCGTCTGTCTGTCCGTCCATCTATTCTTGTAATCAAAGTATAGGTCGCAATTATTGACCCATCCTGTCCAAAAAAGAAATTTCGTCCTATAAAATCTTCAAAATCAATTTTTTCAGAGTTAATAATTTTTATTTTTGTTAACATATGTAATAACTATTATTCAAGAAAGAAAAAAGAAATTCAATAACTTGGATCTACGTAGGAAGGCGAAAATCGAAGTTAAGTCTAAAATAGCAATTTTTTGATTTTTTTGGAATTAAATTTTCTTGGTATATCTTCTGGACAAAAAAACTGTGTTTGTTATTCGAGGAAATACATATTTAAGATTATAAAAATGAAGAACAATTTCAAAATATGTTTTTCATTTAACCAGAATCTGCAGGATAATGATTATAGTAAACATCCAGTTACTCATGTCCTGTATAAATAAGAAACCCCAAAACTCATTGGAAATTAGATTTAGATCCATACTTCGTCAACAAGTATATCCCACAACAAGTATATTCATCACAGAAAAAATACGGAGTTGAAAAGGTTAAAATCTAACGCAGAAAACAAGAAAAAAATATTTGAAATATTTTTTTATACCCTCCACCTATAGGATGAGGGCATACTAACGTTGTCATTTCATTTGTAACACCTGAGACCCTATAAAGTAAATATATACTCTTGATCGTCATACAATTCTAAGACGATCTAGCCATTACCGTCTGTCCGTCTGTTGAATGCACGCAGGCTTCTAAACGAAAGGAGTTAGGAGGTCCAAAATTTGCACAAATACGTCTTACAATCGTATTTGCCTGCTTGTACTCACTTGATATTGGGTATGCGCACTCCTCCGATAACAAAACCGTGCACCATAAAACTATTTTTATTCGTAGGGGGTGAAATGGGCCAAAAGGGATAAAAATGGTACATATCAAACGACAACAGCTAGAAACACGAAATTCGGTGTACATTCCTCCAAATGAGTAGATACATAATATAAAAGTATTTTTTCCAAATTCGTACTTTTGAGGGGTAAACTGAGAATAGAGGGATAAAAATGGTACCAACCAAACGGCTGCTTCTAGAATAATGAAATTCGGTGTAAACTTTCTTCTGATTGCGTAGACACGTAAAATAAACGAATTTTTTCGAAATTCGTACTTTTTGGGCTTAAAATAGAAAAAGGGGATAAAAGTAGTACCGACCAGAAGACCGCAGCTAGATGTCATGAAATTCGGAGTATACATTTCTCTGACTGCGTAGACACGGAAAATAAAAGGTTTTTTCAAAATGCGTACTTTCAAGGGATACAATGGGTACAGAGGGATAAAAATAGTACCAACTAAACGACTACAGCTAGAATGATGAAATTCGGTGTGTACATCCCTCTAATTGCGCAGACACGTAAAATAAAGTGATTTTAGAAAGTCGTACTCTTAAGGGGGTTAACTAGGAAAAAGGGATAAAAATGGTACCAAATGACCGCAGCTAAAATCATCGAATCATACATTCCTCTGACTGCATAGACACGCAAAATAAAAAGATTCGTACTTTTTTAATTTTTGGTTGAATCATGAAGTTAGGTTGTTTTACTATGTACGTGAGATATTGGTTGTACTTTTAGAATTAAAATAAAATGGAAATACAACCAACTGTAGCACCCACCAATACTTAAGGTTTTTTATCTTTTGAATTGACTTCAAGTATTATTTCGAAATATATTGTGCAAATGTATTCGTAGCCTTGCCTTACAAGCATGGTTTGAAGTAATAAAAATATTATATTTATTTATAAAATTATTTTGTCAATATACAAATATGTTTTGGTTTGGCTATATTAAGAAAAATATTTTTCCTGTAATATTTCTGCACTTCTACGAAAATCGACAGCCTCTGTGGAATGCAATCCATGGTGTAGGGTATATAAAGTTCGATCCGGCCGAACTTAACGCCGCTTTTACTAGTTTAATATATCTTTTTGCGACAAAAGCACATTAACACCCGAAAATAAAATATATATTTTCAGTTGCTCATAGCTGGCTACCTATCGAAGAAAAGAAGTCCTTTTGGAAGAAAATCTATGGATAAATATGAAATGTCGAGGTAAGCGGAACAAAAGTTATAAAATTATATCGAAAATAAATCGATTTCTACTTATTTCAATATAAAATCTATGGTGGTGGGTATAATATTGAGAAAAAATGCATTCCCGCAGCACTGTGTCATATACTTGCATGACTAAGTGATATTCATATTACGCAATATTTGATTTAGTAACCCCATTCCACAAAAGGGAGTTCCTCATTTGGAGCAGTAAAACATTCTTTTGTATATTCCACAATCGAACGATATAAATATTTTGAAATTTGGGTTGAAAATAAAAACTTGCAGTCACAATTCACAAGATTAATATGATTTTGATGGAATTTTGCAATAATTCATAATTCGTTATTCTCCAAAGCGAGGAAATTAAAGAAACAAAAACTAAGCAAATAAATACACTCCTGAAAGGTGAGAGGAATGTTTTCAACAGAAATTATACGATTATAATTTCTGGAATAGAATATTTAGTTTCAGACAAAATGTTTGTAACACCAAGAAATATGCAAGCTAGGCCGAGCTTTAAGTATACAGATCGGCTTAGTCGATTTAACGATATGTGTCTGTCCATCTGTACCTCCGTCGATATAGCAACAAACAATTTTTGGGCCAGGCGGTGTCGAAAAAATAATCAATTTTGAACTTTTCTCTAAACTAACCGAATCGCACTTAGGATAACCACCCCCCTACCTGTACCGACGTGATAGAAATCGCAAATGTGTACATCTTAAATTAATATTGAAATCTCTAACTTTAAGGAGGGTACACAAAAGCCACACCACAAAAAAAAAAAACAACAAAATATGGGCTGGTTTTTTAACTTCAAAAACTTTATCAAATACAAAACATGTGTTGGTGTTTTGTTGTTATCGGCCAGTGGAATTTCTCACGTACAATTCACGCAGATGAAAATGAAAACAAAATATGAAATATATATGTTTTTGAAACTTTTGCTGCTCCTTGATTTTTTGTTTGTTATTTGTCATCAAAGCCACGGCTATGCTTTCATTTACGACTTATCAAATAGTTTAACAACTTCGCATTATTATTCTCAGAAATTAATCAAGAAATACAGAGATTGTTTTGAATGCAAAATATTAATTTCAAATTCAGTTGCACAAAGACAAAAACCCAAGAAGAGTGATTACATCTTCCGTTGTGGGCGAGATGTGAATACCTTGAAATATACATTGTACAGGGCTTTCCAACAAGAGGTGTTATTTTGAATCACCCGGTATTTCGGTAGCTGTCACTTTTGAAGCTTTTATTTTTTGACATTTGATACACGCTTCAACAACGCATTGAAATTATTAAAATTCATGAATGGAAATGACCCGGAATTCCCACGAAAAATCATCTTGACTGATGAGGCCCATTTCCAACTCGATGGCTTCGTCAACAAGCACAATTGTCGCATCTGGGGCTCGGAAATCCGAAGAGTTATTGTTGAGAAGCCTCTCCATCCTCATCGTGTGACTGTTTGGTGCGGTTTATCGTCCGGCGGTGTCATTGGACCTTACTTTTTCGAAAATAAGGTTGGATCAACAGTTACGGTGAATGGATTGCGCTATCGAGAGATGATTAATAATTTTTATACACTCCACGAGAGTATTATGTCTTTGTGCATTTGTTTGTAACAACCAAAAGGAAACGAGATAGACCCATCGTTTATTATACAGAGCGGCTTAGAATCACTTTTTGAGTCGATTTAGCAATGTCCGTCCGTCCGTCTGTCCATCTATTCTTGTAATCACGATACAGGTCACAATTGTAGACATAACTAAATGAAACTTTGCACAATGAAGTTTTTCGGGACAAGGACGAACGCTATTTAATTTGAAAATAGGTTCAGATTTAGATATAGCCCCCATACGAATTTCACTCCTGATTTGACTCTTTTCTCTCTAGATACCACATATTACAACAGATTTTCTTTAAAATTGGCAAAACATCTTATATTTCAACTAGAACTCCCATACAAATTTCGCTCCCGATTTGACTTTTTCCGCTCTAGAAATTGTCTTCAGATTTGGCAAAACATCTTATATTGAAACTAGGAACATCTATGGTGAAAATAATCGCTCCCGAGTTGCTCAATTGTCTTTAAATTTGGCACAACATCTTATAATCCAACTAGAAACACTTATGCTGAAATTGGGTAAGATCGGTTCAGATTTAGATATAGCCCCCATACAAATGTCGCTCTCGATATGACTTTTGCACTATAGAAACCACATATTGTACCCGATTTTCTTTAAAATTTGGCACAACATCTTATTGTCCAACTAAACAAAACTATGGTGAAAGTGGGTAAGATCGGTTCATATTTAAATATAGCCCAAATACAAATGTTGCTCCCAAAAGTTTAACTGATTTTGGCCAAACTGTACACTTTATATTTTTCCTATTTCGTTCCAGGTTTCAATATACCCCCATACAAATGTCCTTTCCGATTTAACATTTTTTGTCAAACACATACATTTACAGGATACTAAAAAACCTTCCCGGTATCATTTGTATTATATTCGGATAGAAAGTGGAGTGTATCATAGAGTCGGCGCCGACCGACTTTAGCCTTTCCTTACTTGTTTATGGTCGGAGTGGGTTGGTATTGATCTGGACAACGTTTACTTTCAACAAGACGGCGCTACATGCCACACAAGCAGCGAAACCATTGCTCTTTTACGGGAAAAGTTTCCGGAACGTGTTATCTCTCACAATTGGCCACCGAGATCTTGTGATTTAACACCTTGCGACTTCTTCCTTTGGGGCCACATGAAAGATAAGGTCTACGCCAACAGCCCAGTGTCGATTCAAGACCTCAAAGATAGAATCCGTGAGGCTATAAAGGACATAGGGCAGCCACTTTGCGATTTGGTTATGGAAATTTTCATGAAAACTATATGGTCCTGTAAGCGTGGTCGTGGTGCCCATTTGGCTGATGTTGTTTTTCATTATTAACGGCATACCTTCCCTCTTTATTATGAAATAAAAATCCGATCATTTATCTCAAAAAATTTCACTTTTCTTTGAATACCAAAATAACACCTCTTGTTGCAAAAACCCTGTAGATCTCATAAAGGATATATGTGTCTGTTAGAATGATAGTGGTCTAAGTCAAAAATCCAAAAAATGAGCTATTACAATTTTTCTCTTTAGTTTTATCAGATCTCTAATTTTAAAAACTTTTATTTGTGACACTTATATAAAAATATAAACCTTTACATTGACATTTCTCATTTTATGCACACAAAATTGTGTTAGTTTGAAAGTGGTCTAACCCTACAAACATTTGGACGATATATCACCAAGAAGATATTGCGGCAATATCTTCCATTTATCATTTTGAAGAAATCCATCAATATTTTTTTTTTTTTTGCTTATCACCCTTTTATCATTTTGAAGAAATATTGGCGATATTGATTTTGTTGTCATTGTTCGTTTGAATGTTTTGGAAATAATAAAAGAAAATTTCTCTTTCAATGGAAATTCGTGTTTCTTTTCATATTTTTTTGGTGCATTGCAAAATGAACTAGCACGCTATAAGTAAAAGATAAGCTGTAAGTTGAAGTTCTATATGAAATCAGTAGCAAGTGATGAAAAGCCAATTGGTAAGTTGATTATTGATAAACATCTTTTAGGTAAACATTTTATCAGACGTTCACTTTTTAGCATTTCACAGAGGCTATGTTTTCAAAACGAATTGGAACAGTGCCATGCAGTTTTGATAAGACGCGCTCTCCAAAAGCTTGGTCAGCAAATTTACTTGGATGGGAACCAAGGAGAAGCCATCGGTTCAAAATTATATAATTTCTGCATTTAAAGGTATTTTAAAGTAAGCGGAATTATGAATAATATAGCTTGTCTTATATGCATTTTATTTGTTTTATTTTTAGGTATATGTTTTGGCTCTTTTCCAAACCCAAGTGCAAAAACGTCCATTTGATTAACCAGAAACATTTTTAACATGCGAAAGACCGAAATAATAAAGAACATAAGGCGAAAACAGCTGTGGTAATATAAGCTTGCTATCTGTATTATTTTTCTCTGATGTCCATATATTTAATTTCTAACTATTAGTTGTTTTGTGTTTACTTATCGTTTATGGTGTTTGTAATTATTAACTTTGGAATATGAAAAAGATGAAAATATGGAAAATTGCGTTTTTGTCTTCTAGGTGTTTATCTGGTGATATCTCGTTTTTATCTTCCAGATGATATTATGGCGATATCATCCAGATTTCTTGTGAATGATAATCTGGCAATATCGCCGATTTATCATCCGGATGTATTGCTTTCGTATTGCCTTGACATATCGCCATGGCCGCACAAACTCTTCCGCAATACGAATATGATAGTTGCCGCAATATTATTTTTCTTCTAGGCGATACGATTTCGAATCGTTTTCGTATTACTTAGCTTGTTGGGAAGTCACACTATATCCACTAATATTGATGCATGGTGATGTAAACAAACATTTGTATACCCTCCACCTCCAGGATGTCATTCCGTTTGTAACACCTTGAAATATCGATCTGAGATCCTATAAAGTATATATATATATACTTCAAGTCAATTCAAGAACTAAATATTCTTATATTTATATTTTCAAAAAGCTTAAATGCCATAAATATTGGTAGATAGTGGGTGCTACAGTTGGTTGTATTTTCATTCTATTTTAATTCCAAAAGTACAAATTCTGAAAATCTAGTATCTCACGTATATAGTGCAAAATAATCTAACTTCATGATTCAACCAAAAAGTACGAATCATTTTATTTTGTGTGTCTATGCAATCAGAGGAATGTATACACAATTCCATGATTCTAGCTGCGGTCATTTAGTTGGTACCATTTTAATCCCCTTTTTCCCTATTTTACCCCCTTAAGAGTACGACTTTCTAAAATTTATTTTATTTTACGTATCTACGCAATTAGAGGGATGTACACACCGAATGTAATCATTCTAGCTGTTCGTTTAGTTGGTACTATTTTTACCTCTCTGTACCCATTTTATCCCTTGAAAGTACGAATTTGGAAAAAACCTTTTATTTTTCGTGTCTATGCAGTCAGAGAAGTATATACTCCGAATTTCATGACTCTAGCTGCGGTCATTTGGTTACTATTTATATCCCCCTTTTCCATTTTAACCCCAAAAAAGACGAATTTCGATAAATTCGGTTATTTTACGTGTCTACTCAATCAGAGGAATGTTTACACCGAATTTCATTGTTCTAGGTGCAACCGTTTGGTTGGTACCATTTTTATCCATCTATTCCCATTTTACCCCTTAAAAGTATGAATTTGGAAAAAATATTTTTATATTATGTATCTACTCAATTAGAGGAATGTACATATGCTCATACCCAATATCAAGTAAGTAAAGAGTGATTTTTTTGAGGTTAGGATTTGCATGCATTAGTATTTGACAGATCACGTGGGATTTCAGACATGGTGTCAAAGAGAAAGATGCTCAGTATGCTTTGACATTTCATCATGAATAGACTTACTAACGAGCAACGCTTGCAAATCATTGAATTTTATTATCAAAATGCGTGCTCTGTTAAGAAAGTTCAGAAAGAAAGAAATTGTGTTCAGCGACGAAGCTCATTTTTGGCTCAATGGGTACGTAAATAGGCAGAATTGTCGATTTTGGAGTGAATATCAGCCAGAAGCATTGCAAGAGCTACCAATGCATCCAGAAAAAGTCACAGTTTGGTGCGGTTTATGGGCTGGTGGCATCATTGGACCGTACTTCTTCAAAGATGATGCGAATCGTAACGTAACTGTGAATGGTGAGCGCTACCGTGAGATGATATCCAACTTTTTTTTGCCCAAAATGGAAGAACTGAACTTGGTTGACATGTGGTTTCAACAAGATGGCGCTACATGCCACACAGCTCGCGATCATCTCAAGAAATGGACCGGTAAGTTGGCCACCAAGATCATGCGATTTGACGCCTTTAGACTATTTTTTGTGGGGCTACGTCAAGTCTAAAGTCTACAGAAATAAGCCAGCAACTATTCCAGCTTTGGAAGACAACATTTCCGAAGAAATTCGGGCTATTCCGGCCGAAATGCTCGAAAAAGTTGCCCAAAATTGGACTTTCCGAATGGACCACCTAAGACGCAGCCGCGGTCAACATTTAAATGAAATTATCTTCAAAAAGTAAATGTCATGGACCAATCTAACGTTTCAAATAAAGAACCGATGAGATTTTGCAAATTTTATGCGTTTTTTTTAAAAAAAAAGTTATCAAGCTCTTAAAAAATCACCCTTTACAAGCAGACACATTATGTGAATTTTTAATCCTTGTGAGGGAAAATATTTTCTCTTTGGGCCGATTTCGCTCAGTTTCAATCCCAACCGATCTACGACTATAAGACACATTTATGGAAAATTTTTACGTCCTTGCTCCTTTCGTTTAGACGGACGGACATGGCTAGATCGTCTTAGAATTTTATGACAATCAAGAATATATATACTTTATGGGGTCTCAGGTCGTTATTTCAAGGTGGTACAAACGGAATGACAAAGTATAGTATACCTTCATCTTGGTGGTGGAGGGTATAATGGTGCATACGAAGAGTGTTCAGCTAAAATAGAGCACATCGACAAGCACATTCCTGTGACGGCGTATGAATGCTGTCTAATAGGAGGTTTCAGAATTACTACTTTAGATTTGTCTATATTCACCAAAAGAAAATCAAATAAATACTATCCAAAAACAGAGACGGATAAAACTAATAACAAATAACTGGCTTTTTCGCGTGCGGTGCAGCGGGTACTGCTAGTAAATACATATAACTGCGTGGACTTGTAAAATAAGTGGATATTTCGAAACTCGTACTTTTAAGGGGTAAAATGGAAAAAGAGGGATAAAAATGGTACGACTATACGGCAGCAGTAAAATCGTAAAATTCGATGTGTACATTCCTCTGACTTCGTAGACTCGCAAAATAAAAGAATTTTTTGAAATTCGTACTTTTTAGGGGAAACATACCAAAATGGTACCAACTAAACAGAGCATATGTTGCACAATCAGAGCATATGTTTGGTTTGGTTTAAAGGACCAGAATGCTCCTGCACTCTGAACACTCGGAGACCCAGTCGGGTCCATTGTGCAAATCCTTTCGTTATCTGAAAAATAAGATTGTAGTTTATAGGAGGGGGGTAGGGAGTGATAGGATTAAGGAAGGGGTGATAGATGATATATGGAGTGTGAGGGAAATGAGAGGATTTTGGAAAAGGGGATATGGGGGTAGGAGAATATGAAGTTGTGTTATTAGTTTTTTCCAGTGATTGACGACTAGGTAAGAAATTTTGTTGAGAGTCATCCGGTATACCTATGGTGGTGGTAAGCCTTTATGGCTCTCTTTCTTTGTTAGTCGCCAACTGTCTATGCGGTTACATCCATGTTCCTTACTAGCCACCCCTAATCCGATTTAGTCCTTTTGAGAATCCCAAAAGGTCATAAACGGTGCGGGTTGCAATATCCTCTATGTTGTTAATAAAATAACTTCCTAGGTATTTGTTTCTACGTATACAAAGCGCTGGACATCTGCAGATTATGTGCTCGATAGATTCTAACTCCTCCTCATCTTCACATAATCGACAGTGATCCTCGATGTCCAACTGCCATCTTGAGATCCTACTCCTAGTGCAGTAATGCCCTGTGTAGATACCTATCAAAGTTCGAATTTCTGCCTTGTTTAGCTCCAAAAGAGTTCTGGTTTTGCCCCTATCGATCTTTGGCCATGTGGCCCTGGCGATCCTACAGGTTGACAAACTATTCCATGCTGCGTTCATCTGTGACCATTTCCTTGATTCAATCAGTCTGTAAAACGTGCCAATCGGTGGTTTTACTAGGTTGTCAGCTCTATTGATTTCCAAGGACGAACCATTTCTAGCCAGTTCATCTGCTATCTCGTTTCCTTTGACATTGCTGTGTCCGGGAACCCAGCAGAGACGGACGGTATGGTCGTTGAGGTTATCTAGTGAGCGTTTACAACTCAGTACAAGCCTTGATTTGACAGTGTGTGACATGATTGATTTCATTGCTGCCTGACTATCTACGTAGAAATTAATATCCGTGGTTACCGGAATGTTCTCGCTTGATAGAAATCTTGCTGCCCTTTCTATTGCCAGTAATTCTGCTTGGAAGACACTACAGTTGTCGTCGAGTCGGAGAGACTTGCGTATCTGTAGTGATTCAATGTAGAATCCTGCTCCTGTGCCCTGTTCCATCTTTGAACCATCAGTATAGACCGAAAGCCCTGTGAAGGGCTCACCATTGTCCCAATCTGATCTCTTTGGTATAAACATCTGTGGTAAGGGTGAGAAGTCCAGAATCGGCACCATGTAGTCTGTACCTCCATTGATGACCGATTCGTGAACACCCAGTATTCCTCCTTGAACTATCCTTGCGTGACCATAAGGTCTATTTTTCCAGCATCCTGATTCTTTGAGTCTTATAGCACTCCTGGCAGCAATCATCTCTGTGAAGTGGTCCAGAGATGGGTGATGTAGAATTACATCCATCGCTGCTTGTGGAGTGCTTTTTATGGCTCCCGTAATGCTCAGTCCTGCTAGTCTTTGCGTTTTCATTAATCTTGCCCGGAGTTTACTCACTCTCATTGCGCTCCACCATACCAGACAACCATAAGTAGTAATGGGTCTAACAACCGATCGGTAGATCCAGTCTACAACTTTTGGTTTCAGACCCCAGCTCTTACCAATGGAGTTCCTGCACATGTAGAGTGCATTTAGACCCTTTTTATACCTTTCCTATGTGTTCCTATTCCAGTTCAACTTCCGGTCTAGGATGACACCAAGGTATTTGGCCTCCTGAGAGAGGTTGAGCTCCGTTCCATCAAGGATTGGCTTCCTAAATGGTTCTATGTTATATCTCCTTGTATATATGACTAGCTCAGTTTTCCTAGGATTAATGCCCAGGCCACTGTCTCTGGCCCAATCAGATAATTTCTTCAGTGCTCCTTGCAACAGATCGCTGATTGTTGGTAGGAATTTTCCACCTACCAATATAACAACGTCATCTGCATATGCAACTACTTTGTTACCCTCATCAGAAAGGGATCTGAGGATATTATTGACAGCAAGAAGCCACAGAAGAGGAGATAAAACTCCCCCCTGTGGCGTTCCCCTGGTCACCAATTTCCTTATAGTTCCAGCTCCCAAGGTTGAATTTATTACTCGATGTCGTAGCATCGAGTCAATCCAGTCAGTCAGGAAGTTAGGAACATGTAGATCCTTTAATGAATTAGTTATTGTGTTGGCCTCAATGTTATTGAAAGCTCCTTCTATGTCTAGAAACGCTGCAAGAGTGTAATCTTTACTTTCTAGGTTTCTCTCTATGTAACCAACGACCTCATGAAGAGCGCTCTCAGTAGATTTTCCTTTGAGATAGGCATGCTGAGCGTCGCTTATGAGATTGTTGTCTATGCTTCCTCTTAGATAAATGTCTAAGATTCGTTCCATTGTCTTAAGGAGGAAGGATGACAGACTAATTGGTCTAAACTCCTTGGTGGATGAATGAATATGAATATGTTGCTGTGACTGTGTAGATGCGAAACTAAAAGAGATATTGTGTAGATGCGAAATAGAAAGAGATATTGTGTGGAATGCTGCAGGGTAGCTATATATGATTCTGACGCCTTTTTACTCAGTTACTGTCTTTCTAACATATTAAATTTTCGTTTCGAAATTATGTTATTGCATTATTTTATGTAAATTTAAATTTCTAAATGTCTACAAAACTCTCCTTACTATTGTGAGTTCTTATCAGTTCAACTATTTGATAGCTTGGTTTTGTTTGCCTTTAAAAAACCTTTATGTGGGGTTCCATTGGGAATGTTTCTTCACTTATACTGGCCAGTACATAAACTACGAGTAATGGACTAAAATATACAAAATGTACACCCAGTAATTCCATGACTTTATTCTTTCAACTTTTATTGTTTTAGAGAAAAAACATTTTAACACAATTTAACAAAGAGCGAGCAGAGAGGAAAAGCACTAAAATAATAAAATCGTGGAAAATCACTTTAACAACAACAGCAGTAGCAGCAAAAAAAAACATTGAACTCCTTTTGTTAGCGTTATGGCCGAAGTGCTGGATAGTAGTGGTTGCTGCCCCCTCCCTCTTTCTGAGAATGGCTAAAAAGCCGTTTTGTTGTGGGTTTTTAGCTTATCGCCAAGCAGAGATCTCAGTTAAAATCAGCTAATAACACAATTAAGCCATCACATGATGACGATGATGCCAGCCTGGTTTCTGGCATCTAATGCCGTTTGTCCGTCCGCCCGTCCGTCCATTTGCTCGATTGATGGTTTTTCATTCGCCTCATCTGCAGACAAAATGCCTGCTCAACGTTGAGGAGTGGAGACCCGCACTAACTGCCGCAGCCGCCACAATGCAAGACATCATCCATCCAGTTGACTTTTGATAGGAGCAACAAAAACCCCGATAACAACAACAAAGTATGGCAACCACAAAGCTTTTCATCCATTTTCCTTTGAGCCATTGTTGTTGGGATTTTCTGAGTCGAGTCAATGTTGGAGTTCATGAAACTTCATGCCGATGAGAAATATCATCATCATCGTCATCTTCATATCGTAAAAGATCTTAATCAAATAATTTTCCAATGATTTTTGTTTTGTTTGATTGCGTGAGTGTGTGTGTGTACAAATGTGTGCTTCTTTTGTTCACAAAGACAAAAGGTTGATTTGATTTTGTCTAAAAGAAAGTTAATTATGTGCGAGTGTGTGTGGGCATATCTGTATGTATGGGTACAAAAAGGGTTTGTTTATAGGCCTGATTTATGCATAGCGCCTGGAAAACATTCATATCTTACGTTGACGAGGGCAACATTTCAACTGAATTTGATTGTTTTTTTGCTGAGCCAAATCTAACCACAGGAACACCCAAAAATTTTGGCCATCTGGATGATCCCCTTGTTGTGGGTGCACCCCGATAAAAAACAGTCAAACTAGGCGGGAGCAGGACCATACAATAAATGAATAAATAAATGGTGAATAATGAACCCACCCACCTTCCTGATTTTGTGAAGAGGAATTCTTATAAAGGGTGATTTTTTAAGAGCTTGATAACTTTTTTTTAAAAAAAAACGCATAAAATTTGCAAAATCTCATCGGTTCTTTATTTTAAACGTTAGATTGGTCCATGACATTTACTTTTTGAAGATAATTTCATTTAAATGTTGACCGCGGCTGCGTCTTAGGTGGTCCATCCGCTTAGTCCAATTTTGGCATTTCCACGTTTTTGAGTAACAGAGACCCAATTGGTGCGAACGGCGACGAATCGAAAATTGGTGGTCATCATTAACACTGGCCGATACAGCTGCGATATTTTCTTCAGTTCGCACTCTACGTAAGCGTGTTGGTGGTTTAATGTCCAACAATGTAAATTTGGTGCGAAATTTAGTCACAATAGCCCGAATAGCAGCTTCAGTGGGTCGATTAAACTGACCATAAAATGGAAGCGCGCAATGAACTTTCTTAACAGAGCACGCATTTTGATAATAAAATTCAATAATTTGCAAGCGTTGTTCGTTTGTAAGACGATTCATGATGAAATGTCAAAGCATACTGAGCATCTTTCTCTTTGACACCATGTCTGAAATCCCACGTGATCTGTCAAATACTAATGCATGGAAATCCTAACCTCAAAAAAATCACTCTTTATATTAGGCTGAGTCGTGGTCAATACAAGTGGAAAAACAATTTCCAGTCACTCCACGAAAACAAAATTTTGGATTGTTTAACGATGATTTGCAAAATCCGTTCCTAGATCAAGCCGTCTATGAGCTAAACACCCCTAAAAATTATGTTTTTTCCAGCGTAATTTTTTACATTGCATTTTTATCTATTTTTTCCTCAATTAATAGACCCTCTGAAGCACTTTCAATGTAAATTTTGATTCCTACCATAGAGTAAGTCACAAAAAACAGGATCCAGGGACGAAATATTTTGCAGATCATCATTAAATAATACAATCTTCATTTTTGTGGGGTGGAAAATAATCGCGGCATTCAAATTCGTGTCCCATCCCATTATATACATATATGCCACAAGAAGTCAAATTTATTATTTTAAGATAAAATTTGATAGAAATTAACTTCGATCAAGACTTCACCCAAAATGATCTAAAATTTAGGAAAAGCAATAATTCATCATTTCTTTCCTTGAAACTAGGACATGTTTGACTTTGAAAAATATACGAAATAATGAAATTTATATAAAACTGGGATAAATTTATTGAGTATGGATTTTACCAAGATTTAGAATGCTATTTTTCTGAGTGTAGCTGACATTCTTTTTATCGTGGATAACATTAATTTACAAAAAAATAAAAAAAAAAATGAAAAACAATATGGTCTTGAGCCAGTACAATATACCAGGTCAAATCAAATATTGATTATAGACCGAAATTAAACAAACGAAAACAAATTAGAAGAACAATTCTGTATTTTTTTTTTTGATTTTTTATTAAAATTTACAAAACTTTTATCGCAAATACTAGCAATAAAAATATAAACAATCACACAAATACAAGAAATATTTACTTGGCACAGATCACACTACGGAACACAAAAAGAATTCACGTTGCAGAACTACCTTGATTAAGGCTCGGACATACCAAAGGTAGTCATGAAAGATATATTGACAGGACACTTCCTTCCATATGCAAATTTGGTAATATTTGTACAATCTCTATTGAGCATATTTTGGATCAGTATTTCATAATGTCAGAACGGACATTTTTTGGCACAATGAAACCTTCTAATTTGTTGGACCTTAATATCGCTGGTGTTGTTTATTGAAGTATCTAGAAATGACTGGTTTAATATGGGAAATGTAACGAAGACATAAGTTATGCTAATCCCTCAATTTTCTCACAAGGCAATAAGGCCTTAGATGCCAATGCCTATTTTCTTAAATTTAGTTTGTAATTTAAAATTATAAGTTAAATTCTTGTAAATAAATAAATAAATGGTTGCGATAAACAAGTCAAAATGTTTTCAGGTAAAATTACAGATTTCTACGCAATCAGAGGAATGTATACACCGAATTTCATTATTCCAGGTGTAGCCGTTTGGTTGGTACCATTTTTATCCCTCCGTACCCATTGTATCCCTTGAAAGTACGAATTTGGAAAAAACCTTTTATTTTTCATGTCTACGTGGTCAAAGGAATGTATACTCCGAATTTCATGACTCTAGATGCGGTCATTTGGTTGGTACTATTTTTATCCCCTTTTTCTATTTTGACCCCAAAAAGTACGAATTTCGAAAAAACAGTTTATTTTCCGTGTCTACATAGCCAGAGGAATGTATACTCCGAATTTCAAGACTCTAGGTGCGGTCATTTGATTGGTACTATTTTTATCCCCTATTTTCATTTTAACCCCAAAAAGTACGAATTTTGAAAATCCGTGTTTTTTACTTGTCTATGCAATCAGAGAAATGTATAGACCGAATTTCATTATTCTAGGTACAGCCGTTTGGTTGGTACCATTTTTATCCCTCTATTCCCATTTTACCCCTTCAAAGTACGAATTTGGAAAAAATACTTTTATATTATGTATCTACTCAATTAGAGGAATGTACACACCGAATTTCGTGTTTCTAGCTGTTGTCGTTTAATATGTACCATATTTATCCCTTTTTGCCCCATTTCACCCCCTACAAATAAGAATCACTACCAAATATCAAGCAAATATAAACAGACATATTAAAAGAAATACGCTAAAATATTAGGGATTATTATGGGTATTTTTAGTCCTTGTGAGGGAAAAAATTTTCCCTTTGGGCCGATTTCGCCCAGTTTCAATCCCAACAGATCTACGACTATAAGACGCATTTATGGAAAATTTGAACGTTCTAGCTCCTTTCGATTAGATGCCAGCGTGATTCAACAGACGGATGGACATTGCTTGATCGTCTTAGAATTTTATGACGATGAAGAATATATATACTTTATGGGGTCTCAGGTCGATATTTCAAGGTATTACAAACGGAATGACAAAGTTAGTATACCCCCATCCTGGAGGTGGAGGGTATAATTAAGAATTAAATTGATAGCCAGACCTATTCGTTTTAATAATCTGATTTTCATGCTAATGTTCTAAAATTCACAGTTTTGTATTCAAGATTTTGAAAAAATTGCTAAATTGAATTGTTGCAGTAATCGAGTAGTTTCATTAATCGAGCATTGCGGTACACGAAGTCGCACATTATTTCAATGAAATCTTTTTAGTTTAGACTGATGTCACGTTTATAATTCTTGTAGAGTAACTACCAAATCGTTATTTTTCGCGTCTACGGATTTCATTATTCTAGCTGCAGCCGTTAGGTTGGTACCATTTTTATACCTTTTCCCAAAAGTATGAAATCCTATAAATTATTTTATTTTACGAGTCCAGTGGGGTCCGTGAATTTCCGGGAAAAAATTTAAATTTCTCAGGGAATACGAGATATATTAAAAATTATTTGATTGCTTATTTTGAGCACTAATTTAGTTTTACTATACAAATGGGAAGTTGTAGATATATTTCAAATTCGTATATTTACATTACTGTTCTCTCAGAGAACATGGACTTACTTACTGTCGGATAATGTGTGTGGGAGGTACCGGAAATTTGTAGTAATTGGACACTGCTTCCACATTCGTAAATAATTATAAAAACATGAATTTCTGGCACCGGTATAGGAGTTATCCGGAGTTTATATCCTCGATCTCCATTTAGATTGCACTTCTACGTTGTCAGGGAATTTACACTCCAAATTTACACTCTAGCCGAAAAATCCAATTTTACTTTGCTTTTATATGGTCAAAGGAATTAACATACCGAATTTCACGATTCTAGGTGTAATACTTAAGTTGGTACCATTTTTATCCCTTTCTGTCCCGCAAGCCTCTTAAAAGTACAATTTTCGAAAAATCCAATTTTACTTCGCTTTTATATGGTCAGAGCAATTTACATACCAAATTTCACGTAATACTTTTGTTGGTAGCATTTTTATCCCTTTTTGTCCCGCTCATCCCTTATAAGTATAAATTTCGAAAAATCAATTTATATTGCAAGTCTATGTTGTCAGAGAAATGTAAATACCGATTTTCATGATTCTATCTGCAATTCTTAAATTGGTACCATTTTTATCCCTTTTTGTCTCTTTCCTCCCTTAAAAGTACAAATTTCGAAAATTCCCTATTTGTAGCTCTTCTGCATGGTCAGTGCAAGGAACACACCGTTTCTAGCTACTGCCGTTTAGTCAGGACGAAGGTACGATGTTTATCCCTTTTTGTCCCATTTTACCCCCAAAAAGTACGAATTTCGTAAAACCCTTTCTTAGTCGACGTCTACGTCATATTTCGGAATTAATATTACCATGTACAAAGTTTGAATTGATTTCTAACTCCTTTCGAGATTTATCGTGTACACCAGCCAGCCATGGCTCAAACATCTTAGAATGTTGTGAAACGGATTTGGTCCAAACATACATAGGGTCTTAAGTCACTCCTTCAATGCGTTACACTTTTTTACTGTCCCAAATGATATATACCCTCCTACTCTGTAGAGTGAGGGTATAATAATGTTTTTTCTCTAATGGCAACGAGTTTTATCCGAACGCTTTTGGTGGAAAGGTCTGCGCTACTGTGTTAAGTAGACTACTGATAAAATTTTCACATTTGCACTGAGGTCATCAACATATACTTATGACGGAGGTGAATCGCCAACCCATGATTGTATGGTGCTAAATTTTGCAATTTTTATTTTTTTTAATGTAATTAATTTTTGTACAGTAACTTATGGATTCATTTCGTTCAACAAATTAATGCAGTTCTAAATGAGAGCCTGCAAAATAAAATCGGTATAGAATGCTAGATATTAAGGTAAAATGAGTTCAAAGTTCAAACAGCAGTCCATCAACTTGATATTGTCAATGTAATTCCATCCAACCGAGATGCATGCGAGTGGAGTGGCTTAATGTCTGTGAGAAAATTGTTGGTGACCCAAAACAAACACCACCACCTCCAGCTCTGCGGGTAACAGCGACAACAACGACAACAGCGACAGCAACCCAAAGTATAAAATTCAGTGAAAGTTCAATTGTTGCCATTAAATATTCATTCGATTCACCACAAAATCAAACAGCAACAGACGCAGACTCAAACGCAAACCCAGAGAGAAGACGACTCTGCGGTACAATCGAAACGCGGCATTTGGTTGCATCTTCATGCAACCTCGGTCTGTCTGTCCCTCGTTCGTCCGTCCGTCTACGTTTGTTGACTTTGCGTTGACTCTTGCGATACGTGTTGCCGTGCCACCATTTGCAGCTGATCTGCTCTAATGATGTTTGCTCTGAAGGTTCAACAATCACAATAAATGGCGTTGCATTTGGATGTGCGACGTAAATTGCTTTCTTTGGTGTTACTCCCCTTGTGGGGCACAAACAGAAATCTATAACAGACAGACAGTCAGTCAGTCAGACAGACAGACAGACAGACTGTCATTCTCATTCATGCCGTTGTTGAAAGTGTAAGTCTTGTGTGTGATTTTCCAATTAAATTAAATGTAAAATGGTAATTATTACAAAACTTTTGTAGATTTAAATAAAATCTATTCAAAATTGGCAGAGAAGACGATGTAATTGCAGATAAAGAAAGGGAAACTATGCAGGGTTTATAATAAATTTTATAAATTAGTAATGCATACTGTTGTACTTAACTACGGTTGTCCAAAACTCCATTTAGTCAATATCCTGTTTAGACAATTGCTATCTTACCTGAAAAGAAAGGAAAACAGATTGATGAATATATATTGTATTTCGTGAATATAATTAGAAATCCTGAAGGCATTTATAATATATATAAGAAACTTAATCGAATAAATAAAAAAATAATATTTATTTAAATTAATTTATTTTGAGTCTATAAATATTCTCAAAAAAGTTTTTGACTCATTATTTTTTATGTGCATGCATTATTATGCAGAACTGGTCCAATTTTAATAGACCAAGCTGAAGTGTTTTTGAGTTTAAGTCTGGAATATAGGCTCACCATAGTTTAAAATATAGAAACCTCAGAGAACTTCGATCATCCGTCAAATTGCCATTGTAAAATTTATTTTTTTTTGTTTTTAATTTATTTTAAAAACATGACTTCTGATCAGTTTTCGAGCCTACGGCCTACTTTTATGCAAGACTTGCTAAACAAAAATCTCATATAGGACTACAATTTCTAATCTTAACAAGTAAAAAAGGCGTTAAGTTCGGCCGGGCCGAACTTTATATACCCTCCACCATGGATTGAACAGAGGTTGTCGGTTTTAGTAGAAGTGCAGTAATATTACAAGAAAATATAAATTTTTTAATATAGCCAAACCAAAACAAATACGAATATTGAAAAAATAATTTTATAAATAAATATAATATTTTAATTATTTCAAACCATTATTAATTTCAAATCAAAAAATAAATATTCTTATATTTATATTTTCAAAAAGCTTAAATACCATAAATATTGGTAGATAGTGGGTGCTACAATTGGTTGTATTTCCATTCTATTTTAATTCCAAAAGTATAAATTTTGAAAATCCATTATCAGACGCACATAGTGCAAAATAACCTAACTTCATGATTCAACCAATTTTTGCCGTAAAAGAAAAAGTACGAATTTGGAAAGAAAACTTTTTACTTTGCGTGTCTATGCAGACAGAGCACTGTCTACACTGACTTCCATGATTCCAGCTGGACCCATTTGGTTGGTACCATTTTTACCCCCTTGACGTTTCTACGTAATTAGAATTTCATCATTATAGCTGTAGTCGTTTAGTTGGTACTATTTTTATCCCTCTTTACCATTGTATCCCTTGAAAGTACAAATTTCGAAAAATCAGTTTATTTTCCGTGTCTACGCAGTCAGAGGAGTGTATACTTCGAATTGCATGACTGCGGTCATTTGGTTGGTACTAAATATTTGTATCCCCTTTTTCCGTTTTAGTCCCATACAACACGAATTTCGAAATATTCGTCTATTTTCCGTGTCTACACAGTCAGAGGAATGTATACTCCGAATTTCATGACTCTAGCTGCGGTTATTTGATTGGTACTATTTTTATCCCATTTTTTCATTTTAACACCAAATAGTACGAATTTCGAAAAATCTGTTTATTTTAAGTGTCTACGCAATCAGAGGAATGTATACACCGAATTTCATTATTCCACGTGTAGCCGTTTTGTTGGTACTATTTTTATCCTCCGTACCCATTGTATCCCTGGAAAGTACGAATTTGGAAAAAAACCTTTTATTTTCCGTGCCTACGCAGTCAGAGGAATGTATATTCCGAATTTCACGATTCTAGCTGCGGTCATTTGGTTGGTACTATTTTTGTCCCTTTTTTCCATTTTAACTTCAAAAAGTACGAATTTCGAAAAATCCATTTATTTTAAGTGTCTACGCAATCAGAGGAATGTATACACCGAATTTCATTATTCTAGGTGCAGTCGTTTGGTTTGTACCATTTGTATCCCTCTATTCCCATTTTATCCCTTAAGAGTACGAATTTGGAAAAAATACTTTTATATTATGTATCTACTCAATTAGAGGAATGTATACACCGAATTTCGTGTTTCTAGCTGTTGTCGTTTAATATGTACCATTTTTATCCCTTTTTGCCCCATTTCACCCCCTACAATTAATGGTGCACGTTTTTGCTATAAGGGGAATGCGCATACCAAATATCAAGCAAATATAAACAGACATATTCAAAAAACATGCTTAAATGCGCTAAAATATTATGGATTTTTTTGGGTATTTTAGTCCTTGTGAGGGAAAATTTTTTCCCTTTGGGCCGATTTCGCCCCGTTTCAATCCCAGCCGATCTACGACTATAAGACGCATTTATGGAAAATTTGAACGTTCTACCTCTTTTCGTTTAGATGCTTTCAACAGACGGTCAGACGGACGGACATGGCCAGATCGTCTTAGAACGTTATGACGATCAAGAATATATATACTTTTTAGGGTCTCAGGTCGATATTTCAAGGTGTTACAAACGGAATGACAAAGTTAGTATACCCCCATCCTGGAGGTGGAGGGTATAAAAAGCATAATACCAAATAATTGCAAGCATATAGATATTTTTGCACTATAGTAAACTATAAACAGATTTATTCAAACAAGATTATTGATTAAGCCGTGATCACGGTCATTCTTTAAAAGAACGTTGATTTATAAATCACGGTCACTGAGAACGACGTTCTCCAAAAATCTCTGGATTGCCCATCCCTACTGCATAGAGGCTGGGCCTTGAATCTTAAAATTTGATGCGGACAAAGCGTTCCAAAATGTGACATTTGCAAACTGCTATTTGGCCGAAAAGGGACAGAAATGGTGGTTAATGCTCTAAAAGACTCAGTACCAAGTATTCTATATATTTCACCTGCGAACATCTTCAGTAAACGTAGATCACATCTGGCCATGTTTATTCCCTACACCATAGGGTATAATGTCTTTGTGCATTTGTAACACCCAAAAGGAAGCGAGATAGACCCATCGTTTATTATACCGATCGACGTAGAATCACCTTTTGAATTGATTTAGCCTGTGCATCATCGCAATTATTAATATCTTATACTTACACTAGAAAGATCTATGGTTAAAGTGGATGAGATCGGTTTTTATATAGGATTTATATATAGCACTTGATACAAATGAAGCAAGTGTAGGGTATAATATAGTCAGCCCCGACTGACTTTAGCCTTTCCTTAATTGTTTTATTTAGCTTCCATACAAATGTTTTTTGGCGACTGTATTTTAAACCGTTATATAACAAGCACATTACAACCAACTTTGGTCAGATAACTATTATATTTCAACTAAGAATCATATCTTCTGAAAGTGGGCCATGTGGGTCTATGTTTTGATATAGGCCTCCAATTTGACTCCTCGCCATGTAGAACACACATATTTTCTATCAAATTTAACCCAAGTGTTGTGTCATATTTTTACTGACTGAAATAGTCATTCATATTTGGTAATAAAATCTTGAAATGGGATTGAAAGTGGAGGGTATTATATAGTCGTCGACTCAGCCAGATTTCAACTTTTCATACATAATTTTTCATGATTTTTGGAACAACTTTTCATTGGGTGATTCCGGAGCCCCATTTTTAGATCTCGTCGATATAAACGAATTTCATTCGTTCCATATCGCTTTTTATTACAAAACCTGGTTGTTTTAAAATATTAGTGAATTTTTAATGAAGAAAATGTTTTAAATCGAGAATGGGATTTTATAGACCCTGCCATCAATTTTGACCTTTCATGCTAAAGTTTTATTTTTATTCTTTAATGGCAAAATTCAAAGCTTTGTGTAAAATTTGCTTAAAATAGGTTCCTTCTGGAGAGCTAAATATGTGGAAAGACGTCAAAGGTTACAAGGTGAAACGTAGAGTGAAGCGATTATGAAACTCATTCCAGAATATTAGTCTGGAGTGATAAAAGGAAAAATCTGGAGGGACATTTGAAAGGGACCTACATTAAAATTAAAACCGATGGGACACACTGTATTAATTTTTTGTGTTATCGATTTGATTGATTTATATGTGTTTGGAATGTAATACGTTCGAATTGTAGCTATTTCGACTTTCATTCACAGAATTTTGTATATGAAATATATGTTGTGCAAAATAATTCTAAGTCGATTGTTATAATAAACGATCGGTTGCTTTTGGGTGCTGCAAACAACTGCACAAAGAAACAATACTCTTGTGGAGTGTATAAATATGATTTTACGTGACAACCTAATGTACCCATTGCGAATGATCTGCAATTTCCTTTTGCCATAAACGACCTATTCAGGTTGCATTAACACCAAACCAAAAGTATGGGCAGAGTGGTGGTGTTTATGTTAATTGAATAAATATAAAATTCACTTTCTTCACGAAATTATTCGGCAACATTAGCAACAACACAAACACAACAGCAACGACAAGAGCTCTAACATTAAAACAAACAAGTAAAAGTTGTCTAACAACGACAACAACTACAGCAACAACAACAAAAAAGATGACTAATCACAATTTAAAGTTTATTACTTCATCTCGGATAGAAAACATAAAAAATCACTTCAATTCACTTTCATTAACATAAAATTTCAGAAATCTAAACATAAAATTATACAAAACAACAACAAAAAACACCAAAGAAAATTTCATTCTACCAGAGACGAGAAAACAACAACATCACTACAACTACCTGTAAACAAGTACTCGCAGCCGTACATAAACACTATAATTTCCAAAGTCATAATTATCTTTCATAATAAATCTTTACATGAGAATAAAGATTTGATTAACGGCGAACGAGAAGAAGAAGAAAAAGTTTCACTTCCTGTGCGGCGTTGATTCTGCGCCGCCCAGAAGGGGCAGCCTGGGCTGTAAGTGGCTGTAACTAAATCTTGTTTTAATTATGGCCAAGATTAGGGGGGGGCAACCTGGCCAAAAGAACATGATTTATTTTGTTTTGTGGGCCAATTCTATGCCTCCAGTGTGCTTTTGAGCCACATGCGAATTACGCCCACTCGCATGCCGTCCAAAAATTGAGCCAAGTTTGGCACCTGGTGCCTGGTCTTGCCAAATATAATCTATGTATGTATTTTAAATACATATGCACATATTTACTTATGTATCAACATATGTGTGTGCACACAACAACTTATTTGCACCTTTAATCTCTTCATTCTGGTACATAATCGTCAATTATTTACACATCATCAACAGCGACAGCAGCATCATTTATAAGCAGATTTTCTAAAGTCAACACCAGCCACAACAACATTCAACAAAACACACGTACGTGGTCATCGTTAATTATGATGATTTTGACTAAAAACCAAAAAACATGGAAAACATAAAACGAACGCACGCAGTCTGACAGTGGTCAATATTGACCTTAGAAGACCCTACTCGCATCAACGTTGCAACATTGAAGGTGAGTGTTGAGATTTTCCGCACTTAGAAAATCAACGGTGGGAATATTTCAGTGAGAGGCTGTAAAATTTAACATTTGAACACATTAACATTAGAAAACATTACTTCGTAATGATAAAATATAAAAATGAAAGAAAATAATTGAGCTTTTGATTATGAAAGAGTTATAAGTAGGTTAACATTAAAATGTATGAAAATTTAGAATGACTCACAAATCAAGAGAAGAAAGAAAAATTGAATCACTGGAGCCGAATGGAAAAAGATGGATGAATGAAGCCTATTCCGGAGAAAGCCTTGGACATGACCTTCTCCAATTTAGGTTCCACACACTTCCAAAGAAAACAAAAAAATCGAAGAGTTTTGTATTTTGTGCCAAAATTGCAAATGATTTAATAAAGTGAGCCCACTGTGGGGGAATAGAAAAAGTTGGGTGAATGTGACTTATAGCGCAGACAGATCCCAGTTTAAGCCCCCCATAAACAAGTGCTATAAGTAGGTTAACATTAAAATGTATGAAAATTTAGAATGACTCACAAATCAATCAAGAGAAGAAAGAATAATTGAATCACTGGAGCCGAATGGAAAAAGATGGATGAATGAAGCCTATTACGAAGAAAGCCTAGCACATGACCTTCTCCAATTTAGGTTCCACACACTTCCAAAGAAAACAAAAAATCGAAGAGTTTTGTATTTTGTGCCAAAATTGCAAATGATTTAATAAAATGAGCCCACTGTGGGGGAATAGAAAAAGTTGGGTGAATGTGACTTATAGCGCAGACAGATCCCAGCTTAAGTCCCCCATAAACACTTCGGAGTTAAAAAAAATCTCACAATTTTTGATTTATGCAACAGAAGCATATTTTCCACTGTGGCCGAATAGAAAAATGTAATTTGTAACCTTTCCACACACACTTCACAAAATTAAAAAAAATCCTCACAATTTTGCATATGATCTACAAAAAATCCTGAATGAAAAAGGTTGTATTGATGAAACTATAGCAAAAGTTTGATTAAATGTGGCACGTACATTTTACTAGAAGCTCAAAGTGAGCCTTGTGGTTCAAGGACTTCGAAAATAATCTTAATCCTTGAATATCCTTAATCCTTGAATATTTTTATTTTTTCTTATTTTTATTTAGTTTATTATTATATTTAGTTTACAATAGCCCTATATATTTAAATTCTAAAACGATATTTTAAACAGTAAAAAGGCGTTACATGGAGTGCATTCCACAGTATAATCGTCAGATTAAAGGCTGTCGACCTTTAAATTAATTTAAAATTATGATAATTTTAGCTAATTGCGATATCTGTTAAATAAGTTGCGATATTTTAATATTACAAATTTGAATTAAAATTAATTAATTAATTCATCTTAAAGATGTTTAAAAATGTTTTATGGCGTGTTAGTCATTCACTACATATTGCAATTTACTTTATATATATATATATATATATATATATATATATATATATGCGTGATTGAGTGACTGATCACTCCCCAGACCAAACGGCTAGAGCTAGAATCATGAAATTTGATGTGTACATTTCTCTTACAGGTGTTTCTTTCTCAGGTGTGATAAGACGGTATTTTTCGAAATTCGTACTTTTAAGGGGTAAAACGGAGTAAAAAGGGATAAAAATGGTACCACCGCAATGACCAAACGGCTGGGCTTGAAATTTGATATGGATATTCCTCTTGCGGCATAAAGACATCCCAAAAAGTGTCATTTTAAAAATTCGTACTTTTGGGGTGTTAAATAGAGCAAAAAGGGACAAAAATGGTACCAACAACACGGCTGAAGCAAGAATCATGAAATTTGGTGTGTACATTTCTCTTGCAGCGTAGATATCAGATTTGAAGGGATTTTTTCGTAATTCGTACTTTGAAAGGGTAAAATGGGGTTGAATTTGGTATGGTTATTCCTCTTGCGGCACCCAAAAAACTGCTTTTGAAAAATTCGTACCTTTGGGGGGTTAAATGGGACAAAAAGGGACAAAAATGGCACAAACAGCACGACTGAAGCTAGAGGCATGAAATTTGGTGTGTACATTTCTCTTATAGCGTAGAGATCAGGTATGAAGGGAGTTTTTCGTAATTCGTACTTTTAACGGGTAAAATGGGGTCGAAAGGGATGAAAATGGTACCACAGCAATGACCAAACGGTTGGACCTAGAATCTTGAAATTTGGTACGCAAATTCATCTTATAGCTTCAACGCGCCAAAAAAATATATTTTTTTAAATTCGTATTTTTAGAGGGTGAAATCGGGTAAAAAGGGTAAAAATGGTACCAATCAAACGGCGCCTTTTTACTTGTTGTATTTTTTGATTTGACACTTTTCACTCTAGATACCACATATTATAACAGATTTTCTTCAAAATTGGAAAAACATCTTATATTCCAACTAGAATCACCTGTGGTAAAAATGGGTCAGATCGGTTCAGATTTATATATAGCTCCCATACAAATTTCGCTCCCGATTTGACTTTTTCCGCTCTAGAAACCACATATTACATCAGATTGTCTTCAGATTTGGCAAAACATCTTATATTTCAACTATAAACACCTGTGGTAAAAATGGGTCAAATCGGTTCAGATTTATATATAGCTCCCATACAAATTTCGCTCCCGATTTGACTTTTTCCGCTCTAGAAACCACATGTTGCATCAGATTGTCTTCAGATTTGGCAAAACATCTTATATTTCAACTATAAACACCTGTGGTAAAAATGGGTCAGATCGGTTCAGATTTATATATAGCTCCCATACAAATTTCGCTCCCGATTTGACTTTTTCCGCTCTAGAAACCACATATTATATCAGATTGTCTTCAAATTTGGCAAACCATTTTATATTTCAACTAGAAACACCTGTGGTAAAAATGGGGTAGATCGGTTTAGATTTATATATAGCTCCCATACAAATTTCGCTCCCGATTTGACTTTTTTCGCTCTAGAAACCACATATTTTAACAGATCCTCTTCAAATTAGGCGAAATATATTATATTTGTCCTAGAAATACCTATAGTGAAAATGGGTCAGATCGGTTCAGATTTAGATATAGCCCCCATACGAATTTCACTCCCGATTTGACACTTTTCACTCTAGATACCACATTTTATAACAGATTTTCTTCAAAATTTGAAAAACATCTTATATTTCAACTAGAAACACCTGTGGTAAAAATGTGTTAAATCTGTTCAGATTTATATATACCTCCCATATAAATTTCGCTCCCGATTTAACTTTTTCCGCCCCAAAAACCACGAATTTTCACCGAATTTCTTCAAAGTGAAAGTTAGTCACATTTTTCCATGTTTGGATATAGCCCCGATACAATATTCTTATCGATTTGACAAATCGAACCAGGTCGTATTAGCCTATGATTAGGAAACATACAAAAATTCTTCCCGTTTTCACTTTTTTACCGAGTTGGACTGTATTTGGTTGGAAAGTGGAGTGTATCATATAGTCGGCCCCGCCCGACTTTAGCCTTTCCTTACTTGTTTATTATTCAATTAATGTAATACTTTTGTTCGAATACTTTTTTGAATAATGAATAAATCATCATGAAAATAAATATTTCGAACAATTTATCCTAAATATGCGGTTACGCGTTATTATCTGAGTTGTATAGGGTTGGCCGTTTAAAATTATTACTACTGATTATTTTTTAAAATTTGCGGTTTTATTGGAAAGGTTAAACTTTGTCATTTAACAATGGAACACAATATCATTCATATGACTACCACGACTGGCTCGGCCCAGTACAGCCCAAAATCCACACCAAACAGTGACTCGTTGTGGATGCATTGGCTTCTCAATGGTCACCCACACGGTTCTCTGAACACCATATGCGGCAATTTTGCTTATTGACATAGCCACCGAGATGAAAATGAGCTTCATGAAGGCTGAACTGAAGACCGATCTCTTCTCGAAATTTCTTACAGTTTGCATTAAAGACTCACTACTTTGGAAGTAAGTTTTTAAAACTTCCAATTGTGTTCGAGCGATAGCGTCACATTTTGCAAATATCAAACACAAACCTGAAAATAACAAGTAAGGAAAGGTTAAAGTCGGGCGGGGCCGACTCTATGATACACTCCACTTTCTATCCGAATACAATTTAATTCGGTGAAAATGTGAAAACGGGCAGGATTTTTGCATCCTGTAAATGTGTGTGTTTGACAAATCGGAAAGGACATTTGTATGGAAGTATATTGAAATCTGGAACGAAATAGGTGAAATATAATTCGTATAGTTAGGCCAAAATCGGTTAAACATTTGGGAGGAACATTTGTATTTGCGCTATATCTAAATCTGAACCGATCTTACCTACTTTCTGCAATGGTGTTTATAGTTGGATTATAAGATGTTGTGCCAAATTTAAAGAAAATCGGGTACAATATGTGGTTTCTAGAGCGGAAAATGTCAAATCGGGAGCGACATTTGTATGTGAGCTATATCTAAATCTGAACCGATCTTACCCAATTTTTGCATAGATGTTTATAGTTGGATTATAAGATGTTGTGCCACATTTAAAGAAAATCGGGTACAATATGTGATTTCTAGAGCGGAAAATGTCAAATCGGGAACGACATTTGTATGGGAGCTATATCTAAATCTAAACCGATCTTACCCAATTTTTGCATATGTGTTTATAGTTGGATTATAAGATGTTGTGCCAAATTTAAAGAAAATCGGGTACAATGTGTGGTTTCTAGAGCGGAAAATATTAAATCGGGGGCGACATTTGCATGGGAGCTATATCTAAATCTGAACCGATCTTTCCCATTTTTTTCATAGGTGTTTATAGTTGGATTGTAAGATGTTGTGTCAAATTTAAAGAAAATCGGGTACAATATGTCGTTTCTACAGCGGAAAATGTCAAATCGGGAGCGACATTTGTATGGGAGCTATATCTAAATCTGAACCGATCTTACCCAATTTTTGCATAGGTGTTTCTAGTTGGATTGTGAGACGTTGTGTCAAATTTAAAGAAAATCGGGTACAATATGTCGTTTCTAGAGCGGAAAATGTCAAATCGGGAGCGACATTCGTATGGGAGCTATATCTAAATCTGAACCGATCTTACCCAATTTTTGCATAGGTGTTTGTAGTTGGATTATAAGATGTTGT
This sequence comes from Polietes domitor, assembly GCA_947397865.1. NCBI lineage: Eukaryota > Metazoa > Arthropoda > Insecta > Diptera > Muscidae > Polietes > Polietes domitor. Next base: position 74,579,291 of record OX377621.1, on the reverse strand, counting down.
GCCAAATTTAAAGAAAATCGGGTACAATATGTGGTTTCTAGAGCGGAAAATGTCAAATCGGGAGCGACATTTGTATGGGAGCTATATCTAAATCTGAACCGATCTTACCCAATTTTTGCATAGGTGTTTCTAGTTGGATTGTAAGATGTTGTGTCAAATTTAAAGAAAATCGGGTACAATATGTCGTTTCTAGAGCGGAAAATGTCAAATCGGGAGCGACATTTGTATGGGGGCTATATCTAAATCTGAACCGATTTGCCTCAAATTAAATAGCGTTCGTCCTTGATCCACAAAACTTACTTGTGCCAATTTTTGTTAAGATCGGACTATAATTGCGACCTGTAGTTTGATTACAACAATAGATGGACAGACAGACGGACAGACAGACAGACGGACAGACAGACAGACAGACGGACATTGCTAAATCGACTCAGAAAGTGATTCTAAGTCGATCGGTATGCTTAACAATGGGTCTATCCCGCTTCCTTTTGGGTGTTACAAACAAATGCACAAAGCCATAATACTCTCGTGGAGTGTATAAAAATTAATATTATTCTACTTTTCAACGTCAAAGTAATCGGTAGTTCAAATTTAGAATTTTAAATGGCCAACCCAATATGTGGTGGAACACAAATATTTAAAACGCTCAAATTGACATTTAACTAAATTTTTGAGAGATTAAAGATTACGATTTTTTCTGCAAATTTTTGCCACTGTGTAACTCTGTGTAACTCTATGACGGACCTACCACCACCCAACTAAGATGTAGCGCCCTTATTAATACCCAAATCACATGTTCATATTTTGGATGAATGAATTCCACCTATGCTTTTTTGACTTTTCGCATTTGTTTTCCCTCGCCAATTATCACTCCGATGATGTTTTTAAAATGTTTATTTTGTTGCGTTTAAAACGAAAAATGCGTGAAAATAGAATCAAGCGGAACTTCTATAATTAGGTTACGGTTTGCGTTTTCCATGTCTTTTGGTATGTAGGACATACCAGCCACGCTCCGAGCTGCGCTGTGCCGTGCCGTGCCGCGCTGTCCAATATCTAAATTAAGATAAATTAGATTCTACGCCGCGCGGACAACAAGAAAACAGAAACATTGGCAAATATTTGTAGACAACTGACTGCTGACGGACTGACTGACTGACTGATTGACTGACTGACTGTCCGACTGTTACGAATAATAAATCATTACAAATGTTCTGCCATCGAGGTGGTCGATGCTGGTGAAGATAGAATTAGAAAGGTTTTTGTTTTTCGAAAAAGTAATGAACAGTGACTTTGGTCTTAAGTGAATCTTCCCCCGGGCGACAGGGACGCATTCCATTCCCCGACATGATGAATTTCATTGCAACTTTTACAAATTACGTATGTACTGGCAGACAGATTGAGATGTCTTGGAATGTACATTTTTATTTTATTCGAAAACTTAATGAAGTTCAAAAGGTTTGAATAAAATTCGATTCAAATTTTCAGTTAATAGTTGTTGGCCCTTCCTACTCACCGACAGCAATTTTTTGCATACTCATAGATACAAATTTAATTTAATAAATTTTAAGTATATAAAAATATTAAAATATTAATCATATCCCCCAATGTGAACTATCAAACTCCCCATTCATCCCCAATCCCTGCCGTCTGGCCACTGACCGAACGCATTGGTTCATCAGTTCATCATCACTTCGGAGTCTATATATAAATACCTTCAATCATTTCGTTTGCATTAAAACTTTTCCCCTCCACATTAACAACGAATTGAATTCAATTGAATTGAATTAAATATAAATGCGATAATGTTGCGGATGAAATTGATTTTACTTTGACGCCGCCAACTGCGCCGACCAAATCAAGCAAAAAAGAAAGCAAACTTTAAATGAGCAACATCGCTACGTAAACATTCGATGATTTAAGTTTTAAGAAGATTTTCAATGCCGCCAACTTGAGAGAGACTTTTTTTCCCTGTTGCCAACACTAGCAACAACAACAACGCCACCGAGTACTTTGCGAATATTGTGACTGACTTATTAAGATGAAACCGATTGAAAGACAAACCGCTGGATGGCATAAACGAAAAAATAATTAACAACTTTCGTTGATAACTTCCCAAGTAGATGAGCAGTGAAATAATGCCGCCAAAAGGGTGCTTTCGAAGGCATGGTGGATTATGTGTCTTCAAATGAAATCAAGTGGAGACCTGTGAGATACATATAAATGGTGGTTAAATTGCAAGGGCCGATGTTGAATGTGAACCTCACCTAAACGTCAAGTTTTTTTTTTTTTTTGCATTTCATTTGACATTTCTCAATTTCAGACTAACTCAATTTGAACCATGGAAAGATACACAATCGAGCAACGCGTTAAAGTTATTCAGGCTTATTATGAAAATGGGCGTTCAAATCAAAATGCATATCGTGCACTTCGTGATATTTTCATCTTCAGTGATGAGGAACATTTTCACCTCAGTGGATTCGTCAATAAGCAGAATTGCCGCATTCGGGCGAATGATAATCCATGAGTGATTGTCGAAAAGCCCATGCACCCACAAAGAGTGACTGTTTGGTGCGGTTTATCGGCTGGCGGCATCATCGGACCGTATTTTTTCGAAAATGAGGCCGGTCAGGCAGTTACTGTGAATGGTCTTCGCTATCGTGGGATGATAAAGAACTTTTTATGGCCCTAATTGGAAGATATGGATGTGGTCGATGTGTGGTTTCAACAAGACGGTGCCACTTGCCACAAAGATAACGCGACAATGGCTCTTTTTGCGCGACAAATGTGTTACGATCTTATATCGTGCCTTTTTTACTTCGAACTGATCACCTTATCAAATTTGGCACAACATCTTATAGTCCAACTAGAAACACCTATAGTGAAATCGGGTAAGATCAGTTCAGATTTAGATATAGTCCCCATACAAATGCCGCTCTCGATTTGACTTTTGCCGCTCTAGAAACCACATATTGTACCCGATTTTCTTTCAATTTGTCACAAAATCTTATAATCACCCATATCGCGAATAAAATTTCCCTGGGAGTCAATTTTTCCCTTGAAATTGCTATATGAATTTCTACTAGTTTTTCAAGATTATTCTTCCTTTTTACTTCGAACCGATCACCTTATTTCTGTGCCAATTCAAATAAGTGAAGCTATTCAGGAGTTCTATTCGTTTTACAAACTTGCGCCTACATGATAATAGAAAATTCCTCGTGAATAAATTCCCCTTTTGTTCGCGATAAGGGTGAATCCAACTAAAAACACCGTTGGTGAAAGCGGGTAAGATCGTGTTATCTCACGTCGAGGCGATGTCAATTGGCCGCCAAGATCATGTGCTTTGATACCGTTGGACTTCTTTCTTTGGGATTATTTGAAAGAAAAAGTGCGCGTCGATAAGCCAGCAACAATTCAAGAGCTACAGGATGAGATAATTCGGCACATTAATGGCATAGAACTTCAATTATGTCGCAGTGTCATCGAAAATTTGGACCATATTTTTGAACCATACCAATATTACATAATAAAAAGAAATGACAATAATTTGTGTTTTATTCAGAATTAACATCGGCCCTTAAAATGTAACCACCCTTTATAACGTTCGATTCGTGCTAGATCCAATGAATTATTTTTTATACCCTCCACCCAACTTTGTCATTCCGTTTGTAACACCTTGAAATATCGACCTGAGACCCTATAAAGTATATCGAGGGCTTATATTCATAAGTGGCTATGAACAAAAACACAACTTTTCAGGAGAGCGAAAAACTGATTTACTCCTTAATTTAAAGAGTTATTATGAATCATTCTTCTACAGTTTAATTTAAAGAGGTTTACTAATTGCTGCGATTAAAAAGATTTCGAAATTTCCTATTTTTCGCGGTTTTATGGTCCATAACCACTTTTGCACGTTTAAAATTGAGCACTATGAATTTTGAAATAGGCACATAGCCATTAATGCCCAAAATATATAAATAAGATTTATTGTAAACTCGATAAGGTTTTTTCATGAAATCTTGCCAGTGTTGTGTATAAAACGTATTTTCTGGTATGAACACATGAATTTAAAGATTACAGCTTCATCCGTCAGATTGCTACCATTTTTATCCCTTTATCCAAATTTTTTACAAAAAATACAAATTGGATATTTTCGCGTCAAATATGGCTAAAATGACATTTCACTCATGACATTTTTGTTTTATAATTTCCTCGCTATCTAGCCAACGGATTCGACTGAATTTTTGTTTGTGTATTAAGAACCAATGTCGCTTGTAACATATACGCAGCCAGTCGCGAAAATCGCTGCAAAATCCAAAATTCGTGGTTGCAATTACTTATATGTATTTTAACTTGTTTCATCCAGGATTCTGAAACTTTTCTGACACAAATATTCCCCATGAATTCAGCAATCAGATTCCAAAGAAATATTGTATTATTCTCACTGTAATAAAAAGTTACGCGTATTTAGCTAAATATAGATTTCACAATTTTTGACTTTACAGCCACCATTTATCCTATTTTAGCCTAATAACTTGAGAAGCAAAATTCTGTTAACGGCGAAATGATGGAATTTGATAGTACGATATACCCTAAATCAGTAAAAATGCTGAAAAATGTTTTAAACAAAATCGTTATAGCGAATTACAACCATCGGTTATATGTTACTCCATTTTTTAAACTATATTATTTATATTATATTTATGTTAATAGCCACTTATGCAGTCACAAAATAACGTGTGGGTTGATAGCCAAATCAGAAAAATTTGAAAAAATGGCTTCAGAAAAAAATTCTTTTCCAAATTTATCTGACAGATGACATCCAAATCTGGGAATAGTATGGCATCAAAAACTCATTTTCGGGAAAATGGTTCATAGCCACTTATGAATATAAGCCCTCGATATATATTCTTGATCGTCATAAAATTCTAAGACGATCTAGCCATGTCCGTCCGTCCGTGTGTTCGTCTCTTGAAAGCACGCTATCATCTAAACGAAAAGAGCTACGACATCCAAGTTTTTCACAAATGCGTCTTATAGACGTAGATCGGTTCGGATTGTAACTGGGCGAAATCGACCCAAAGGGAAAAATTTTTCCCTCACAAGGACTAAAAGTACCCATAATAACCCATAATATTTTAGAGTATTTAAGCATATTTTTTCAATATGTCTGCTTGTAAAGGGTGATTTTTTAAGAGCTTGATAACTTTTTTAAAAAAAAAAAACGCATAAAATTTGCAAAATCTCATCGGTTCTTTATTTGAAACGTTAGATTGGTCCATGACATTTACTTTTTGAAGATAATTTCATTTAAATGTTGACCGCGGCTGCGTCTTAGGTGGTCCATTCGGAAAGTCCAATTTTGGGCAACTTTTTCGAGCATTTCGGCCGGAATAGCCCGAATTTCTTCGGAAATGTTGTCTTCCAAAGCTGGAATAGTTGCTGGCTTATTTCTGTAGACTTTAGACTTGACGTAGCCCCACCAAAAATAGTCTAAAGGCGTCAAATCGCATGATCTTGGTGGCCAACTTACCGGTCCATTTCTTGAGATGAATTGTTCTCCGAAGTTTTCCCTCAAAATGGCCATAGAATCGCGAGCTGTGTGGCATGTAGCGCCATCTTGTTGAAACCACATGTCAACCAAGTTCAGTTCTTCCATTTTGGGCAAAAAAAAGTTGGATATCATCTCACGGTAGCGCTCACCATTCACAGTTACGTTACGATTCGCATCATCTTTGAAGAAGTACGGTCCAATGATGCCACCAGCCCATAAACCGCACCAAACTGTGACTTTTTCTGGATGCATTGGTAGCTCTTGCAATGCTTCTGGCTGATATTCACTCCAAAATCGACAATTCTGCCTATTTACGTACCCATTGAGCCAAAAATGAGCTTCGTCGCTGAACACAATTTCTTTCTTTCTGAACTTTCTTAACAGAGCACGCATTTTGATAATAAAATTCAATGATTTGCAAGCGTTGTTAGTAAGTCTATTCATGATGAAATGTCAAAGCATACTGAGCATCTTTCTCTTTGACAACATGTCTGAAATCCCACGTGATCTGTCAAATACTAATGCATGAAAATCCTAACCTCAAAAAAATCACTCTTTACTTACTTCATATTGAGTATACGCAGTCCCCCAATCACAAAAACATGAGGTGAACTGGTGAAAAGGGGATCAAATGGTACATATCAAACGACAACAATTAGAAACACGAAATTCGGTGTGTACATTCCTTTAATTGGGTAGATACATAATATTACAGTATTTTTTCCAAATTCGTACTTTTAAGGGGTAAAATGGGAATAGATGGATAAAAATGGTACCAACCAAACGGCTGCACCTAGAATAATGAAATTCGATGTGTACATTTCCTTATTGCGTAGACACGTAAAATAAACGGATTTTTCGAAATTCGTACTTTTTGGGGTTAAAATGGAAAAAGGGGATAAAAATAGTACTAACCAAATGACCGCAGCTAGAGTCATTAAATTCGGAGTATACTGCGTAAACACTAAAAATAGAAGGTTTTTTCCAAATTCAAGGGTACAGTGGGATAAAATAGTACCAACTAAACGACTATAGCTAGAATGATGAAATTCGGTGTAAATAAAGAGATTCGTAAAATAAAGAGATTCTAGAAAGTCGTAGTCTTAAGGGGGTAAACTATGAAATGAGGGATAAAAATGGTACCAACCAAATGGCCGCAGCTAGAATCATGTTTGCATACATTCCTCTGACTGCATAGACACGCAAAGTAAACGATTTTTTCATTTTTTCGGATTCCCAAATTTTTTTTTTTTTATGGATTTCCAAATTTTTGGAATTAAAATAGAATGAAAATGCAACTAATTGTAGCACCCACTATCTACCAATATTTATGTTATTTAAGCTTTTTTGAAAATATAAATATAAGAATATTTATGTTTTGAATTGACTTGACTTGAAGTATTATTTCGATATGTAAATGTATTGGTAGCCTTGCTGTATAAGCGTAGTTTGAAATAATAAACATATTATATAATTTATTAAATTATTTTTCCAATATTAGTATTTGTTTTGGTTATATTAAAATATTTATATTTTCCTGTAATATTACTGCACTTCTACGCCTCTGTGGAATGCAATCCATGGTGGAGGCTATATATAATGTTCGGCCCGGCTAAACTTAACGCCGTTATAATTACTTGTTATAATTCAATTCTAGCGATTGTAAAGTTTGGAGGCAAATAAACGACCCACATTTGAAACTAAAAGGGAAGCATCGAGAATTTTTTGACTTTACAACTAGAAGAGGCCTAGTTTTCGTTTTCCATTGGTATTGCAACACACAAGCAACAATATTCTTTCTTTATAAAGTTTTCTTCCATGAACACTCTTTTCTCCAGCGTGTAAATATGTTTTCTCGGGTAACATTTTCCAATAAAGGGTAACATTTTCATCGACATTAAAGACGCCATCTTTACACAAATTGTGCTCGGCAACGATATGTATGAACTTTGTTTTGATATGTCACACTAAGTCAGCTCTTGATGATAGTTTTTCGCCGCTTTTTCTCGAATACCGAATCTTCTCTTAAATTAGGTAAACCATCCATAGCTAGCTTTAAAGTTTCCATCTTATATATGCTTATGTATTTCTTTAGCTTTTGTTTGCAGTATTGCGCCACTGATAGGAACATGTTTTTACGTTGAGCTTGAAACCATAAAAACGGCGTTGTTTGTTCCTGTTTTCATAGAACCACCTGCTTTTACATCCAAAATTAGTTTTGTCATATTTTGCAAAACTTCTTTCCTGAATTTATATCGTCTGTAGATCACTTACAAATTCGCATTTACGGTGATCTTCAATGATTTTTAAAATTTCACTAAACACCAAACTTTTCGTGTTGACATTTCAATGTTTACTCTACTACGATCTACTCAAGAATAACCAAAATACACACAATCCACAGAAAAAGAACAAATTATAGTGGTACTTTACTTTTGCTTGTAAATTCCTTTTATTACACAGTGCAACAGTGGTTCTGCAATTCAAGCACCACTATGACGGTTCGTCAGTGTATCCAAAATGATGACGATTGCCTAAAGGATTTTTTTCCTGAGGTACCCGTTTTCGCGGGACGCCCTGGCGCGCTCCCCCACCCACTTTTGTTATTTTATGGTCTTTTGTTTGTCATAACTCGAGAACGGCTGTCCCGATTTAGGTGAAATAAATGTTGAAAAATTAAGAATTATAATTCCTTTAATCTATTCCTATGCTCTTTCTCGATATTTTATCCAAAATGATGACGATTGCCTAAAGGATTTTTTTCCTGAGGTACCCGTTTTCGCGGGACGCCCTGGCGCGCTCCCCCACCCACTTTTGTTATTTTATGGTCTTTTGTTTGTCATAACTCGAGAACGGCTGTCCCGATTTAGGTGAAATAAATGTTGAAAAATTAAGAATTATAATTCCTTTAATCTATTCCTATGCTCTTTCTCGATATTTTAAACAGTTTCGCAGATATAAATAAATTTATGAAAAAAAAATTGCGGGACTGTTTCTGTTAATGTTCAGTCTGACTACATTGCGTATGAGTGATATTACCCTCAATAACCACTATCCCCATTTTTGGCTCATGAATTTTTTTCCGTACCTCATAAAATAGGATGTTCTAGTGTATACAAATCGAACTCCTAAAATTCCCATACAACACTATACCACCCCTACTGTATAATTAATATATTTTTTAAAAATTGTTAAACAATATCAACCAGCAGTACACCAAAATCAACACCCTTTATGAATAGCAAATATTATTTGTGAAAACAAAAATAAAATAACATATACAAAATAAAACTGATGATGCTGGAGATGAAGTTGAAGCTGATGTTTGGTTTAAATACAATGTGGTTGATAAAGCGCATCATCTTCATCATCAGCAGCATCATCATCAGCATCCACAGCATTATCATCGGCATCATCAAATTAAGAAAATAAAAGATGAATACAACAAACCAGAGCGATGGCATGTTGAAGCTAACCATGCCATGAATGAATGAAGCTGATAATGATCATGATGAGCATAGTGATTGTGGGAATACGACGCACAGTGGGGGAAGTCGAAAAAAGTGGAAATAACTCTAACATGTGAATTTACTGAACTTTCACTTCGGCGTAGATGAAGTATTATCGAACTTAAATTTGGACGTTTTTTTGTTTTGAAATATTTGAATATTCACCAAAACTATATTTCTAAATACAATCGCTAACAAGTAAAATATTACCTTTTTTATTTTCTTACGAAATTTCTAATTTAACCAGTAATTTCCATCAAAGCAGGGCTTTGAAAAAGAAAAGGATCCAATGTTTCCGCAATAATCTCTATATATATTGTAACAGTTTTGCCATAAACATTCTTGGGATTTCCCCCCTTTTTTAGGAATTCTTTTACGTCAATATTTGTAGTAAATTCAATTATTTTAGCACTGAATGCCTTTTGACTGATTATTTTATTCAGTATTTTCGTGTGCGCTACGCTTGCACAATTAAACACGTATTTTGTAGGTCGATCGAATCGCTGCTTGAAGTCTGTTTAGTCCAACATCCAAATTTGTGATCAACGACATTTAATTTTTGAATGTGTGAAATTATATTAAAATCTCTTCAATCATTTAGAAAAGATAGAAGAATTTCCACATTTTCCTCCCTTTCTCCCCACTGTGCGACGTTGTTCATAATGATGATGACTATATTTGCTAATTTGGAGTTTTTTCTAAAGCGCTTTTTATGGGAGAAGTTCTAGCTAAATTTCTGAATGAGTGTATAATGATCACTTTACGGCGGTGTCATAAAAATATGGCTTAATTGGTCAAAATGCGGACAACAGAGTTTTTAACGGAAATTAGTGAAAACAAAAACGCCCTGTCTTTTGTTTTTCTCTAGATTTTTTTTGTTTATTTGTATTTTTTTTTTTCAAGAGAGATTGTGATTCCGGCTTGTCAGATATGTGGATTTGTCTACAAAGCTGGTATTTTTTGATATTAAAAAGGATAAACAATAAATTCAGCAGAAGATTTTCGTGGAGATTTCGTAAATATTTGCAATAAATCAAATAATTAGTTATTCTAAGTCAACACTGTGTGTCATTTTTAAGTCATGGAAATATAACCATATACGGACACCACTACGTGATGAAAGAAAAAAAAAAGTCTCGCGTCTCGCAGTTTTCCCCAAAATCACAAAAGATTTGAGGCCTCGGTCTCATTTTTGCAAAAAAAATGATAATTTTTTCAGGTTCATATCTTGCAAACCGTTTGCAATTTACTCTCAGAGACAAAGTTGTAGCTCTTGTCATAAAGAACAAAAAACACATATAAAATCAAAAAAAAAATTCATCTTCAAGGTCAAACTCGCAAATGTCGTCGAACAAATCTTATAGCCTGTAGTGTGTGTAGGTAACGTATACGTGCTGTTGATTATGAATAATATCACTCATACGCACTGCAGTCGGACTAACCTTTAACAGAAACAGTCCTGCAATATATATTTTTCTTACCTAAACTATGTTAAGAATCATTCCTAGGAAATTCATATGTTCTAGAAAGTTATTTATTGAGATCCTAGGTACATTTTTGTTGTTGATTGTTTCCTCGAATTTTGAACGGTTTGCTACCTATCGACTTCAACAGGGGAAAATGGTTAAAAATCGAATTTTTTAAATTGATTATTTTTTTCTGTTTTTTTGTTATTTATGACAAGAGCTACAACTTTGTTTTAGAGAGTAAATCAAAATTCCAAACGGTTTGCAAGATATGAGCCTGTGAGAGTGATCACTTTTCACAACAATGACACCGAGGCACCAAAAAACAAAGTGCATGACTTTAGGCAAAACTGGGAGACAAAGGTTTTTGGGTCCCCCTTATTGATTTTATATGAAGGAAATTTTTATATTAAAAAATTTAAAAAATACAACACAAGATATGCGTATTCTAATCTTTTACTTAATAAAAATAATTGGTTTTCAATCAACAAATCAATTTTAATTCTTTATATCGTAACAGAATATTTACTCTGAGTCGAGCATTTTTTGGCTCCAACTCGGATTACGACTTCAGCAAAATTCTCAGACTCCGGCTCTTAGGTGCAAAGCCAAGACAATATCCCTGTTCAAATCAAAACAAAATAAAATTAAAAAAGGAATATTTCATACATTTGGCTTGGTTAGGGCAATATTTAATGTTTTCACCACCCATAAATTGGATTGTTTACTAAAGTAAAGCGGAAAATATTTTGTACCTACAACAAGGTACACACAATTTGTCTCTCCTCTCCGATTTTGATGAAATTTTCCACATATGTACTTTTTTATGTGGCGAGTAAAGCTCCATTACCCGATTTTAAAAAAATAATTAATTCTGGCCACTAGTTTGGACCGAAACTAAATTAATTTTGTTATAAGGTAATTTTAAAATATGTGTAATTTTTTTTCTAGTTTGAAAGAAAATTGTCAGATCTTACAAATAAATATTTTTTTGTTTCTTTCTATTTATTTATATACATATTTAAATTGTTGATATGGGCGTTTACCATTATTTTTTAATCTGTAGAACAATATATTTGATGTTGGCTGGGGAGCCATTCATTACTTTTTTTCCTATATATATTTTATTTACTTTTTATTTTTTTTTGTACTTTTATAATATGAGTTTTAATTTTTGTTTTATTTATGTATTTTTGAATTGTTGTAAAGTGTGATTTTTTAAAAGCTATAGGAACGTTTAAAAAAACACATAAAATTCAGCAAAATACTTGAAATCTTTATTTGAATCGATAGAACGGTCCATATAATTTAATTTTTGAAGATTATTTCATGCAAATGTTGACCTTGACTGCGCCTCAAATGGTCCATCCGCTTGTTCCAATTTTGGCATTTCCACGTTTTTGAGTAACAGAGGTCCAATTGCTGCGAACGGCGACGAATCGATAACACAGTGCAACACGAAAAAAATAACCATATACGGACACCGCTACATGATAAAAGACCAAAAAAAAAGACCCGTGTTTTTTTTTCCCCCCAAAGTCATGCACTTTTTTTTATGGGCCCCCAGAGATTTGAGGCCTCGGTGTAATTTTTGGAAAAAAGTGATCATATTGTCAGGCTCATATCTTGCAAACCGTTCGGAATTTTGATTTACTCTCTGAGGCAAAGTTCTAGCTCTTGTCATAAAGAACAAAAATTGTGAACATATAAATTGTGAACATCTTCAAGGTCAAAATCGCAAAAAACTTAAAAAAATTCGATTTTTTAACCTTTTTCCCCCTGTTCAGGTCCATAGGTAGCAAACCGTTGAAAATTCAGGGAAACAATCAACTACAAAAATGTACCTAAGATCTCAATAAACAACTTTCTAGAACATATGAACTTCCTAGGAATTATACTTAACATTATTATTTCCCAAAAATTAGATTTTTTTCCTTTCACTGTACAACATTTTTGAAGTCATTTCAAAATAACCATATTTTATATGTTCACAATTTTTGTTCTTTATGACAAGAGCTAGAACTTTGCCTCAGAGAGTAAATCAAAATTCCGAACGGTTTGCAAGATATGAGCCTGAGAATATGATCACTTTTTTCCAAAAATTACACCGAGGCCTCAAATCTCTGGGGGCCCATAAAAAAAAAAAGTGCATGACTTTGGGGGGGAAAAAAAAACACGGGTCTTTTTTTTTTGGTCTTTTATCATGTAGCGGTGTCCGTATATGGTTATTTTGAAATGACTTCAAAAATGTTGCACAGTGTAATTGATGGTCATCATTAACACTGGCAGATACAGCTGCGATATTTTCTTCAGTTCGCACTCTACGTAAGCGTGTTGGTGGTTTAATGTCCAACAATGTAAATTTGGTGCGAAATTTAGTCACAATAGCCCGAATAGCCGCTACAGTGGGTCGATGAAACTGACCATAAAATGGAAGCGCGTGATGAACTTTCTTAACAGAGCACGCATTTTCATAATAAAATTCAATAATTTGCAAGCGTTGTTCGTTTGTAAGACGATTCATGGTTAAATTATAGACAAAACTGAAGATGTTTGACAATGAAACAAAACACGAAACGTGCTCAGCTGTTTAAACCAGTGTTGCCAAAAAGATAATAGCTAAAAAATCACCTTTATTTAGTGCGCAATATAAACAAATGGCCGAATTGGCATTTGTATTGTGATGTTGAAATGATAATATACCTTAGATTTTTGTATAATAGACAGTAGTGATCGAAATAAAGTATTTTTTCATAATTAAAAGAATACAAATATTTTTTTTTTATTTTTTGTGTTAATACAAAAATATTTTTTCTACGTTTCAATGAATTTGAAGAAAGTTATCAATTCTAAAAAAAAATATTTTTTTTTTTAATTTTTTCTTATTTATTTCTATATTTTATAAACAATAATTTATAAACAAAAATTATACCTTTTATATATCTACAATAAATTTTATTAATATTCCTGGTATTCTATCTAAAACAATTATAAAATTATGTCGAAATTAAAAATATTTATTATAAATAATAAACCTAACCTACTCTAAGCTGTTTTCAAAATGTGGGGATGTTCCCGACAATCCCTGGTTCGTTAAATTCGTTGTCCCAAAATATTTCGGCATTCGTGTCCATTACATTACAGTAAAATATTACACTATTTAATATAGCCAACCGAAAAAAAAAATATTAAAAAAAAATAATTTTTGATTTGAACTGGGATATTGTCCTGGCTCAAGACCATTTTGCATCTATATTTAATAGAATGCAAATTTATTTACAAATGGCATGGTGACATTTATTACTTGGCTGCAGACTACCACTATCATGATTTCCACCCTGTCTAAAGGTTTCATTCAGGTGGCTTCGCAGCGACTTTTCAACATCAAACCCGGCCTCTATAAGGAGATGATTCTCACAAACGAACGAGAATCTCAACTCACTTGCCGAATTTGCGTTTAAAAAATCGCACCAAGTAATAAAGCACACATGCCATCTTACAAGCATCTCATTGAGTTGCATATGTAAGTATGTGTATATGCAGGTATAGTTACCCAGCAATACTTCTGCCGTGCCAACGCTCATTTGTTTTAGTTTTTTCGTTTGTATTTTTTTGGTCTGTAATCAATATTTGATTTGAACTGGGATATTGTCCTGGCTCAAGACCATTTTGCATCTATATTTAATAGAATGCAAATTTATTTACAAATGGCATGGTGACATTTATTACTTGGCTGCAGACTACCACTATCATGATTTCCACCCTGTCTAAAGGTTTCATTCAGGTGGCTTCGCAGCGACTTTTCAACATCAAACCCGGCCTCTATAAGGAGATGATTCTCACAAACGAACGAGAATCTCAACTCACTTGCCGAATTTGCGTTTAAAAAATCGCACCAAGTAATAAAGCACACATGCCATCTTACAAGCATCTCATTGAGTTGCATATGTAAGTATGTGTATATGCAGGTATAGTTACCCAGCAATACTTCTGCCGTGCCAACGCTCATTTGTTTTAGTTTTTTCGTTTGTATTTTTTTGGTCTGTAATCAATATTTGATTTGAACTGGGATATTGTCCTGGCTCAAGACCATTTTGCATCTATATTTAATAGAATGCAAATTTATTTACAAATTTATTTAAATGTCACCATGCCATTTGTAAATAAATTTGCATTCTATTAAATATAGATGCAAAATGGTCTTGAGCCAGGACAATATCCCAGTTCAAATCAAATATTGATTACAGACCAAAAAAATACAAACGAAAAAACTAAAACAAATGAGCGTTGGCACGGCAGAAGTATTGCTGGGTAACTATACCTGCATATACACATACTTACATATGCAACTCAATGAGATGCTTGTAAGATGGCATGTGTGCTTTATTACTTGGTGCGATTTTTTAAACGCAAATTCGGCAAGTGAGTTGAGATTCTCGTTCGTTTGTGAGAATCATCTCCTTATAGAGGCCGGGTTTGATGTTGAAAAGTCGCTGCGAAGCCACCTGAATGAAACCTTTAGACAGGGTGGAAATCATGATAGTGGTAGTCTGCAGCCAAGTAATAAATGTCACCATGCCATTTGTAAATAAATTTGCATTCTATTAAATATAGATGCAAAATGGTCTTGAGCCAGGACAATATCCCAGTTCAAATCAAATATTGATTACAGACCAAAAAAATACAAACGAAAAAACTAAAACAAATGAGCGTTGGCACGGCAGAAGTATTGCTGGGTAACTATACCTGCATATACACATACTTACATATGCAACTCAATGAGATGCTTGTAAGATGGCATGTGTGCTTTATTACTTGGTGCGATTTTTTAAACGCAAATTCGGCAAGTGAGTTGAGATTCTCGTTCGTTTGTGAGAATCATCTCCTTATAGAGGCCGGGTTTGATGTTGAAAAGTCGCTGCGAAGCCACCTGAATGAAACCTTTAGACAGGGTGGAAATCATGATAGTGGTAGTCTGCAGCCAAGTAATAAATGTCACCATGCCATTTGTAAATAAATTTGCATTCTATTAAATATAGATGCAAAATGGTCTTGAGCCAGGACAATATCCCAGTTCAAATCAAATATTGATTACAGACCAAAAAAATACAAACGAAAAAACTAAAACAAATGAGCGTTGGCACGGCAGAAGTATTGCTGGGTAACTATACCTGCATATACACATACTTACATATGCAACTCAATGAGATGCTTGTAAGATGGCATGTGTGCTTTATTACTTGGTGCGATTTTTTAAACGCAAATTCGGCAAGTGAGTTGAGATTCTCGTTCGTTTGTGAGAATCATCTCCTTATAGAGGCCGGGTTTGATGTTGAAAAGTCGCTGCGAAGCCACCTGAATGAAACCTTTAGACAGGGTGGAAATCATGATAGTGGTAGTCTGCAGCCAAGTAATAAATGTCACCATGCCATTTGTAAATAAATTTGCATTCTATTAAATATAGATGCAAAATGGTCTTGAGCCAGGACAATATCCCAGTTCAAATCAAATATTGATTACAGACCAAAAAAATACAAACGAAAAAACTAAAACAAATGAGCGTTGGCACGGCAGAAGTATTGCTGGGTAACTATACCTGCATATACACATACTTACATATGCAACTCAATGAGATGCTTGTAAGATGGCATGTGTGCTTTATTACTTGGTGCGATTTTTTAAACGCAAATTCGGCAAGTGAGTTGAGATTCTCGTTCGTTTGTGAGAATCATCTCCTTATAGAGGCCGGGTTTGATGTTGAAAAGTCGCTGCGAAGCCACCTGAATGAAACCTTTAGACAGGGTGGAAATCATGATAGTGGTAGTCTGCAGCCAAGTAATACATGTCACCATGCCATTTGTAAATAAATTTGCATTCTATTAAATATAGATGCAAAATGGTCTTGAGCCAGGACAATATCCCAGTTCAAATCAAATATTGATTACAGACCAAAAAAATACAAACGAAAAAACTAAAAAAAAAAATAATTTTATAAATAAATATAAAATTTCAATTATTTTAAGGCAACCAATATGTTTGAACTATATACTTCCAAATAATACTTAAAGTCTGTTCAAAATAAATATATATAAGGCAGAAATCTCCAAAAAAATACACTAAATATTGGTGCGTGTATTTTAATTCCTTCTTATGTACACAGTGCAAAATTTTGATACTAGGCATTTGTTCGCTACCAGTTTTATTACTTTGCCCATTTTTGTAAAAGTAGAGTAAGTACAGTAAGTGAATTTGCGTGTCTATGCAGTCAGAGGTATGTATATACCGAATTCCATAGCTGCCGCCATTTGGTTGGTACAATTTGTATCCACTTTTCCCCATAAAAGTACGAATTTCGTAATTCTTTTTATTTTACGTGTCTACGTAATTAGAGGGATGTACACACCGAATTTCATCGATCTAGCTGTAGCCCTTTATTGAGTACGATTTTTATACTTCTTTTCCCATTATATCAGTTATCAAATTTTATTTTTCATGTCTATGCAGTTTAAGGAATACATACATCGAATTTCATGATTCTAGCTGCCATATAGCATTTTACGTCCCTAAAAGTATAAATTTTCGAAAAATCCCTTTTATTTTACATATCTATGCAATCAGACAATGTATACACCGAATTTCATTATACTAGTTGCAGTCGCTTTTTTGGTACCATTTTTATCCCTCTATTCGCATTTCACCCCTTAAAAGTACGAATTTGGATCAAATACTTTTATATTACGGATATTATTATTCTCAATTAGAGGATTATTATTCCTCAATGAGAGGAATGTACACACCGATTTTCGTTTTTCTAGCTGCTGTCGTTTGATAGGTACCATTTTTATGCCTTTTTGGCCCATTTCTCCTGCTACAAATAAGAATGTACATACCCAATATCAAGTAAATATAAGCAGACATATTAAAAAAACATGCTTAAATTCTTTAAATATTGGGGAATGTTAGGTTTATTTTCAGTCCTTGTGAGGGAAAAATTGTTTGCTATAAACTGATTTCGCCACATTCAATCCCAACCGATCTACAACTATTTTAGGTATTCTGTGAAAATGTGGACGTCCTGGCTTCTTTCCTTTAGAAGACAGCGTGATTTCAATAGACGGACGGACATGACTAGATTGTCTTAGAATTTTATGACCATCAAGAATATTTATATATACTTTAAGGGTCTCGTGTCGATATTTCAAGAAGTTAAAAACGGAATGACAAAGTTAGTGTACCCCATCCTGTGGTGAGGGTATAAAAATATTTTTTAAGATTTGACAACTAGAAAAAAACTGCATCTATATCTCATACCATAAAAATATTACAAATTTGTATACCCTCCACCTCCAGGATGGGGGTATACTAACTTTGTCATTCCTTTTGTAACACCTTGAAATATCGACCTGAGACCCTATAAAGTATATATATTCTTGATCGTCATAAAATTCTAAGACGATCTAGCCATGTCCGTCCGTCCGTCTGTTGAAAACACGCCAGCATCTAAACGAAAGGAGCTAGGAGGTCCAAATTTTGCATAAATACGTCTTATAGTCGTAGATCGGTTGGGATTGAAACTGGACGAAATCAGCCCAAGGGGAAAAATGTTTCCCTCACAAGGACTGAAAACCCCCATAATAACCCCTAATATTTTAGAGTATTTAAAAATATTTTTTTTCAATATGTCTGCTGGTACTTACTTGATATTGGGTAAAACGATTTTTATTCGTAGGGGGTTGAATGGGGCAAAAAGGGATAAAAATGGTACATATCAAACGACACCAGCTAGAAACACGAAATTCGCTGTGTAAATTCCTCTAATTGAGTAGGTACATAATATGAAATTATTTTATCCAAATTCGTACTTCTAAGGGATAAAATGGGAATAGAGGGATACAAATGGTACCAACCAAACGGCTGCATCTAGAATAATGAAATGCGGTGTATACATTCCTCTGATTGCATAGACACGTAAAATACACGGATTTTTCAAAATGCGTACTTATTGGGGTTAAAATGAAAAAGGGGATACAAATAGTACTAATCAAATGACCGCAGCTACAGTCATGAAATTCGGAGTATACATTCCTATTATTGCGTAGATACGTAAAATACACGGATTTTTCGAAATTCGTACTTTTTGGAGTTAAAGAAGAAAATGGGATAAAAATAGTACCAACCAAATGTTCGCAGCTAGAGTCATGAAATTCGGTGTATACATTCCTCTGATTGCGTAGACACGTAAAATAAACGGATTTTTCGAAATTCGTACATTTTGGGGTTAAAATGAACAAGGGGATAAAAATCGTACCAATCAAATGAAATTCGGAGTATACATTCCTCTGACTGCGTAGACACGTGTTTTTCCATTTTTTTTTACTTTCAAGGGATGCAATGGGTACAAGGGATAAACATAGTACCAATTTAACGGCTAGAATGATGAAATTCGGTGTGCACATCCATTTAATTGCGTGGACACGTAAAATAAAGAGATTTTAGAAAGTCGTACTCTTAAGGGGGTAAAATAGGAAAAAAGGTATAAAAATGGTACCAACCAAATGACCGCAGCTAGAACATTTGGAGTATTTGGGGTATACATTCCTCTGACTGCATAGACATGCAAAATAAAAAGATTTTTCCAAAATCGTACTTTTTACTTTTACGGCAAAAATTTTTTGAATCAATAAGATGAGTTATTTTCACTTGAGATACTGGATTTTCAAAATTTGTATTTGTTTTGGTTCGGATATATTCCAAAAATATATATATTTTCCTGTAATATTACTGCACTTCTACGAAAATCGACAGCCTCTATGAAATGCAATCCTAGGTGGAGGGTATATAAAGTTTGGCCCGGCCAAACTTAACGCCGTTTTTACTTGTTTGAAATTACATTATGAAAAATTCTTATATATTCTAAATACCCCCTAGTGTCTACAATTTCTTGTTTTTCGTCAAAATCGAAGAGAAACACTCCTGAAAATATATTCCTAAATATCATATTTTTTCGGTATCACTTTGCCGCTTTTTTATTGTTCAATGTGGAAGTTTATTCACATACTTACATATGCAACTCAATGAGATGCTTGTAAGATGGCATGTGTGCTTTATTACTTGGTGCGATTTTTTAAACGCAAATTCGGCAAGTGAGTTGTGCTTCTCGTTCGTTTGTGAGAATCATCTCCTTATAGAGGCCGGGTTTGATGTTGAAAAGTCGCTGCGAAGCCACTTGAAAAGACTTTTGACATGGTCGAAATCATGATCGTGGTAGTCTGCAGCCTAGTAATAAATATCACCATGCATTTGTAAATAAATTTGCATTCTATTAAATATAGAAGCAAAATGGTCTTGAGCCAGGACAATATCCCAGTTCAAATCAAAGTTTATTCAGATTTTATGAAAATGTGTCTAAAATTGTAAAAAATGCTGATTATCTCACGAGTAGACAGTGATAAAGCCGAAATACTTTTTGCACACTCTATATATGAATAGGAAACCTTACATTTGAAGTATATGATGTCTTCGGCAATATTACATAAAACACCACGAGGAACATTTTCGTGGAACACTTTACCCTCTCGCTCCTCAATGCAGAGGTCTTTTTGGTCCCAAAAACTTTGCAAACAAAATTTTAAGATTTTTTTCTAAAACAGTTTTAAAATATTTTTTAAAGAATACTAATGATGTGAAAATTGTTTTGACATGGAGTAAGCCATAAATACTCCAATGTGTGGTCAAATGTCCTTTCTGGAATTATATCTTATATCTATCTTGGTTAAAATCCGCTTTCTCGTATACAGTCACTTTGTGGAAAAGAAACTGCCTATTTTGGGCAATTTTTAGGATGGTTTGATATTATGAATGTATTTTTTTTTGCTCGCAAAAAATTTAAATTTCTCTATAATTCTTGTTAACGACTTTCACACCCAATACATTGTAAATGCTGATGATTGCCAGCCCCATTTTACTTTCTAGCAGAAAGTCGCCTTCATAGCACTTCTCAGCAACATAAATTATGGTAACCATGTTGCTTTGTGCACGAGTAAATCTAGGTATTGCTAATGCCTATTTTATGACTGCGTATACCTCTGCTTAAGGAGGGGTATTTGCGCGCTGTTACCCTCAACGACGTCTGGCCCAAATTGTGACTGAAGATTATCACAATCTAAAGACATTCGCATTTTGTTTGCTGTCTATCCGCGTGGCTGTGGCTGTTGTGACTACAGAGCGAGTAGAGCCAAGCCAACTGCAAAGACAAATAGCATTGTTAAGCATTGTTGAGTTTTAAGCTTTGTTTGGATTTTTAATTTGTCAAAATAAACAGATTCAACAAAGCAGAAAAATGTCTTTTAAATAAACCGAAAAGTAAAGAGCACCACAACAACAGAAGCAAAAAAGATTACAACAAATGAAATTATGTGTGTACTTAGGTGAAATTTTCGTTTAAGATCTTCCCAGTCCACACCCCACAGTAGTGGGATCAAAGAACAAACAAATGTGTCTGGACATATCAATTCGTAGGAGCCCAAAGTGATTATTTTTATATATAAAATATATATAGAGAAAAGGATTTGTTTGTAATTTCCCCTTTAATGCAATAATATCGGTTGGCAACTCGTGAAATTACGATCGAAATCAATTTGTTTCTATTGTGAAAGAAGTATAAATTTACAACGAAAACAAAAAGGTATTCAAAAACAATTTTAAATTTATTTTTATTATTATTTATTAAGAAATATTATCAATTATTACTATTCGTCCACTGCTTGGTATTCAGCGTAGAAATACAGGATAGCCGATCCTTTTATATAAATTGTTCTAACAGATCGCTGTTCATTAAAACCTTTTCAGTTTTCTTAAAATACTTTCATAACAAGTAAGTAATCATCAGGCGGCTAAACCGATGCCAGATACCATGCATGAAAGCTATAAGGAATTAATTTGACTTCTGGTCGGATAATTTATGTGAAAGGTAAAAAAAGCTCTAAAAACATGATCAAATATCAAGTCATGGTGGATTCCACGCTCCGGTATGGAAGATATAAAGAATTGAAATTTAGATAGAATAGGGACGGACGGACATGGCTCAAACACTTTAGAAAGTTGTGAAACGGATTTGGTGCAAACATACTTAGGGTCTTAAGTCACTCCTTCAAGGCGTTACACTTTTTTTACTCATTAATACTTACAGTTGCGTACTCTGTTTGTCAACTGGTTGTGGAAGATAAAACAATTATTTTCATCAAGATTGGCTGTAATAAGTGAATCCAGAGTGTTATCAATAAATCGGAAGTGGCATATGAGCCGTGACAATATATTTACGTAATGGTCCACTTATATGGTCCGCGGCAATATGAACCCAGCAAAAAATTGGAAGTTCCGTAGGAATCACATTTTAATCGTATCTCAAAATCCAAATGTGCATTTCTCCCCGCTTTTGAGGAAGTTCATTAAATATTTCCAAAAAAAGTCTAAAACAGAGATACAAGCCGACCGATTTTAAGCCGACAAGCCGTCGCCGCATGTTTCTACACGAGACGCGCCGCCGCCGAGTTCATCGGCTCACATCGACTTCAACCACGCCGCCGTTTTCATCGACTTATATCGACTTAAACCACGCCGCCGAGATTTGACAGGGATCAAACTCAGTGAAATCTTACTACCAAAACAGACAACCCACTTAAAATTACAAAAGAAAATACTACTGTCGACTTAGACAACTTTCTAATGTAAATTTTATCAATCTTTGGAAGGATTATGCTATTCGAGATGTCTGGTCAAATATGCCTCACATGAAAAGCTGTAATTGCAAAAATATTTATTAAATTCATCCATATTATAAATTTTAGGAATGGATTCCAACTCCCCAAAAAAATGTATGGGATAATAGTATTAAATTATGGGAACATTGGCTAATATTGGTTAATATTAACGAATATTGAATTACTTGCCAATTAACACAAGAAAATGTATTAAAAACCAATACTTCCTTCTCTTTTCCAAAAATTGTCAAATAAATAGGGTTATTGAATAACAGAACGAGTCGGCAAATCAGCCGAAAGAATCGGGTGCAATATGTGGTTTCAAAGTGGGAAAAAGACAAATCGGGAGCAACATTTGTATGAGGGCTATATCTAAATATGAACCGATCTTACCCACTTTCAGCATAAGAGTTTCTGGTTCGATTATAAAGCGGAAAAAGTGAAATCGGGAGCGATATTTGTATGGGGGCTATATCTAAATCTGAACCGATTTTCTTCAAATTAAAGGGTGATTTTTTAAAAGCTATAGGAAAGTTAAAAAACACATTGAATTAAGAAAAATGCATGAAATCTTTATTTGAATCGATAGTACGGTTTAATTTAATTTAATGTTTGAAAATTATTTCATGCAATGTTGACCTTGACTGCACCTCAAATGGTCCATCCGCTTAGTCCAATTTTGGCATTTCCACGTTTTTGAGTAACAGATGCCCAATTGCTGCGAACGGCGACGAGTCGATAATTGATGGTCATCATTAACACTGGCCGATACAGCTGCGATATTTTCTTCAGTTCGCACTCTACGTAAGCGTGTTGGTGGTTTAATGTCCAACAATGTAAATTTGGAGCGAAATTTAGTCACAATAGCCCGAATAGCCGCTTCAGTGGGTCGATTAAACTGACCATAAAATGGAAGCTCGCGATGAATTTTCTTAACAGAGCACGCATTTTGATAATAAAATTCAATAATTTGCAAGCGTTGTTAGTTTGTAAGACGATTCATGGTTAAATTATAGACCAAACTGAAGATGATGACAGTGAAACAAAACACGAAACGTGTGTCAGCTGTTTATACCAGTGTTGCCAAAAAGATAATAGCTAAAAAAATCACCCTTTATATTAACGAATATTGAATTATTGCCAAAAATCTAAAATATGTTAATATCCCGTAATATTTTACGAATAGCAATTTCGCAAGTGAATGGAAACGAATTTTTAGTATGGGAAGGTTTTATTGAAAATTGGTGGCATGTCTATCACAAAATTTGGGGACTGTGCCAAAAACGTGGCCCTATATAGTTCTGATTCACGGTAGGTATTCCTAGTTGAAATATATCATGTGAGGTGAAGGTTCTAGATCGGTAATAGAGTAAACTGGGGGCCCATTTGTATGGGGGCTATACAAAAACATTGACCTATATAGCTGGCTTTCAAAACACGTGTTTCTAGTAAAAATGTAACATTGAGTGGAAAATTTGATCAAGATCCGATGTAAAATGTGAATTTTAGAGAAGTAATATTGTAAATCGGAGGTACATTTATATGGGGGCTATATCAAAACATAGACCCATGTGGTCCACATTTCCGTGAGCTGTTTCTACTTCAAATATAACACGATTCTGAAAATTTGGTTATGATCCCATGTCAAATGTGTATTATAGAGCATTAATAGTGTAAATTATAGGGATATTTGTATGGAGGCTATATCTAAATCTGAACCGATTTTCTCAAAATTCAATACCAATCGTCCTTGACTAAAAAAAGTAACCTCTGCCAAATTTCATGACAATCGGACCACAATTGCGACCTGTAGAGTGCGAACAAGCTTAGTTAAATCGATTCAGCTGGTGATTCTAAGCCGATCCGTATTGATGTTACAAACATTTGGCGCAAAACTAACTAGTCCGCGAAGTGGTGTAGGGTATAAAAATTACATTCAGTGCTATTACCATTGATAGGTAATTGTTTTCTTATTTAGTATTATATTATTAACTGGCAGTGTCCGTATGCGAAGCAGCAGTTATATGTTATCAGTTTTATCCAGCTCTGTTTTTGGATAGTACCCTACGTGAAAATGAACTGTACCTGGACAAGTTGTAGGACGGTGCTGGTTCAAACCCAAATATATGAAGTGGACCGGTCCTTTTTACAAGGGTTTGTCATTGGAGGGGGTGAATTGACCCCCTGTGGTATGACCGGGACATGACCTAGGATCAGTCTCAAAGAACTTGACCTGGAACCGGTCTCAAAGGACATCCCTTAGAACGCACCTCAAGAAAATTAACAATTTATTCACACTTAAGAACTCGTTATACACTCAGAAAAATAGCATTCCTAAATTTGAGTAAAATCAATACTCCAATTTTGTTCAATACTTTTACTCCAGTTTGAGTAAATATTTACTTGGTTTGAAGAAAATTGAACTAGAATCAAGTTCAAAGCATATAATACTTTCAAGGAAAAGTTTGAACTTGGTGTGATTTATTTAGCGCTATACGAAGTTAAATTTTCCTAAATTTTAGTTCTTTTTAACTCATTATAGGGTTCACTGGTTTCTTAGTGTATGATACATCCATATCGACCTATCCCAGGATAGAGGATAGTTTATAGAAATTGCCACCAATTTCCCGTACGGTATTTATTCAAGTTTTTTTACGGATGTAGATAAATCTCAAAAATTGATTTTGAAACCTCCTATTAGATAGCACACATAGATAGCCATAATAATGTGCTTATCGAATTGCACTTTTAGTTTAGCTGAACTCCCTTCGAATGTATAATTTTTATCATTTTATACCCAGTTTTGAACAAAAAATTACAACCGCAGAGCCTTTTATATCCTCCATCTCATGTTTCTATATACAGCCGGTCACTTTATAACTTTTTGCACCGGCCACTTTATAACTTCTACGCTTCTACGTCGTCATCAAATTTTACACATCAAATTTCACGACTATAGCTGCAATACCTAAATTTTACCCCTTATAAATACAAATTTCGCGCATTAAAAGTACAAATATAAAAAAACATTTATGTGGCAAGTCTATGTTGTCAGAGAAATGTAGTTACCGATTTTCAGGAATATAGCTACAATACTTAAATTTGCACCATTTTTATCCCGCCCACACCAAAGTACAAATTTCGAAAATTCCTTTATGTTGTCGGAGGAATTTACACATCAAATTTCACGACTATATCTGCAATACTTAAACTGGTACCATTTTTATTCCTTTTTGTCCCGCGTGCACCCAAAAAAGTACAAATCTCGAACAATCCAAATTTACTGTGCTTCTATATTAGGGTTTGCATTTTCCCGTACTTTTTATTTCCCGGGATCCCGGGACAGCACGGGAAATCTTCAACACATTTTTTATCATGAGTTAAGCTTACTTTTTCCAATAAAACATTCACATTTTGTTGAAGTAAAATAAATATTTATTTCACAAACGAAACTGTTACAGAATTCATATAATAAAGCGCCTCTTAAAAGTACAAATTTCGAAAAATCCAATTTTACTGCGCTTCCACATGGCCAGAGTAATTTACATACCGATTCTAGCTGTAATACTTTAGTTGCTACCATTTTTATCCCTTTTTGTTCCTTTCGCCCCTTAAAAATACAAATTTCGAAAAATCCAATTTTACTTCGTTTCTATATGATCAGAGGAATTTACATACAAAATTTCACGTTTCTAGCTGTAATACCTTAGCCATTTTTGTCCCGCTCGCCTCTTAAAAGTACAAATTTCGAAAAAAAATCCAATTTTACTTCGTTTCTAAACAGTCAGAGGAATTTACATACCAAATTTCATGTTTCTAGGTGTAATACTTTAGTTGGTACCATTCTTATCCCCCTTTCTCCCGTTCACCTCTTACAAATTTCAAAAAATACCTATTTGTAGCTCGTCTACATGGTCAATGCAAGGAACACACCGAGTTTCATGTTTCTAGCTACTGCCGTTTAGTCAGGACGATGGTTCGATGTTTATACTTTTTAGTCCCATTTTATCCCCTCAAAGTACGAATTTCGTAAAACTCATTCTTAGTTGACGTCTACGTCATATTTGGGAACTACTCCGAAAATTGCATGACCCTGGCTTCAGCCGTTTGGTCTGGGTGTTTTAAAGTAAGTAAAAAAATCGAAAGTATATATTTGTTAAAAAATAAATTGGAAAAAAATATTTTTTAGAATTGACAAATTTCTGTACAAATAGAAGATATGTATTTAAAATTACAAAAAATACGTATTTTTATATCATACCGTAAAATGTTAAAAAAATAAACTACCTTATGACAAAAATACCTTATTTTCGATCTATCCTAGTGTTTACAATTTCCAATTAAAATATCGTGAATGCAGTTTTATTCGCCATATAGAGAAGTAATTTGAAAAAATTCATTAAAAACAAAGATAAGCGAAATTACTCATATCTTTTGTTGTTTTAAAATAATCGAGATAAACATTTCAGGAGAATAGTTAGTTTTTCGCAGAATAAAAAAATAAATATAAAGAATTAATATTTTTTAAATATTGGAAATTATTTTTTGCAGAAACATATGCTTATTTTTCATTTTCGCTATGAATAGTTACATCAGTGCTGAAAATTTCAGAGTGGTATCGCCACAGGTTTTTGTGATATCAGCACACATGTAGAAACACTCGAGTGTAAAGCTAATATAAAGTAACCAGACCTGAGTATCTCTAAATCTGAAAGAGTGTGTCTAGAAATAATATTTGTACTTCATTCCACAAGAATTGTAAATTTTGCAACATATGAATAACGGATAAATGGTCTATCATATTCAATATTAAACTCCATCTATCGTTTACAGAATATTGAAGTTACCAAGTTGTTTTTGTGGGATTATGAATCAAAACAAGTAAAAAAGGCGTTATGTTCGGCCGGGTCGAACTTTATATACCCTGCACCATGGATTGCATTCCACAGAGGCTGTCGATGTTCGTAGAAGTGCAGTAAATTACAAGGAAAATATAAATTTTTAATATAGCCAAACCAAAACAACGACAAATATTTCAAAAATAATTTTATAAATAAATATAATATTTTTATTATTTCAAACCACGCTTATAAGGCAAGGCAAACAATACGTTTACACTATATATCGCAATAATACATCAAGTCAATTCAAAAAATAAATATTCTTATATATATATATTTTCACAAAAGCGTTAGTACCATACATATTGGTAGATAGTAGGTGCTACAGTTGGTTGTATTTCCATTTTATTTTAATTCCAAAAATATAAATTTTGAAAATCCATTATCTGACGTACACAGTGTAAGATAACCTAACTTCATGAATCAACCAATTTTTGCCGTAAAAGTAAAAAGTACGAATTTGGAAAATCTTTTTTATTTTTCGTGTCTATGCAGTCAAAGGAATGTATACAACGAATTCCATGATTCTAGCTGCGGCCATTTGGTTGGTACAATTTGTAACCCCCTTTCCCAGTTTACCCCCATAAGAGTGCGACTTTCAAAAATCTCTTTATTGTACGTGTCTATGTAATTAGAGAGAAGTAGACACCGAATTTCATCATTCCAGCTGTAGCCCTTCAGTGGGTACTATTTTTATCCCTCTGTACCCATTGAATCCCGTGAAAGTACGAATTTGGAAAAAAACCTTTTATTTTTCGTGTCTATGCAGTCAGAGGAATGTAAACAACGAATTCCATGATTCTAGCTGCGGCTATTTGGTTGGTACCATTTTTATCCCCTTTTTCCAATTTTACCCCCTCAAGAGTACGACTATCTAATCTACGCAATTAGAAGAATGTAAGCACCGAATATTATCACTGTCGCTTTAGTCCTTTAGTTGGTACTATTTTTATTCCTCTGTACCCATTGTATCCCTTGAAAGTACGAATTTGGAAAAAACCTTTTATTTTTCGTGTCTACGCAGTCAGAGGAATGTATACTCCAAATTTCTTGACTCTAGCTGCGGTCATTTGGTTGGTACTATTTGTATCCCCTTTTTTCCATTTGAACCCCAAAAAGTACGAATTTCGAAAAATCCTTCTACTTTACGTGGCTACGCAATCAATACACCGAATTTCATTATTCCAGGTGCAGCCGTTTGGTTGGTACCATTTTTATCCCTCTATTCCCATTTTACCCCACAAAAGTGCGAATTTGAAAACAAATATTTTTATATTATGTATTTACTCAATTAAAGGAATGTACATACCGAATTTCATGTTTCTAACTGTTGTCGTTTAATATGTACCATTTTTATCCCTTTTTGTCCGATTTCATCCCCTACGAATAAAAATCACTTTATGGTGCACATTTTTGTTATAAGGGAAATGCGCATACCCAGACATATTGAAAAAAAAAAATATATAAAAATATATAATATGGGTATTTTTAGTCCTTGTGAGGGAAAAATTGTTCCCCTTTGCGCTGATTTCGACCAGTTTCAATCCCAACCGATCTACGACTATAAGAGGCATTTATGGACATTTTGGACGTCCTAGCTCCTTTCGTTTAGAGGCTAGCGTGCTTTCAACATACAGACGTACGGACATGGCTAGATCGTCTTAGAATTTGATGACGATCAAGAATATATATACTTTATAAGGTCTCAGGTCGATATTTCAAGGTGTTACAAATGGAATGAGAAAGTTAGTATAATCCCATCCTGGAGGTGGAGGGTATACAAATTGTAAATACATCCACTTCCTCAATAGTCACATTTATTACCATAAAAAAAACTAATTTATTTCTTTTAATTGTGATCGTAAAATTTTACATATAATCTGAATCCATATTTGAAGTTTCATATTTTGTTTTTCACTTTTTCTGCCTTCCTCAGCTGTTTAGAATTTGGGAAGCATTTTAATTTTTTCTATTCGAAAGCACAAAAATCTATTCCCAAATTAATTTTTTTTCTTAAAGATCTCGAGATAATCGTTCACATTAATTTATTTCTAAATCTAAAATTTCCGTGAGAGAATATGTAAAATAAAGAAATTCTTATTAGATTTTGGCGTGTAGTTATTTCCGATTAACTTATCTAGCCCTGATGGGGAAGGCCCTTGGGCCAAAGCTAAGGAAGGTTAATCATTTCAGAATATTTTAACAACTTTCTAATCATCACGAAGAACTGATGATAATTTCCTATCCCCCTCAAAAAAAACAATTCGCGAATCAGATATGATTTTGGATAATGTGAACTTAACAACTTTCAATTTTATTCCGCAGCCAAGTCGCAGCATCAGATGCAGCAGCCGGCCAAAGACAGAACGAGGAGAAGAAACAAAACTTTCAGCAAAACAAACAGACATCAGCAGCTAGATCTCGCGAGCAAATGGCTCGCGAGCGATTTCATCTTCACCATGAAATGGTGATTTTCAGTTTTCGTTTTGTGCCACATACCCAGCCGGGTATTTAATCGCCCCTTTAGGGTGTGTTTAGCATTTCAGCAATTGTTGGCTGGCTGGTTGCCTTCGTTTGGCTTGGCCGCTTGTGTTGCGTTGTAACAATTTGTTCCAAAAGTATTTATGCCCAGTCGTTATTGTGCTTATGGTCAGCAGTCAGATTAATCTGGGCATCTTTTTTATTTTTTGTTTTTGTATTTTTTATTTTTATTTTATTTTTTATCTTGTTGTAGTAAAACTTTGTTTTCTTTTGTCTGCTGATCAAAGGCTAAGCATTCATTAGCAAAAGCAATTCACAAACCACACCAAAACGCTAGAAATACTCCGAAGAAGAGGAAGAAGACGACGAAGTATTTGCAGACCTAATCGTAACTTTCTATTTTTTCTCCCCAGATTTCAGTCAAAGACAAGGCAGTTGGGGAAAAAGATACTAAACAAACCAATGCCGATTCTTAAGTATATTTTTTCGGCTCGCTCTCAAAACTGAACGGGAAAATGTGTTATTTATGTTATCTGACATGGAATGGCATGGCATCGCATTGGTGCCAGATACAGATGACCACACAGTGGGTCGAAGCAACAACAAAATTTGTAACTGTGCTTTAAATATAGGAAGGGAATTTAATGAGATTCAATAAGTACCCATAATTATACTAGTTTAAGAATTACTTTTAAAGTCGATAAAATAACAACAACAAATTTGTGGATAATTTTGTATACCCTACACCGGCAATACCAACCGATCTTGAATCGTTATGTGTTTAAATTTGTCACGTATGTCCCTAACGATTGCAGATCGGTTGGTATTGAAGTTGTAGGGTATACAAAATTATCCACAAATTTGGACGAAATCGGCCCAGAGGGAAATTTGCTCCCTAACAAGAACAGAAAATACCTTATACTACATTAGGCTGGGTTGCGGCCCATACAAATGGAAATGATGCTTTGCAAAATATTTCGCTGCAAGATGAAGTCGCCTGTCAGCTAAACGCACCTGTAAACACTCCTAAAAATCACGTTTTTCCTTAAATTGTTTTTTGTGTTGTATTTTAGTCATTGTGTTGTGAAATAATAAACCCTTGAAAATTCTAAATTTGTATATCTAAATATATATCTAAATTTGTATTCTTGTCTGTAGTTACTATTGGTCGAATTATTGGACATTTCAGTATTTTTGTGTTTTTTCATAATACCAACCGAAAAAAAGAATTAATAGCTGCAGTCAATACCTTTTGAAAGATGCCTACATGATGAACATCGGAAGGAAATTGACGCCGCAGCACCCATTTTTTTAGAAAGAGTTTGAAAGTTTTGGCTCTGAAAATCCATCTCTTGTATTAAATTATTTATTTATTATTTTTTTTATTCATCATTTAGGCATCATTCGAAAGGTATTGATTTTTCATAACACATCTTATAAAATGTTTCCAGAAAATATGAGTTTTTAGCTGTCATATTGAAAAACCACAAAAAATCAATATAAACGTCCAATAATACGACCAATGAGTTATTTTCAGGCAAGAATAGAAATTTTTATTTAAATTGCTTCCAAAAGTCTATTAAATCAGAAAAAAAACCAATTTTTTTTTGACAAAAATCCAACATAAAAGAAATTACACGGGAAAAACATGATTTTTAGAGGTGTTTTCAGAAGCGTTAACCTCGCGCGTGGCTTGACCCAGTGACGAAATATTTTGCACATCATAATTAGACAATCCAATCTTCATTTCTGGGGTGTGACCGCTGCAATTTATTTTCGTGGCCCATCCTATAGTACATATGAGTAATTCCATGTGAAGTGATCCCATACAAATTTCGGTTCTTTTCTCCGATTTTGATGATATTTTCCAAATATGTACTCTCCAATGGGGCTCATGAAGCTAAATTTATGATTTTCCAAAAATAAGACTACACTAAGATGAATCGAAAATAATGTATTTTTTCATGAGTGGACAGCGGATTTGTATGCAAAATCATATTTTGAACGGATGGTTGAATGCCGTCTTCACACAAATGATTTTACTTATAAAACAATTTAAAAAGTTGATATAACCAATTTTAAGTAAGCGATAAACGTATTTTAGGCAATTGTGAATTTAAAATGGAATTTGCATAATTTGCAGTCAAGTCATAAGATAGTTTAAAACAAGTAAAACGACGTTAAGTTCGACCGGGCCGAACTTTTTATACCCTCACCCATTCCACAGAGGTTGTCGGTTTTCGTAGAAGTGCAGGATTATTACAGGAAAATATAAATTTTTTAATATAGCCAAACCAAAACAAATACAAATAAAAAAAATAATTTTATAAACAAATATAATATTTTAATTATTTCAAACCATAATTTATTTCAAATCAAAAAACAAATATTCTAATATTTATATTTTCAAAAAGCTTAAATACCATAAATATTGGTAGATAGTGGGTGATACAGTTGGTAGCATTTCCATTCTATTTTAATTCCAAAAGTACAAATTTTGAAAATCTATTATAAGAAGCACATAGTGCAAAATAACCTAACTTCATGATTCAACCAATTTTTGCCGTAAAAAGAAAGGTACGAATTTGGAAAAAAAACTTTCTATTTTGCGTGTCTATGCAGTCAGAGGAATGTATACACCGAATTCCATTTGGTTGGTACCATTTTTACCCCCTTGACATTTCTACACAATTCTACACAAGAAGAATTTCATCATTCTAGCTGTAGTCGTTTAGTTGGTACTATTTTTATCCCTCTGTACCATTGTATCCTTTGAAAGTACAAATCTGTTTATTTTCCGTGTCTACGCAGTCAGAGGAATGTATACACCGAATTTCATTATTCTAGGTACAGCCGTTTGGTTGGTACCATTTTTATCCCTCCGTACCCAATTTGGAAAAAAAACCTTTTATTTTTCATGTCTACGTAGTCAGAGGAATGCATACTCCGAATTTCATGACTCTAGCTGCGGTCATTTGATTGGTACTACTTTTATCCCCTTTTTTCATTTTAACCCCAAAAAGTACGAATTTTGAAAAATCCGTGTATGTTACTTGTCTATGCAATCAGAGGAATGTATACACCGAATTTCATTATTCTACGTGCAGCCGTTTGGTTGGTACCGTTTTTATCCCTCTATTCCCATTTTACCCCTTAAAAGTACTAATTTGGAAAAAATACTTTTATATTATGTATCTAGTCAATTAGAGGAATGTACACACCGAATTTCGTGTTTCTAGCTGTTGTCGTTTAATAAAGAGTGATTTTTTTGAGGTTAGGATTTTCATGCATTAGTATTTGACAGATCACGTGGGATTTCAGACATGGTGTCAAAGAGAAAGATGCTCAGTATGCTTTGACATTTCATCATGAATAGACTTACTAACGAGCAACGCTTGCAAATCATTGAATTTTATTATCAAAATGCGTGCTCTGTTAAGAAAGTTCAGAAAGAAAGAAATTGTGTTCAGCGACGAAGCTCATTTTTGGCTCAATGGGTACGTAAATAGGCAGAATTGTCGATTTTGGAGTGAATATCAGCCAGAAGCATTGCAAGAGCTACCAATGCATCCAGAAAAAGTCACAGTTTGGTGCGGTTTATGGGCTGGTGGCATCATTGGACCGTACTTTTTCAAAGATGATGCGAATCGTAACGTAACTGTGAATGGTGAGCGCTACCGTGAGATGATATCCAACTTTTTTTGCCCAAAATGGAAGAACTGAACTTGGTTGACATGTGGTTTCAACAAGATGGCGCTACATGCCACACAGCTCGCGATTCTATGGCCATTTTGAGGGAAAACTTCGGAGAACAATTCATCTCAAGAAATGGACCGGTAAGTTGGCCACCAAGATCATGCGATTTGACGCCTTTAGACTATTTTTTGTGGGGCTACGTCAAGTCTAAAGTCTACAGAAATAAGCCAGCAACTATTCCAGCTTTGGAAGACAACATTTCCGAAGAAATTCGGGCTATTCCGGCCGAAATGCTCGAAAAAGTTGCCCAAAATTGGACTTTCTGAATGGACCACCTAAGACGCAGCCGCGGTCAACATTTAAATGAAATTATCTTCAAAAAGTAAATGTCATGGACCAATCTAACGTTTCAAATAAAGAACCGATGAGATTTTGCAAATTTTATGCGTTTTTTTAAAAAAAAAGTTATCAAGCTCTTAAAAAATCACCCTTTATGTACCATTTTTATTCATTCCCCTTATAGCAAAAAAGTGCACCTTAAGATTCTTATTTGTAGAGTGTGAAATGGGGCAACACTCTACAAATAAGAATCACTTTAAGGTGCACTTTTTTGCTATAAGGGGAATGCGCATACCAAATATCAAGCAAATATAAACAGACATATTCAAAAAAACATGTTTAAATACGCTAAAATATTAGGGATTGTTATGTTTCCCTTTGGGCCGAATTCGCCGAGTTTCAATCCCAACCGATCTACGACTATAAGACGAATTTATGGAAAACTTGAACGTTCTAGCTCCTTTCGTTTTGATGCTAGTGTGCTTTTAACAGACGGACAGACGGACGGACGGACATGGCTAGATCGTCTTAGAATTTTATGACGATCAAGAATATATATACTTTATAGGGTCTCATGTCGATATTTCAAGGTGTTACAACGGAATGACAAAGTTAGTATACCCCCATCCTGGAGGTGGAGGGTATAAAAAAAATCATCTTTCTTGTGGTATGAGTTAGAAATATATATATTTTCTAATTTAAAACAAATTCTTTATAGTTTTACAGAATATTGTCAAATCTTAAAAAATATATATTTTTTATTTTTTTTCTTAATTATTTATTTTGTATAATCAAAAAACACACCTTCGATTTTTGTAAAATAAATGTTATTAATGGCACTTTCCCTACAATTCTGAAAGAATAAAGTTATAGTCCAGCTGGTCTGAATTTATTTTTACAGTGGATCAAAGTTTTAATTTTTGATCGAAGGGAGCATTATACTAAGTGGGAAAAAATGTTGTAAGTTATTGTCTGAGAGAATTCTGATTATCAGAACTGCATTGTGAAATTTTATGAGGATCATTTTTATGGACCCTTTTACGATCCCTGAAAGAAACTCAGACCAGTTGGACTATAAGAGTTTTTGTTTTACAAAAATGATCAACTATGCATGCCCTTTCAGAATTATAGGTTCGCTACTCTGTTACAAAAATGTTGTTGTACAGTGTATTTAATAGTGTATTTGATAGTGTCAGTGAGACGTTACCCAGCGGGAAATAGAAGGCGTATGCAAGGCCTTCTCAAAGGCCTTCTTAGGGAGGCACAAGACATGCTTGCTGCATTCTACACTCATTTAAAATTAACACTGGGTAAGATAGGAGAGCAAGGCCTTCCCTCTCGTTTCTATTCGCAGGCCTTCTAGAAGGGCTCCGACAAAAGGTCATCTAGAAGGCCTCCTACCAAAGACCTTCTGGAAGGTCCAAAAAATAAGGCGCAAAATAAAAAAATATGACGAACCAATGTACCAACATTTTCTCAATATTTCTGGCCTTGTTATTGGCAGTATATTAATTTTCAATTTAAATCTTTAAACATTTTTATTTGCGTCGGCTGGAATTTGAACCCATGAGCATCGCATTGTTAATCAGATGTGCTACCTACTAAACTACAGAACTTTATTGTCTGTTTGTGTCTAAAAGTTTATAGAAACACACGACCTTAATCGAAGCGAACACCTTCGTCGCTGCTTTCTTTTGGCAGACCTTTTAGCATGCCTGGCGAAAGAATGGAAGTAGGAATGAGCCTCAGAATTTTGTTATTCGTTTACAACAAAATGTGTGTAGAAAATACCCTTCGATTAATCGAACACCTTCCGCACTGCCTTCTATCGCAAGGCCTTCTAGCATGCCTATCCGAAGAAGGCAAGCAAGCATGAGTTATTGATTGTGCAGCATCTAATGAGAAGGCCTTCTAAAATGCTTTTTCGTAGAAGGCCTCCAGGAATGGGTGTCGGAGTGCAACAATACAATTTTCTGAAGAAATTATGAAGGATATGATAAACATTTTAGTAAAAAAGTAAGAACGTGGTTTGTTTGTTCTTGAAAGGGAGTTAAATATGTTTCTGTTTCATCCCCGATAAATATATTGTAGTGGATGTTAGTGGGCGAAAACATCTAAATAATAAAGGTCTTCCCTAATTCCACTTTTTATAATTAATTCTACACTTTGTTACACCGAGAAATTATCAGATATATCTGTTTTCTAGAGCGTAAAGAAATCATATTGAGCCTTTGATGGAAATTTTAGTTGAGCTCAAATCAGAAGAATTGTAAAAATATATTTTATAAAACTCGTAAAAATAACAAAATCGACACCATCCGTACCTTCATTCTCCCAGCATGCTAGCAGGCCTTCTTAAGGAAGGCAATGAAAAATGTCCATTGGATCTATCTAATAGGAAATGAGAAGGTCTTTCTAAATGCCTTCTCAAAGAAGGCAGTCATGAATGAGTATAGGATTTCTATTCCTGGTACTTACTCTACAACAATTATAAACCTGATTGCTGTCGAAATTAAAAATTTGATTTGAACTGGGATATTATTATGTTTCAATATAAATAAGCTAGCCTCAAAAGTTGTGATCCCGATTAAGTGAATCTCTGAATTTCGAAGTCCTTTTATTTCAAGAAATGTTTAAATATTTCTATTAATTTAGCCTCTCTTTTGCTCCATTAAAAAAAATAATAATCAAAAACCAAAATTTTAGTTTTAAATTGTTTTTAGTAAATGTATGTACTCAGTTGAGTACACCAACTTTTGATTTTTTGAGTGGTTTTATATTTTTATTCTTTAATTACACTGGTTTACTGCTTATTATAATCAATATCAGAATTATTGTTACACTGAATTAAAATTGATATCGATGAAATGACGTTCAAAACGGGACTTGTAAAAATTAAAGACTTTACAAAAGATGCGCACAAAAGGTACGTCAAAAATGAACCGTTACACTTTATATGGAAAATCAAATTTCTCAAAAAATAGCTGAACTTTGTATATTTCTATAAGAGCTTCAAAAATACTTCTGTTTTTTGTAGCGACCGTTCCAATGTATAATTGTTGCCAAAAAGATAATAGCTAAAAAATCACCCTTTAGTTAATAGTCTCAGTAAGACGCTGCATAAGTATCATGATGGCATTCCTCTTTTTTTTTTTCAACTTTTTTGTGACTTGAGATATTTTTTCTAATTTAAAACAAATTGTTTCTAGATTTACGGAACATTGCCAAAACTTAAATTAAAAATATTGTTTTTATTTTTTTATAAATAATTGATTTTTTAAATAATTTTTATTAATAGTTATTAGCGTTCGTAAGACGAATAAATTGTGAAAACCTAATAAAAATAATTGTTTTATTTTTATAAAAGTCGAAGGAATATTTTTGGTTTAAAAAATAAGTAAAAAAAATATAAAAAATATATTTTTTATGTTTTGACGATTTTCTGTAAAACCAGAAGAAATTCGCATGGAATTAGAAGCACGTTTATATTTGTATCTCATACCAGAAATAATTTAAAAAAATAAATTACCTTATGACAAAAATATCTTTCTTCTCGATCCACCCTATTGTCGACAAATTCTCATAAATAGCGAAATGCAGCTTTACTCGCTCTATAAAAAATCCATCGAATTGCGTAAAATTTTGAAATAAATGGATATTTCAAAATTGGAATAAAATGGGAAAAGAGGCATAAACAAAATAAGAACATACGGCCTAAGTTTAAGTCACGGAATTCGGTGTGTATATTGCTCTGAGAAATTTTTCGGCTGTAGGTAGAATCGTAAAATTAGGTGTGTACATTCCACTGTGATTGCGAAATATAAAAGTTTTTTGAAGGTCGTACATATACTTCAAAAATAGCAAAGGAGCTGTAGCTGGAAACACGAACTTTGATAGAATTATAGTCTCGCCCTGTAAGTGGCCGTGGTTTTTAAAATTTATTTATTTATTTTAATTGAAAATTATAATAATGAAACATCACAACTATTTCAATAAGCCTAAAAATATATAATAATTTTCCCAATATTTTAATACACATCTGCAGCCGACAGCCTTAAATCTTCCGATAATACATTGAAATGCTCTCCATAGTGGAGGGCATATAAGGTTCGATCCGACAGAACTAAAAGCCTTTTAACTAGTTCTTAGTGTAATTAGCCTTCGTATCTCCGTTAGCTAATTTAGTTATTAGCAATTTTTTCCTCATATTTAACCACTGTCCGACTTGGACGGACTTGCGCTAACAATCATCATGAAAGCAATAACAATAACAACAGCAACAACAACGAGCAACTTTCATTTGTTCCCGGAAATTGAAATTAGTTACATTACAACTCCAACAACATTAAACAATGATGACCACCAGTGTCTGTCCGTCCGTCCGCCCATCGCTATTTGGAATAGTTTGCAAATGTTTAAAATGGGCCATGATTTTTTAGTTTTGTTTTGCTTTCTTGTGTCGTTGTAAAAAAATAAATATTTATTTATAATGAGATTGTTGTTAAAAGTTAACGATATCATTAAAATAAATCATTTGTTTAAAGAAAGTCGTCGTCGTCGTCGACGTCACTGTTCCATATTGGCAAACATATCGTAAAATTTGACACCACGGACAGACGGACGAACGTAACGAATTCAATCAGTCACCTCTAAAGTGGGCCACATTGAGCACCAAAGCGAGTCAAATCGATTGTGCAAATTTTGTATTTTGCACTTCATAGTTGTAGTTATTAGTCGCGGTATTCATGGCAAAAGGGGAAGGATGATAAAAAACACACAATGAAAGTTTTGTAAATCGAATGTACACCACTTTTGAAGTTAAGTAGTCATAATTCACATCTAATGTCAGGAAAGTTACATTATGAATAAATGGAATTATCTTAAAAGTCGCCTAAACCATAGAACTCGAAGTAATATTTCTAGTTAATAAATTATAGAATTTTTCATTGTCTCTCTGATTAATTTGATTATGTTGTAAAAAACATTTTTCAAAAAACAAAAATAAATTTAAAATTATTCAGATTCTTTGGAGGAAATGTATCAATTACAGATTTTCATTGGGGACGATATCCCGCGCTTCTCTTTCATTTTGCAATCTAAAAATTCGTATTTTTTCAGGAACTGTTGTTTACTGAATTTTCCTAAAATTAAATTCTTTCATTTAATAATTGACGTGAAAGTCCGTCTTTTTGTCTAAATTCTGAAATATTGTCATTTTAATTTAACGCTCTAACCCCCACGAGTGCCCCAGAGCACCCTTCGCGAATCGCGAATTTACTCAATAATTGCTTATTTTTAAGCACAAAACAAACTTATAATGGTACTTCGACAACAGACATAGTAACACTTTTGTATAAGTTCAGTTATAAGCACGAAGTCCGAAAAAAGAGTGAAATTTTGTGCGTGAATTCTGAATTCAAAATATAAACAAGTAAGGAAAGGCTAAAGTCGGGCGGGCCGACTGTATGATACACTCCACTTTCAAACCAAATACAGTCCAACTTGGTAAAAAAGTGAAAACGGGAAGAATTTGTGTATGTTTCCTAATCATAGGCTAATACGACCTGGTTCGATTTGTCAAATCGATAAGAATATTGTGTCGGAGCTATATCCAAACATGGAAAAATGTGACTAACTTTCACAATAAGTTCTTCCAGTTCAAATATAACGTGTTATGCTCACTTTGAAGAAATTCGGTGAAAATTCGTGGTTTCTGGGGCGGAAAAAGTTAAATCGGGAGCGAAATTTGTATGGGAGGTATATATAAATCTGAACCGATCTAACACATTTTTACCACAGGTGTTTCTAATTGAAATATAAGATGGTTTGCCAAATTTGAAGACAATCTGATATAATATGTGGTTTCTAGAGCGGAAAAAGTCAAATCGGGAGAGAAATTTGTATGGGAGCTATATATAAATCTGAACCGATTTTCTTCAAATTAAATAGCGTTCGTTCTTATCCCGAAAAACTTCGTTGTGCAAAGTTTCATTTGGTTCTGTCTACAATTGCGACCTGTATCGTGATTACAAGAATAGATGGACAGACAGACAGACGGACGGACATCGCTAAATCGATTCAAAAAGTGATTCTAAGTCGATCGGTATAATTAACAATGGGTCTATCTCTCTTCCTTTTGGGTGTTACAAACAAATGCACAAAGACATAATACTCTCGTGGAGTGTATAAAAAGACTCAACTGACTTTTTTTTGCAAATCGAGATTTTTGGTTTTTTAACAAAACACAAAAACTTCGGTCATAATAAACAGAAATATAGATTTGCAAAAAAATTTAGGTGAGGCTTTTTTATATTTTGTGTGTAGAGGACGCAAGGCTTTTCTAACCTTTTATTATCTGGCTCTCGAACTAAATTAGCAAATGACTTTCTAATTCTAAATATCTGAACATATATTTTTAATTCTAAAAAAATTGTCGGTTAGAGGTTTAAACAGGGATAAATGATACCTATCAAATGACAACAGCTAGTAAACCAACCAAATGGTCGCAGCTAGAATCATGGAATTCGGTGTATACATTCCTCTGACACGAAAAATCAAAAGATTTTTCCAAGTTCATACTTTTACGGCAAAAATTGGTTGAATCATGAAGTTAGGTTATTTTGCACTATGTACGTGAGATAATGGATTTTCAAAATTGTTACTTTTGGAATTAGAATAGAATGGAAATACACCCAACTGTAGCACCCACTATCTATCAATATTTATGGTATTTAAGCTTTTTTGAGAATATAAATGTAAGAATTTGTATTTTCTGAGTTGACTTGAAGTATTATTTCGATATATAGTGTAAATGTATTGGTAGCCTTGCCTTGAAAGTGTGGTTTAAAATAATAAAAATATTATATTTATTTATGAAATAATTTGTTCAATATTGATATTTGTTTTGGTTTGGCTATATTAAAAAATACATCCTGTAATATTACTGCACTTCTACGAAAATCGACAGCCTCTGTGGAATGCAATACATGGTGGAGGGAAGATAAAGTTCGGCCTGGCCGAACTTAACGCCGTTTTTACTTGTTTTTTTTTTTTTTTTTGAAACATTTTCATTTGGTTGGCTATTTTAAAATTATTTAACATTTTCCTGTAATTTTACTGCACTTCTACGAAGACAGCCTCTGTGGAATGCGTATTGCATTGTGGAGGGATTATAAAATTCAGCCATGTCGAACTTAACGCTGTTTTTACTTGTTTTATTTAAAAAATATCAAAAAATATATTTTATTAATTTCCATATGATTATGTTGCGCCAAAAAATTGTCGCAATATCTTTTACACAATAAATGTTATGATTGTTTACAAAATGGAGTAAACCACTCTTTCTATGTGAACGTGTAAACCAAAATGTTTGTAGTCCATCATAATTATCTTTAATTGAACATATAAGCTGGTATCACCGGGCCTATATTTCCAAAATAAGAGTACATAATAGTACCTTCGGTGAAAATTTGAATTTTTGTTGCATAGTATCATTGTTATCATTGTACTCCGTTCATCTAGATGCAAACCATATCCATTTGTTGGACAGTTTAATGAAATATTTTAATAATATTAATAAAACATTAAATTTTTAGTTTTAAGCAAAAATGTTTAAATTAATAAAAATATACAAAAATAAACATTGTTTGTTTATATACTTATATAAAAAGTATGGTCTTATGTTCTACAATGGAACGACGAGAATATATACATAAATATAATATATATTTATATAAAAAAATGTTTTTCCTGTGGCATGATTCGAATGCAAGACTTTGTGGGTGCAAAGCATGCACCTCACCTCTGTGAGATGCGACTAAGATGAACTTCCAGTTTTTTTGCTGGGATATTAAATCCAAAAATATTCGAAGAATACAATGTTTTTCATTAAAAAATATGTGCCGAAACTGGCCAGCCAAACGAATAAGAAGTGTTCGACGTAATCTTCATCCTCTTTGTTCTCGAACCTTATGCCATAGATAGTTGAATTATAGTTTCATTCAATGGTTCAGTTGAAAACATGGACTGATAGTAACTATTGAAGTTGAAAGCCAACATCTATCTGTTTTACCTAAAAATTTGTCCAATATAAAGTTTCTAAGTCATAGGCCGAAATGGAGCAGTTTTAATAGGTTCTTACTTTCTTCTAGAGGACACGGGTAAGAACCGACATAACAACTACAACAAAAGCATAAAGATATTATACCTCATATCACAGTGTGGTGTAGCGCGTAGAAAAGCAATTTACAGCCAGAGGATATATTACAAGCACATGAATATGGGCAATTCCGCGCAGATATTTTTAACAAAAATGTATAACATTGCTTAATCAAATTAAATAAAAAATGACATGGGAAAGAATCTGAAATTATTCGACGACGCACTGTGGGGCCTCTGCCAGGAATCAGTGGTAAAAGTCAAAAATTTGATAAAAGCTTTCAGTAAAACTGATAATACCAATTGATAGAGAACTTATTACCGATCAAAAATCCGAAAACCGATTCAAAATCGGACAAAAAATTGTGGTTTATATAGCCGATCAACAAAGTTGACTCATTTCTTCAGAACTCAAGAAAAATCAAAAAGTGAAAATAATTGTAAGATTCATAATTGAGTTTCATACAAACTAATTTTTACGTCTTCGGTCTTGTTTGAAAGGTACGTTAGATGGAATGAAATAAAACAAAAATTTGTGGTTTCCAAGGCTTAGTTACCTAAATATCTCAGTAGTAAAAAAGCACTATATTTTGACCATTTTTCAACTTTGCTGGAATAGAACTACAAAAGTTTTGATTAGTTTTAGACAGAGCTGTTAAGTAATGATTAGTAATCGTAATCATTAGTAATTAGATTACTTTTTTTAAAGTAGAAGTAATGAATACAATACGATTACATTCAGTTTTATACGATTAGTAATTGATTACGATTACAAGTAATCAAAAAATAATCAGGATTACTTGCGATTACTGAAAAATAATCAAAAAATAATCAAAAGTAATCAAAAATGAGTTTGACTACTTTAAAAGATTACTTTTGATTTTTGTGATTACTTTTGATTCTCGCGAAATCGGTATGAGAGTCATAGTAGTCTGTTTGTCAAAACTTTTGACTTTTCAATATATGTCAGTTTTGATTTTTTCTGTTCTCGTTCTTTTGCCAGTAATCGCAAGTAATCCTGATTATTTTTTGATTATTTGTAATCGTAATCAATTAGTAATCAGAAATTGTTGAATAGTGGATTATATAATCATTACGATTCTTTTTAAAAAGTAATGTAATTGATTACTAATCGTAATCGAAATTTAACAGCTCTGGTTTTAGAAGACATTACATTTAGGTGATTTAGTACTCATTTAAGTTGGCTGCCGATACTTGCCCATTCGCATATTATTACAATAACAGTGTGACACCTCCAATACAAATTTATTTTTTTCGCATTTTATAAAATAACATATTTGGAGTACTACGACTATTAGAGTTTTGTAATTTTGTGAGAGTTCATTGGGTATTAATTTTGCAAAAAAATGAGCGGAATTGGAAAAGGGGGCGTGGTACCTCCTATACGAAATTAAAATCTATTATCAAATATATGAATTTCTATGACACTGAGAGTTCTACAATTTAATCTGAATCCAAGAACTATTAAACTGGGTAGTTGGGAGAAAATGGGCTGTATTGTTAAAGGGGGCGTGGCACATCCCATAAGAAATTAAAGTCAGTTATAGAGTATTTTGTCTTACATGACACCAAATTTCCTGAAAATATGTGTAAGTTCATTAAGTTTTCACTTAAGTAAGTGGCAACGTGGCAACTAAAAATTGTACTCCTTTATATGGCAACAATATTCTTGAAATTTTGTGTGAGTTCATTGAGTATTAATGTTCAAGTTTGTGGAAAAAGTGGGTGCGGCACCCTATTAACATTATAAAAACTTTTGTCTCTCTTTGGAACTTCAAACATATAGGCTATATATTTAAAAAAACTACCACTGGGGGCTGGAGGGGAGTGGCAAAACTGTTTTTAATAATAACTTTATAAAAATTAGTATATATATATATTATAGAGCACGAAATAAACAATATAAACCAGAATTTTGATTTTTCGGTACGTGTTTTTGTCCGGAGAAGCGAGCGGAGTTCAGTTAGTTAACTATAACTATATTACTAAATATGTGAATATATGTTATTTTAGATCAAAAA
Source organism: Polietes domitor (assembly GCA_947397865.1). NCBI lineage: Eukaryota > Metazoa > Arthropoda > Insecta > Diptera > Muscidae > Polietes > Polietes domitor. Next base: position 74,535,390 of record OX377621.1, on the reverse strand, counting down.
TAGATGAAAATGATTAGTTTGGTAACAAATAAATAAATGTAAAATAACACGAAATATAATGTTTTTGAATAGAAAGAAAATCCATATTCAACGTCTGGTTTTAAAGCTCCCAGTAAGTATAGGATGAAATTCGTGTTATGATTTTTGCAACGAAAAAAGTCAAAAGGCTCCACTGTGCGACGATTCAACTTATTCATGCTGTGAGTAATACATCGATAAAAATTCATTAATCATTCGTAGCAGACTTTAGACAGTACGTCTCGAGTAAAAATTTAAATTAAAATTGTCCTTCGGGTAAGTTTGTGGGAATATTTGTTTTTCTATATACTGGAGGCACATTAGTGAAGAAACTATTTCATTTCTGATAAAGAAAACAAGTAAAAAGGACGTTAAGTTCGGCCGGGCCGAACTTTATATACCCTCCACCATGGATTGCATATTACAGGAAAATATAAATTTTTTAAATAAACCAAACCAAAACAAATACAAATATTGAAAAAATAATTTTATAAATAAATATAAAATATTCTTTTAGTTTTGTTCGGCTGTAGGCTTTATTTGAAAAATAGGTGTTGTTGTTTTTGATAATTTATTTATTTAATCCCAATATTTCGATTGAAATTTTCAATCATCTTCAGGGGTGACTATACACAAAAAAGAATTACACATTTACATTACAAATTTTTTTTCCAAAAAGAGCTGTCTTCAGCTCTTGCAGCGCACTGTACCATCACAGGCCATACACCAAATTTTGACAATGTAGAGATACTGACAGAGGAGAGAAATTACAATAGAAAATACACTCTTGAGATGTTACAGATGATGACGTTCCTACCAACGAAAGACTTAACTACAAAACTGACACAGATAAATGCGCCAAAATCTATCGTTACACAGTAGACAAATACAGACGATCAAAACTGTTATCAGTAGACGAAAGCACGCAAAACCGCTCGGACTGCAGATAATATTATACATATAAAAATGTAATTATCCATAAATTTGTTAAACTTTTTGGAAAAAAAATTTGTAATGTAAATGTGTAATTCTTTTTTGTGTATAGTCACCCCTGAATATGATTGAAGATTTCAATCGAAATATTGGGATTAAATAAATAAATTATCAAAAACAACAACACCTATTTTTCAAATAAAGCCTACAGCCGAACAAAACTAAAAGAAAATTAAAAACAACATAGGCACACAATACACACACACACATAAAATATTTATTATTTCAAACCACGCTTATAAGGCAAGGCTACCAAGACGTCAATTTAAAAAATAAATATTCCTATATTTATATTTTCAAAAAGCTTAAATACCATAAATATTGGTAGATAGTGGGTGCTACAGTTGGTTGTATTTCCATTCTATTTTAATTCCAAAAATACAAATTTTGAGAATCCATTATCAGACGTACATAGTGCAAAATAACCTAATTCAACCAATTTTTGCCGTAAAAGAAAATGTACGAATTTGGAAAAAAACCTTTTATTTTGCGTGTTTATGCAGTCAGAGGAATGTATACACCGAATTTCATTATTCTAGGTGTAGCCGTTTGGTTGGTACCATTTTTATCCCTCCGTACCCATTGTATCCCTTGAAAGTACGAATTTGGAAAACAACTTTTTATTTCTCATGTCTTCGTAGTCAAAGGAATGTATACTCCGAATTTCATGACTCTAGCTGCGGTCATTTGGTTGGTACTATTTTTATCCCCTTTTTCTATTTTGGCCCCAAAAAATACGAATTTCGAAAAATCTGTTTATTTTAAGTATCTACGCAATCAGAGGAATGTATACACCGAATTTCATGACTCTAGCTGCGGTCATTTGATTGGTACTATTTTTATCCCCTTTTTTCAATTTAACCCCAAAAAGTACGAATATTGAAAAATCCGTGTATTTTACTTGTCTATGCAATCAGAGGAATGTATACACCGAATTTCATTATTCTAGGTACAGCCGTTTGATTGGTACCATTTTTATCCCTCTATTCCCATTTTACCCCTTAAAAGTACGAATTTGGAAAAAATACTTTTATATTATTTAGCTAGCCAATTAGAGGAATGTACACACCGAATTTCGTGTTTCTAGCTGTTGTCGTTTAATATGTACCATTTTTATCCATTTTTGCCCCATTTCACCCCCTACAAATAAGAATCACTTTATCGCGCCCGTTTTTGCTATAAGGGGAATGCGCGTACCAAATATCAAGCAAATATAAACAGACATATTCAAAAAACATGCTTAAATGCGCTAAAATAGTAGGGATTATTATGGGTATTTGTAGTCCTTGTGAGGGAAAAATTTTTCCCTTTGGGCCGATTTCGCCCCGTTTCAATCCCAACCGATCTACGACTATAAGACGCATTTGTGGAAAATTTGAACGTTCTAGCTCCTTTCGTTTAGATGCTAGCGTGCTTTCAACAGACGGACAGACGGACGGACATGGCTAGATCGTCTTAGAATTTTATGACGATCAAGAATATACATACTTTATAGGGTCTCAGGTCGATATTTCAAGGTGTTACAAACGGAATGAAAAAGTTAGTATACCCCCATCCTGGAGGTGGAGGGTATACAAATAAATATGCAAAGGAACCTTCTAATATCGTTTTAGAATTTAGAAAAATACATTATCTAATGTTATATATAGACAGCCGTTCAGCAAAATGTTGTGTTATATGGTGCCCATATCTACATATGGTCGACGAGGTTCACATTTAGAAACACAATTCTGCGGTTTCCAATAAAAATCATATTTTCTGTTCGGCATTTTTTTCCAAAAACAACAAGCTTATATGAGTAGAAAATGTCTATCATTTTTTCTGGAAGAAAACAATTTTATCTTCCCCCTCCCAAACATGGAATGACTCATTTGTAGTGTGTGTGTGCGCAGACACTTTTCCCATGAATGCTCACACATGAATAATGTGTCGTGGGTGAGAGAATTTCTTGCGGAAAGAAAAACTTTTCCGCTGACTTGGTGGTTAGCGTGGGTGTGTCTGTGTGCGTGTGACACTTTGACATGATTTTTATGCTGGAAGTGTTTTTGCTTGTTTTTTTCCTCCTTTTCTTTGGTTTGTTAGTCATTTTAATAAACTTCATATTCATATTTACATTTTGATAGAACATTTGGGTGACACAACGAATCTTCAAAGGACTTTTTGAGGTTGTGGTAGGGGGAGGAACTAGTTTTAAAGGTAAATAACTCAGAGTTTAGCAAAAGATGTGGAAATTTGAACACAAATTTTGCATAATATTATTTACTATGGGAATATCTAAAAAAACAAGACAATTAGAAATTGTAAATTGCTGAGGAAGAGACTGTAGAGTGGGTCGACAAATTGAAAACATCTCCCCAACCATAATACATATGCGATCCATCTCCTTGTTCCATATTAGACCACCATGGGCAAAGTGATTTCCAGATTACGTCGTATGACAACCAACAAAAAATAACCGCACCATAAATGCTGTGACCCAATAAAATTGATATGGTCTGCTGTGCGGATGCTATTGTTCGTTCTCCTCCTGCTGCCGCTGCTACTTCTGCTGATGTGTCTGGAATTTATACGAGTATATTTTTTTCTCAGTCTCACAAGATTTCTGTGGTTTGTGGCCGACAATCGAGGTGTCACTGATGTGCCTCTGATTGACTTGCTGTGAGATTCATGATTCACAAAAAAAAAAAAACACCCAGCAGCTGTCATAGACAAAAAGGCAACAACAATTTGCATACTGCAAGACGGACTGACACAACTTTTCGTTACACTTTTACTACAGCCGGCAGCAATACTCACGCGGCAGCAATGCCACAACAACCAGCAACCATCGACAACAGCCAGCAACCGCATAACAAACATAAAAAGCGTTGATAAATGAAGACGCGGAAAAAAGTTGAAGCAAAAAAAATATATGTTTCTGGTGCAAAAAAAAATCAGACAGACTCTAGAGAAATTTAATTAAGAAATATTGTTGTGGGGAAACAAAGACAAACACAATATTAATATTACGCTCAATTAGAGAAAAGTCGATTGTTGCCGGTGCTGCTGCTGTTGCCTTGGGTAACTTTCCTAACAAGGGCCTCAAGAATACCCACTCCCTCCATCCATCCATCATCTAACGACCCCCAAATAATTCACCTACACTTTGGCTGTCATAGTCGCAGTTACAATTCCCTCAGTCCCACGACCAACAAGAGATGATGTTCTAAATTTTCAGCTGATTAAAAGTTACAGAAGACGGGACCGTTGTCGCCATTGACTCATGTTAACTATATTTATGATAACCATTATTTAAATCGCTATCGTTACTGTGGCCGCTGTTGCGGTTGTGAATATTTCCTCGCCTTTTCCTACTCTCATTGTCGTTCGTAAAAAAGCACAAATGAAAGTGTTTTTCATGACCTGATTTTCGCTTTTGGTTTCAAAACGGAAAAATGTTTGGTGTTTTCCGTTTTGTGTGCAAGCACAGTGTTTGGAATTCGGTTAAATCTACAAGGAAAATACACAAGAAATAAAACTAAACTTACGGTCAGGTCACATGGGTCAATTATTTGGAGAAAATATATTTTCCTATTTTATTTGAACTGGGGCTATTGTCCTGGCTCAAGACCATTCACAGAATGCAAATTTATTTACAAATGGCATGGTGACATTTATTACTTGTCTGCAGACTACCACGATCATGATTTCGACCATGTCAAAAGTCTTTTCAAGTGGCTTCGCAGCGACTTTTCAACATCAAACCCGGCCTCTATAAGGAGATGATTCTCACAAACGAACGAGAAACACAACTCACTTGCCGAATTTGCGTTTAAAAAATCACACTAAGTAATAAAGTACACATGCCATCATCTTACAAGCATCTCATTGAGTTGCATATGTAAGTATGTGTATATGCAGCTATAGTTACCCAGCAATACTTCTGCCGTGCCAACGTTCATTTGTTTTAGTTTTTTCGTTTGCATTTTGCACATTGGTCTGTAATCAATATTTGATTTGAACTGAGATATTGTCCTGGCTCAAGACCATTTTGCATCTATATTTAATAGAATGCAAATTTATTTACAAATAGCATTTTTTCAAACAAAGTAACACAAGGTTGATTTGTGTTCATTTAATTCAGGATTGATTCGTTTGCTTCTTGTTATAATAATAACATTAAAGGGCATGGTGAGTAGATCATCTTTGCCGAATAAACTTATAGTCCAGCTGGTCTGAGTTTCTTTTTACGGTGGGTCAACGTTTTCAGTTTTTGGTCAAAGGTAACAAAGGGAGTCAAACGAAACAAGTGTTGTAACCTAATGTCTGAGAGAATTCTTATTGTCAGAACTATATTGTGGAATTTTATGACGATCATTTTACCCTCTATATTCTCTCTTTATGGGTCAATTTGACCCTCAAAAAGGACATTTAAGGTTTGAAATGATTTTACAAAAAATAAGACTTTAAATTTGAATCGGTCGTGCGCACGGGGGGGGAGGGTTTGGGGGTTCAGAATCCTGAACAGAGAAAGTTTAAAAAAAGGTGATTTTTTAAAAGCTATACGAAAGTTTTTCAAAAAAAAAACACATAAAATTCAGAAAAATGCATGAAATCTTTATTTGAATCGATAGTACGGTCCATATTTTGAATGTTTGAAGATTATTTCATGCAAATGTTGACCTTGACTGCGCCTCAAATGGTCCATCCGCTTAGTCCAATTTTGGCATTTCCACGTTTTTGAGTAACAGAGGCCCAATTGCTGCGAACGGCGACGAATCGATAATTGATGGTCATCATTAACACTGGCCGATACAGCTGCGATATTTTCTTCAGTTCGCACTCTACGTAAGCGTGTTGGTGGTTTAATGTCCAACAATGTAAGTTTGGTGCGAAATTTAGTCACAATAGCCCGAATAGCCCGAATAGCCGCTTCAGTGGGTCGATTAAACTGACCATAAAATGGAAGCGCGCGATGAACTTTCTTAACAGAGCACGCATTTTGATAATAAAATTCAATAATTTGCAAGCGTTGTTCGTTTGTAAGACGATTCATGGTTAAATTATAGACCAAACTGAAGATGTTTGACAGTGAAACAAAACACGAAACGTGCTTCGGCTGTTTAAACCAGTGTTGCCAAAAAGATAATAGATAAAAAATCACCCTTTATTTTCGTATTTGATAAAGTTTTTATAATCACTTTAAGTGTACAAAAAATGGAGGATTTTGCCACGCCCCTTCCAGTACCTCCCACACAAATCACTCAAAACGACGTAATTTAAGCTGTAATAACTTCTATAAGGATGATCAGAATACTATGAAATTTGATATTTTGCAATGCTTCTATAGAGGTTGCATTCATGTGGAATATGGGCGAAATTGCTTGCCACACCCCTTCTGGAAGGTCCGACACAAAGTGGCATAATCTTTGGTTACAATAAAACCGACATAACATCGATACTGACTACCCGTATCATTTGCAATTTGATTTTTATACCCTCCACCTCATTCCGTTTGTAACACCTTAACACCGTCTGTCTGTCTGTTGAAAGCACGATAGCGGCCGAACGAAATGAGGTAGGAGGTTCAAATTTTGCCTAAATGTGTCTTATGGTTGTAGATCGGTTGGGATTGAAAGTGGGCGAAATCGGCCCAGAGGGACAAATTTTTCCCTCACAAGGACTGAAAATACCCCTAATATTTAGAGTATCCCAGCATGTTTTTTGAACATAGTAGCTTGTATTTACTTGATATTTGCAATTCGCATTCCCTTTATAGCATAAAAGGGCACCATAGAGTGATTTTTATTTGTAGGGGGCGAAATGGGACGAAAAGGGATAAAAATAGTACCTATCAAACGTCAACAGATAGAAACACGAAATTTGGCGTGTACATACCTCTAATAGAGTAGATACATAATATACAAGTATTTTTTTCTAAATTTGTACTTTTAAGGGGTTAAATGGAGATAGAGGGATAAAAATAGTACCAACCAAACGGCTGCACCTAGAATAATGAAATTCGGTGTATATATTCCTCTGATTGCGTACACACATAAAATAAAGGAAATTTTCGAAATTCGTACTTTTAGGGTGTAAAATGGAAAAAGGGGATAAAAATTGTACCAAACAAATGGAACCATGAAATTCGCGGTATACATTCCTCTGACTGAGTGACACGAAATAAAACGTTTTTCCAAATGCGTACTTTCAAGGGATTCAATGGGAGCAGAGGGATAAAAATGGTACCAACTAAAACGCTACAGCTAGAATGATGAAATTTTCGAAAGTCGTACTTTTAAGGAGTAAAATGCGAAAAAGAAAATAAAAATGATACCAACAAAATGGCCGCAGATAGTATCATGGAATTGGGTATATACATTCCTCTGAGTGCATAGCCACGTAAAATAATTTTTTTTCCAAATTCGTACTTTGTTGCTCTTACGACAAAAAATGGTAGAATAATGAAGTTGTCTTATATTGCGTACGTGAGAGATAAGGTATTTTCAAAATGCATACTTTTGAATTTAAAATAGATGGAAATACAACCAACCAAAGGACTGCAGCTGAAAATACACTCTCTATCACCCAATGTTTAGGGTATTTATGATTGATGCCTTATATTTACTTTTTGAATTGAGGTATTATTTCCATTATATATATATAGTATACAAATATTGGTAGCCATGGCTTATTAATTAAATTTCTAATTTTCATACATTTGAAATTTGTTGCGGACATTCCTCTTGTAGCTTGGAAGCACCACAAAGAAAATAAATATTGTAGCGGGCGAAATGGGACAAAAATGGATAAAATATGGTACCAATGATACGACAACAGCTAGAATCATGAAATTCCATGTGTACATCCCTCTAATTGCATAAACACGTAAAATAGAGGGATTTTTCGAAATTCGTACTTTTAAGGGATATAATTGAAAAAGAGGGATAAAAATGTACCTTCCAAACCGCTGAAGTTGATATCATGAAATTCGGTGTATATATTCGGTGTGTATTCGGTGGTCTGACTATGAAGACTCGAAACAAAAAGTTTTTTTTTTCCAAATTTGTACATTTGGGCGGAGAATGGGGCGAATGGGGATATCTTTAAAATTTTGAATTTTCTTATCAAAATAATGCAGTCACTTTGTCTTTATCTGAAAATGCTTCTCCCTAATGGCGACTGACAATCGCCTTATATTTTCGGCATGTTCACTTTCACAATTACAGCATTGTATTTATTTATAGTAGTAGATTTTAAACAGTGCGCATAAGTATACATTATAGTTTGAAATAGTAATCAAATCTAGTAATGTGCATAAACATATCACAATTTTCGTAATATGGTTCTATACTTCTATGTCGACATCCTTTAATACTGTGGAATGCACTCCGTGGTGGAGGGTATATAAAATTCGGCCCGGCCGAACTTAACGCCTTTTTACTTGTTGAAAATGTCTTTAAACCTAAAAACTATTTGCTCCCCTTTTTGTACCTGCCACACAATTGTCTCTGTGCTAGGTAATATTAAATCCTTCATAACTTCTATACTGGTGCATGGGATCCACTAGGACTTGATATTAGATCATGTTTTTAGAATTGATTTATAAATTTCTTATAACTTTCGTATAAATGTTCTGAGGGTGAGGAGTGAGGGTATATAAGTCGGTTTAGTCGACTGAAGCTTACTTACTTGTCCGAAACGAGGTTGGACTTCAGTTCAGTCTTCGTGAAGCTCATTTTTATCTCGGTGGCTATGCCAATAAGAAAAATTGTCACATATGAAGTTTAGAGAAGACACACGTGATTATTGAGAAGTCAATGCATCCACAACGAGTCACTGTTTGGTGTGGATTATGTACTGGTGGCATCATTGGGACATAACTGAAAAATTGGGTTAATCGGATGAGGTACTGGCGAGCCGGTCGTGGTATAATATTGTGCTCCCTTATTAAATGACACAGTTCAACCTTTCCAATAAAACCAGAAATTTGAAAAAAATAATCAGTACTTTTTTATAGCCGACTTTAATTTAAAGCTTTAAATGGCCAACCTTATACTAAAACTTTTGCAAGATATTCAGATTCGGCCGAAGAGTAGGATTTTGGCAGAAATTCGGCCTCGGCCCAAAAAAAACATCTTTGGTCGAACTCTAGTGCTGGTATCTATATGGGACCTATCACGTGACTCATTCTATACCGGATTTCCCCTGTAGTTTCCCTTCAATTATTTTTTTGCTATGGTTTCCAAACACTGTGTCTTCGGACCCCCAATAATGATGTGGGTATAACTGATGCTTGGCTTTGGTTTTTCGTGGTTTGTGTAACTAAAACATTTCCACGCCGGTTCATTGAGAAATTGGTGCGGTAAGATTTCTTTCTTTTTGTGAAAAAAATCTCATGAAAAATACTTTGCATGTTCTCCATCCATCCATGTTACCATCTCTCTAGGTCTCTGTCCCTTCCTCCCACCGTCAGTCGAGGGGATTTTCCACCAAAAATTTCCACATAATTCGCTCACACCACCAGGCCTATCAAACCCGAATACAAACAAGACGCCACTGTTACAAACTGGCATGAAAATGTTTGTTGTTGTTTGTCAGTGTCTTTCTGCTGTTGCAAGTTGTTTTTCGGTCGGCTTGTGGTGTTGTTTCTTTTGGTTCATACCCACGTTCTTAATTAGCTGACAAGGTATAGGGCTGGTTGATGGGATGGGATGGTAGGTTGGTTGGTTGGGGAAAATAGAGTTTGATTTTGTTTCATATCAATGCATTTTGCGGTCTTTGTGGAGGAACGACCTCTTCATCATCGTCTGCAGCCGTCTGCTCACCCGTGAGCTATTCCACCATCATGCAATCACCTCCCGAGCAGTTTTCTTCACGCAATCTTTTTTTGAAGAGATTTAATCATTTCATGCATTTTGTCTTACCCTTGCCCTCCATTAAATTCAGACGAATGTCCCGAATGGCTGGCTGTCTCTCCATCCGTCCGTCCGTCCGTCCCTCTGCCGGTCTGTGTGACTTTTTCCTAATAGAAGTTAATTATATTCTAAAATTTCTTGCTCAACTAACAGTAGTAGTCAGAGAGTGGCATCATCATCATGAACAGTGGCAACAGCAGCAGCAGCAACATCAAAAGTAGTACCTTGGCCTTTATCAAAATTATCATCATCGTTGTGCTACCATTGCCAGCCAGCCATACTGCCAGCTTCTACTTAGTCATTCGCTGGAAGTCTAGTCGCTGTCGAGAGGTAGCACCTTTCTTATTGGGCACCGTACTTCTGAGGTTTATGGCCACTCAGATGCACTTGGTTTGAGCTGGTGTTTGTAACAGCGAAGGAAGGAAATATTAGTAAGTCTGGAAGAGACAACCTGTAGATTGCCCCATTGTGGGAAGGAAAATGTAAAATCTTGATTGATAGGTGTCGGAAATTCGGCTCCTCTTTCAAAACCTTTCTTATAACCATGGCGCAGCGCACAGTGTATTATCAGCGGCAAAACTCCAAAATTTCATGCGCCCATATCTCGACTTTACCAATTGAATTTAGCAAAAAACATTCCTATAAAGCATATTCTAAAAAATTTTGCCAATATCGCGGCTAAATATAGCTGTGGATGCATTTAAAGTTCATTAATGCTAAAATAGTTCAAAATTTCATCATATTAGAGGTTATTTTATTGGGGTGTATCTCTGAAACCATGAATCGTATTGAAATTTTGTTTAGTTCTTAGAAAACAGGAGCTGTTAAGGCGTTCTTTTCCAATTAAAAAATTTTAATTACGTTTTTGCTTACCTTTTCAGACAGTGTTTTACCTGAAGATTGAATTTATTTATTATTATTAATTTTCTACAGTAAAAACTATATTCGCGAGGCCGACCGATGCCTCGTCATTTACAAATATTGTTAAACTATTGTCTTATTTATTCATTTCAAAAAGAATATTCTGCTTATAGCTGCCAGCAACGATTTAATTACAGAAATGGTAAAACCTTCTAAGCCAAAAATAAAGCAATACTTTCTTCGTTGTTCTCTGTTAATGAATTTTGGAAAATTTATTTAAAGCATACTTTAGGGATGTAAGGATTTATGGCCTACGAGCGCATATGAATATTGGGACGATATATTAATCTTAAGTTAATTATCTATATATATAAAAGACTGACTGACTTATCATTGACCAGCCACCAGACCAAACGGCTGTAGCCAGGGTCATGAAATTTTCAGGGTAGTTCCCAAATATGACGCAGACGTCGACTAAGAAAGGGTTTTACGAAATTCGTTTTAGGGGGTAAAATGGGATAAAAAGGGATAAACATCGAACCTTCGTCCTGACCAAACTTTAGTAGCTAGAAACATGAAATTCGGTGTGTTCCTTGCTATGCTACAAATTGGGATTTTTCGAAATTTGTACGTTTATGGGAGGAAAGAGACAAAAAGGGATAAAAGTGGTACCAATTTAAGAATTGCAGCTAGAATCGTGAAAATCGGTATTAACATTTCTCTGACAACGTAGACTTGCAATATAAATTGATTTTTCGAAAATTGTACTTAAAAGGGCCAGCGGGACAAAAAGGGATAAAATGGTACCAACTAAAGTATTACAGCTAGAATCGTGAAATTTGGGATGTAAATTTCTCTGACCATATAAAAGCGAAGTAAAATTGGATTTTTCGAAATTTGTACTTTTAAGGGGCGAGCGGGACAAAAAGGGATACAAGTTGCACCAATTTAAGTATTGGAGCTATAGTCGTGAAATTTGATATGTAAATTCCACTGTCAACGTAGTAGCGCAAATCTGAATGGATTTTTCGAAATTTGTACTTATTAGGGGTGAGTGGAACAAAAAGGGATAAAAATTGCACCAACCAAAGTATTGTAGCTACAATCGTGAAATTTGGAGTGTAAATTCCTCTGGCAACGGATAAAAGTAGTACCAACAAAAGTATTGACAATTTAGAAACGCTAATCTAAAATAATTTTTCGAAATTTGTACTTATAAACGGTGAGCGGGATAAAAATAGTACCAACTAAAATAGTGCAGTTAGAGTTGCGAAATTTGGAGTGTAAATTCCCTGACAACGTAGAAGCGCAATCTAAATGGATTTTTTTTTAATTTGTACTTATAGGAGGTGAGCGGGACAAAAAGGGATAAAAATGTTACCAACAAAAGTATTGCAGCTATAGTCGAGAAATTTGGAGTGTAAATTCCTCTGACCACGTAGAAGCGCAGTAAAATTGGACTTTTCAAAATTTGTACTTTTAAGGGATGGGCGGGACGAAAAGGGATAAAAATTGTGTACAGTCCTTTAATTACTTAAACGCGGAACATAAATGGATATTTACAAATTTGTACTTAATACAACGATACGTCCCGACAAGAAATAAATGTGTTACCAAAGAAAGTACATATTTTTAGAGGAAGCAAAAATACATGTTACCTATAGTGGTTTTGCAAATTGTGTACTTTTTGGGAAAGAGGTGCAAAAGTTATAAAGTAGCTGGTTGTATCTAGAAACACGAGATCGAGGATATAAATGGCGGTAATTTTTTGTTCAAAACTTGGTAGAAAATTTTAAAAATTATACGTACGAAGGAGTTCAGCTAAAATAGTGCATATCGACAAGCACTTTACTTTGACTGTGTGTAAGTGCTATATAATAGGATGTTTCCAAATTACTATTTTAGATTTATCTATATCCACCGAAAGAAAATTAAATAAATAGATAAATAAAAAAATAACGGAGACGGATAAAATTAACAAATAACTGGCTTTTTCGCGTGCGAAGCAGCGGGTTCTGCTAGTTATGTTATAATAGCCGTTTGTCATCTATTAAAAAATAAAATAATTTTTGTGAAAATTTTCGAAAATCGAAAAAAAACTAAAATTTTTATCTGGGCGTGCCAGTGAAAATTGTTATTTAATTGTGGACTCAAATGAAATGACTGGTAATGATTTATAGTAACATATGTATTAAAAGAAGAAAATTATGACGTTTTTCATTTTACCTTACATGGGAGGTAGGCGTGGTTGTGGGCGGATTTAAACAAAAATAGTTTTTTATCTAATTTGACGATATGAGGGATGTGTGCGAAATTTCTAGGCCCTAGAAAATTTCTAGAATTCTAGAGTAGAATTTCTAGAGTATTCCTTCTAATTTTTGCCGCAGCTTGTATGAAAATATTCCACTGTGTGGCGGAGGGAATATAACTTTCGACTCAGCAAAACATTTTCCTCATTTTGAAGTGTTTTTGTTTTTTTCTTTTCTTCATGAACTTTTTTTCGCTCTTCATACTTAGCGAGAAATCATGTCTTAATGCGAAAGAACACCACAACGAGGAAAAATGTAAATTAACTTATCTGAGCTGGGTGTTCTTCTCTTCTTCTTCTCTAACATGTCACGGTTTCTTTTCTTCTCTTCTCTTTTTTCCAGTTGTTTTTGCAGAAAAATCATAAATTTTAATATTTATCAAGATTTATTTTTTTTGTTCAACTTGGTTCGTTTGTTTATTATTCGGTTTTATCCACAATTATGCTTAAATAGCTGAAAATGAGGTTTATACGTCAGGGGGGGGTGGTTACTTTTCAGTGACAACATTTGAAATTCCGCTAAAATATAAAGTAGAATGGAGAGTAGTGCAGACGACATGTCATCTCGTAACTGTCTTGGGAAATGTTTTTTTATTTTAATTCTTGTCAAGTTCGTGCGTTAAATAATATGACGTTTTTTCTGCTTCTCTTTATTAAATGAACAAAAATATATTAAGAAGACCATGGGAGAGAGAGGTGTTAATGTTGGCTTGTCATGTGGTTTGAACACTCAATTAAAATGACAATTTCAATTGAATGAGTAATTTAAGCAAATGGCACAGTTCTCGACACGTTTGGGTGAAATATAATTTTTCCACGAAAATACTTTGTTTAATAAATGATGCAAAAAAAGCAAACGTAGAATTACCAGAAATGGTTATACAATCGAAATTCCGATCACTGAACAGAGAAGGAAATGTCCCAAGAACACTATGAAACAAAAATTATAATATAGGGTGGTTCAATTAAAACTTAATTAATCGGCTTTAGAAACAAGGACTGATTTTTTTTTTAATTTCTAGTTTTATTGGAAATGCTGAACTTTGTCCTTTAATAATTGAAACTATATCATTCATATGACTACCACGACTGGATCGGCAGTACCTCCGATCCGATCAACCCAATTTTTCAGTACAGTCCAAAATCCACACCACAAAGTGACTCGTTGTGGATGCATTGGCTTCTCAATAGTCACGTGTGAGTTCTCTGAACCACATATGCGGTAATTTTGCTTATTGACATAGCCACTAGGGTTTGGGGTACGGGAATTCCCGAATCCCGGGAAAAAATTTTAATTTACCGGGAATACGGGAAATATTAAAAAAAAATATTTTATTGATTATTTTGAGCATTAATTTAGATTTACTATTGTAGCGGATGTATATTATAGATTTTATCATATCATGTATTTCATTCGTTAATCTGTATTCAAACTAACTAATAATGTAATATTTGAATTTACCCCAAATTATTAGACCAACTACTTAATTACTCATTTTTGTACGAGAGTTTAAATATTTATTTATGTTTCAATTTCATGCAACTCTCTTATGTTTCATGTTTATGTTCCACTGGATACTAGACTACTTGTATGATTTTACTCCTTGCTTTATAAGCCTGTAACTCTAATTTTAAGATGTCATTCGAATTTAACTTTTGGACAATAAAGAATTTCAAACCTAAGCGCTTACCGGCTATTATTTCTAAAACAAATAAAACCATAAAAATATAAATTCATAATCACTTTATGACACTAAATGACCGTAAGGACTCTAGTGGCTAAAGTGAATCTGAGAACGAGTACTGTCGATTTATCACTTACTCGGGCCAGATAATAATATTCATATCACCCCTAAATATCATTTATTACAATTGGCGCCCAACCAAATTATTTAAAATATTTTGCAATTAAATAATCAAATTTTTGCAAAATAATCTCAACGTTTGCGAAAACAAATATCAAATTTTTTGCAAAATATCAACGACGAACACAAGTTGTTGTTGTCTTCACCAAGCAGTCCGTTGTTTCAATAACAAAATCAACATTGCGCCAAAGTGCTATTTTGTGCATCCAGTGCTGTTGTTGTTGTTCATCATAAGCTCACCTCACTGCAGCCGTTGCTATTACCATCACCAGTGCTTTGTTGTTGTGACACGTCTGGACGTTGTCTGTTCATCGCAGAAGGTTTCCCCATAAGGCGTGTGTTGTTGTTGTACCGCTGCACTTTTGTCGTCTTGCACATCGATCGTTTGAGCTGTGTTGTTGTTGTTGTACCGCTGCACTTTTCTCAACTTGCACATCGATCGTTTGAGCTGTGTTGTTGTTGTTGTACCGCTGCACTTTTCTCAACTTGCACATCGATCGTTTGAGCTGTGTTGTTATTGTTGTACCGCTGCACTTTTCTCATCTTGCACATCGATCGTTCGAGCTGTGTTGTTGTTGTTGCACTGCACTAGTCTGAACGCTGTCTGCCTGCATTATCGTTGTTATTGCGAATTTACTTCATTTGCATGCGTTTCAACTTCGCTTGTTTCATCACCATATAGTTGCTGTCTTGCAGTGATCATAGAATTGTTGTTGTTGTTGCGTCTCAACAATTCTCTCTCCTGTTTCCATTGGAAAATTTATCTTGCGTTTCCCATTTATTCCTGTACGCTCTTAATACACTCTTAAGTTGTCAACGAGTATTGAGAATAGGGTTACCACCAACATAAAATAACAAGAAATCCCCGGGAAAAAGAATAATGCCCAGAAATACCATAAATTCTTTAAGCGCTGGTATGATGAGTTCTTCAAATTCGAATATTGATCAATTGGCCAATCAAAATACTAGTAGGGCTAGTTCAGTACCGAACGTTATTAATGGCAATCAAAATATTAGCCAGAATTCAACTTCTGCTAATCAAAACATGAACAAGGTTCAAGTGCCAAATACTCAGTCTGCTAATGCCAATACAAGTAGTACTAATATAGCACCAACCAGTTCATCGCAAAACATAAATATGCATCAAACGTCAAATACGTCATCTGAAAATGTTTATACCAGTACGGCTAATTCAGCACCGAACGTAAATCTGTCGAATCAAGACAACCAAAACTCCACAAACGATGGTTCTGTCAATATAAATATCACCGAACAGCTAGTTTCAGCGTTATTAGGAAATTTACAAGTCAGACCACAAATAAGATCCACGTTCAGCACCTGTAGTGCACGTTTCAACGGCGCGAGTGATAAGGAGAATGTAGAAGATTTTATATCAACAATCCTGGTTTACAAAGAATCGACGCACATTTCAGACAGACTAGCCCTTGTAAGTTTTCCCCTATTACTCGAGGGATATGCATCATCATGGTGGCAAGGAGTCAAACATGAGGCTACGACTTTCGACGATGCCATTGATATTTTAAGGAGTGCTTTTGCGCCCATAAAATCTGATTGGAGAATTTACTCCGAAATTTTCAAAGACAAACAGAGACCAACGGAAAGCACAGATAGTTTCGTATGCAGGAAAAGACGATTGTTTGCTCTACTTAGAGAAAAAGTTTCAGAGAGAGCCATAATAGACATGATTTTTTACCAAATCAATGTCCACATCCGTGAGAAGATACCTAGGGAAACGATTACAACATTTCAGGATCTTCTTGGCAGGGCTCGTGAACTCGAACTTTTCTTAAACGAAAGTAAGACAGACATTTTCAATAAACCGTCAGTACCAAGAGAGAAATCAAATGCTCGGTGCTCGTATTGTCGCAAAAAGAATCACACTGCAGACGTGTGTTACAAACGTATTGAAGTAGAAAAGAGAGGGAAGAAAGAAGAAGTCAAACTAAACTGCTATGGTTGCGGAGCTGCAGGATTTTACAGATCAAATTGTCCAAAATGCAACTACAAAGATGTTATGGAGAGTCCGAAGGAACTGAATTTCAATAGTATTGAAACCACAATTGTTGGAAGAAATGTTCCTACCATCAATATTAATGTGAATGGCTCAGATCAAGAAGCTTATCTGGACACAGCCGCCAGAACAAGCATAGCTGGTTATGATCTCTACATGATATTGAAGAAGAAAGAGGTCCCATTTCAAGAGGTATACGCAGATGTTACGTTGGCTGATGGAAGTTCCCGAAAAGAAATGGTTTTATCGACCATAGCCTGTATAATTATAGGCAAACGATTTAAAAGAATTCGTTTCGTTTGTTTGCCAAACGCAAGAAACAATCGAACGTTAATTGGGATAGATTTCTTACAACAAGCTGGAATGATAATGGATTTGGCTCAGAGAACTTGGCACTTTATAGATGACCCAACCAAAATCTTTGAATTTAAATGTACGCCATCAAAAGCTACTGCAAAACGTAGCCAAACGATTGGTGTTACAGAAAATGCAAGTAATGGACTACAACCTGTTCAAGATTTTCTATCATGGTTTGTGTCAAACAGTAAAGACGATCCAAAGAATCCTCCTACCATTGCTTCCTTCTACTCCAATGATTATTCCCCAGGAGGTATTACAAAGATATTTGCTGATGCAATACCACAGGATTTTGAAATTCCAACTGAATGTAATCTTTTTCCTCCATTGAAAAAGGCTAAAAGAAATGCGGATACAGAAGAAATACCGCAAGCGTTAGAATTCAACGCATTCGATTTTGAACTTCGAGAAAATGAAGCTCCTCACTTGACTTCGAGTCAAAAGGACAAATTAGTGAAACTTGTTAATAAACACAAGGATATTTTTGAGAATATTTCTGCTCCAATAATGGACATTGAGCACAAGATTAATACGGGAACACATTTGCCGATTACTAACACACCTTACAGAATATCTCCAGCCATGAAAATGAAATTGAAAATTGAGCTAGATAAGATGATAGCTGACGGCATTATAGAAGAAAAAGAATCTCCATGGGCATTCCCCGTTGTACTAATTCCTAAAAAGGACAATGAAATACGTGTTTGCGTTGACTACCGTAAATTAAATGCCATAACTGTGACCGACACGTATCCCTTACCAAGAATTGATGATCTCCTTCATGCAGCGAAAGCTACACCATATATGTCAACACTGGACCTTAAATCTGGATACTGGCAGATTAAAATAGCTGAAGAAGACAAGCTGAAAACAGCATTTACTACGCCATTCGGTATTTTCGTTTTTAATCGAATGCCTTTTGGGCTTAAAAACGCTCCTGCGACTTTCCAAAGGATAATTGACAAATTTCGAACAGGCCTACCAAATATCCTAATACTGGCATACTTAGACGATATAATTGTTTGCTCCAAAGATTTTGAATCACATTTAAATGAACTAAATCAAATTTTTGAAAAACTAAAGAAATTTGGATTTCATTTAAACACTAATAAATGATTTTTCTGCAAACCAGAGGTCAAATATTTAGGTCATATATTGACAACAAATGGAATAAAAATTGATCCTGAAAAAATGTGAAACAGCTTATGTCATTCTTGCAAACCTGCTCCTGGTTCAGACGCTTTATTCCTGATTTTTCCAAAATTGCGAAACCACTGTCCAATCAGACAAAGAAAAAGGCTACTTGGAAGTGGGAAAAAGAAGAAGATTATGCTTTTAATAAATTAAAGCAACTCCTAAGTTCACCTCCAGTTTTGCAGCAAGTTCAAGAAACAGAACCATTTATTCTAAGAACTGACGCGAGCAACTACGCGATCGGGGCTGTATTATTGCAGGGGGAGAAGGACAAAGAACATCCTATAGAATACGCAAGCCGCCTACTTATACCGGCAGAGCGAAACTACTCAACTACAGAACGTGAAGCTTTAGCCGTAGTCTGGGCCGTGCAGAAATTCAGAGGCTATATAGAGGGTTCTGAAATCACCATTTTAACAGACCACCAACCACTAAAGTGGCTTTTCGCCCTGAAATCTCCAACAGGTAGACTAGCAAGATGGTCCTTGCTTCTACAAAGTTACAATCTGCGCTTTGAATATATTCCTGGTAAGCAGAACTTCATAGCTGATACCTTATCACGACCACCATGTACTAGCGAACAATGCTAAATGCGACAGCACCAAGTACACACCAGCTTACCTTACATTTGGAAGAGAATTGAGAACTCCAACAGAAGTTTATTACGATTTTAAATCTATCATTGTAAGCGAAAATTTCATACCACAGATTACGCTACATTTACTAAGACTAGCTGATACCATCGAAATTGCTAATGAGTCTCAAGAGAAAATGCAAGAAAAGAATAAGCAATTCGTTGATCAAAAACGCAAACCTCAAAAGGACATACAAATCGGCGACAAAGTATTGGTTTCAACACATATTCTTTCGAAAGCAAATAAAGGTTTAACATCCAAGTTTACACCACGTCGTGATGGTCCTTATATTATCATTGGAAAGAAAGGATCTGGTTGTTATACAGTAGCTTCACCAGAAGACCCAAATACACCAATATCTACACATCACGTTTCGGCACGTACACTCTACGAAGGCGTCTCGTCAACACCAATATATCCGATGCGGAAAAGAGGACGTCCGAAAACAACAACCAATACTAACACACACCACAACAACGAAGTCTCCAACACTTACGTAAATCAACAAAACAATAACGCAGCAACAGAAAAGCACAACACAAATGCGGATATGGGTACTACTACAAATAGCAACCAACTGAACACGCACACTAATACGTTGAGAAGATCGTTGCGGGTTAAAAAGAAGCCTAGCCAAAACTAAGGTCCTGGTCGCATCATCGAGGCGATTAATGCACCAGAGGGGGAGGATGTAGCGGATGTATATTATAGATTTTATCATATCATGTATTTCATTCGTTAATCTGTATTCAAACTAACTAATAATGTAATATTTGAATTTACCCCAAATTATTAGACCAACTACTTAATTACTCATTTTTGTACGAGAGTTTAAATATTTATTTATGTTTCAATTTCATGCAACTCTCTTATGTTTCATGTTTATGTTCCACTGGATACTAGACTACTTGTATGATTTTACTCCTTGCTTTATAAGCCTGTAACTCTAATTTTAAGATGTCATTCGAATTTAACTTTTGGACAATAAAGAATTTCAAACCTAAGCGCTTACCGGCTATTATTTCTAAAACAAATAAAACCATAAAAATATAAATTCATAATCACTTTATGACACTAAATGACCGTAAGGACTCTAGTGGCTAAAGTGAATCTGAGAACGAGTACTGTCGATTTATCACTTACTCGGGCCAGATAATAATATTCATATCACCCCTAAATATCATTTATTACACTATATAAATTGAAAATTGTAGATATACTTCAAATACATACATTTACATTACTGATATGGGTATTGGTTCATTACTACAAAAAGAACTTTTTAAATTCGCCAAGTAGCCAATTTTGATACCCTCAGTCTACTCAATAGGAGGGTATATATCATTTGGGACAGAAAAAAGTGTAACGCATTATTATTATGTATGTTTGGACCAAATCCGTTTCACGACTTTTTAAGGTGTTTGAGCCATGTCCGTCCGTCTGTCTGGCTGGTTGGTGTACACGATAACTGTCGAATGGAGAACCGATTCAAACTTTGCACATCGTAATATTTTCCCAAACTTTGTTTAACTTCGAAGATGGGCGAAATTGCCACGCCCCTTCTGGTACCTCCCACACAAATAGCCCGTATTCCAATATTATATTATATTAAAACCCATATAACTTCCACATGGATAATCGAAATAAGCTATATTTTGGTATTTGATAATTTTTTTGTAATCACTTTAAGTGTACTAAATATGCCGGGTTTTGCCACGCCCCTTCCAGTACCTCCGGCACAAATCACGCAAAACTACGTAAAATTAAAGCTGTTATAACTTGTGTACGGATGATCGGAATACTGTGAAATTTGATATTTGGCAATGCTTTTTTAGTTGTCAAATTCGCATGGAATATGGACGAAATTGCCACAGCCCTTCTGGTACCTCCCACACAAAGTGAACTAAACTTTGGTTACAATAAAACCCATATAACATTCATATGGGTAGTCAAAATCATTTTCAACTTGATATTTCAAAATGTTTTTATAATCCCTTTAAACCTAAAAAATATTTACCAGGGGCTAAATAATTACCTTTGGAAAACCCGATTCATGTATTCTAGTTTTCGAGATATCGGCTCTTCAATGTCAGATCAATACATGGGATAAAATGGCCTATTTTGTATAGTTTTCGTACTTTTGACTGATTCGATGCATTCAAATAATTGGAACGCAAAATATTGTTAAATTACATAATTCCTTTTTTTATTATTTTAAGTGTTTTTATGAAAAAATATATTTTTTTTAAATACGTTCCACAAGCTTAATTGGTTTGTGTCTTGGGTGTGGGACGAATTTATCTTCACACCCTTACAAACTTTTGGTTAGTATATTTGCATGATCTTTATTGTGAAACAAAACAAGTAAGGAAAGGCTAAAGTCAGGTGGGGCCGACTATATGATACACTCCACTTTCTATCCGAATACAATTCAATTCGGTAAAAAATCGAAAACGGGACGGATTTTTGTATCCTGTAAATATGTGTTTGTCCGATCTTAACAAAAATTGCCACAAGTAAGTTTTGTGGATCAAGGACGAACGCTATTCAATTTGAAGCATATCGGTTCAGATTTATATATAGCCCCCATACAAATGTCGCTCCCGATTTGTTATTGTCATTTTCCGCTCTAGAAACAACATATTGTACCCGATTTTCTTTAAATTTGGTACAACATCTTAAACTCCAACTAGAAACACCTATGCAAAAATTGGGTAAGATCGGTTCAGATTTATATATAGCCTCCATACAAATGTCGCTCCCGATTTGACTTTTTCCGCTCTAGAAACCACATATTATTCGCTATTTTCTTCAAATTTGGCTTATCACCTAATAATCTAACTAGAAACAGCTATGCTGAATGTGGGTAATGTCGGTTCAGTATTTTCCCTAATTTTTGAAGACTGTTCCTAAACCACTGTTTCTATTTGGAAGTGTAATATTTGCAGCCATCAGGAGTACCTTTAATTTAACATATAAGCGAGTGTTATAGGACTTATATTTCCAAAATGATAGTAAAAATTTTAAAGGTACCTTCGCCGAAAATTTGAATTTTAATAAAAAAAAAATTACCATAACAAATTTTTAATATCGTTTTCGATTTTAGAAGGCCAAAATACATCTGAAAATGTTATATATAATCCGATAAAAATTTTGCATAGTGCATAGTGTAATTTATGCTTTTGGGGGAGTAAAATTGAAAAAAGGAATAAAAACGGTACCTGTCAAACTACAGCAGCTAGAAACATGAAATTCCATATGAGCAGTCCCCTAATTCCGTAAGTGTACTTAAATGTATGCAGGATAGATCAAAAGTACTAATAAGAACTAACACTTGGATTTCCAGGTGTAATGTCCCCATTACAACATTCATACACCCGATCGGCTAAGAATCACCAAATGGGTTTGTCCGTCTGTCCATCGAAAGCTTATGTTCAAAGTACTGGTCGTAATTTTACTTTTTTAACCAGAACAAGACCATAAACACATGAAATCAGAAATCATCTGGGAGCAACTATAGTAAGAGTGGACCACAACGCAATGGTGGAACACTCGCTCATATATGCCTTCCGATTTGTCTGTTTGTCACTCCAAATTTCACTTAGTATAGTCAAACTTGGTGAAATTAGTCACATCAAGTTTTTTTATTCATAGTCACAATAACCGAGGATCACATTTGTTTTCTTTATGTATGGGGCTCATCACATGTAGGAGCAACATACTGCATTAGATTTTCATTATAACATTTATCCATAGATATTTTCTTATAGGAATTGTTGTTTTCGTTAGAATGCTAGCTATGATAAAATAAAACAAAACTAATTTTCTTTTCTTAGGACATCAAATTACATCAGCGACTGTTATACCGACAATATGACTGAAAACTAGTTTTATTGGAGAAAGTGTAGCCCATTCGCACTACGCACTCTGAAATTTACACCCTTTTGGGACAGCGCGTAAATTAATGACTTTCAAACTCAAAATACAATTCAAGCAACACTTCAAGTACGCTCGACGTCATCAGCGAAATTAACATCGTCAGTGCTGATGAAACAACAGCATCATCTTCAACGCAACAGCAACAACCACATTTTTCAAATGCACATGCACTTGAGTGGCAATTAATGAAGAGAAGAGCTGTTGAGCTTTTTTGCAATTAAATGTAAAATTAAAATACAATTAAAACGACGACAACAGCCACCATCAGAAACAGCAACAAACAAGAACAATAATAAAGGGTGGGTAAATTGTAAGGGCCGATGTTGAATGTGAACCACACCTAAACGTCAAGTTTTTTTCTGCATTTCATTTGACATTTCTTAATTTCAGACTAACTCAATTTGAACCATGGAAAGATACACAATCGAGCAACGCGTTAAAGTTATTCAATTCAATGCTTATTATGAAAATGGACGTTCAAATCAAAATGATGGATGATAAATTTTCGAAGAAAATCATCTTCAGTGATTAGGAACATTTTCACCTCAGTGGATTCGTCAATAAGCAGAATTGCCGCATTTGGGCGAATGATAATCCAAGAGTGATTGTCGAAAAACCAATGCACCCACAAAGAGTGACTGTTTGGTGCGGCATCATCAGGCCGAATCTTTTCCAAAATGAGGCCGGTCAGGCAGTGACTGTGAATGGTCTTCGCTATCGTGAGATGATAACGAACTTTTTATGGCCCGAATTGGAAGATATGGATGTGGACGATATGTGGTTTTAACAGGACGGTGCCACTTGCCACACAGCTAAGGAAACAATGGCTCTTTTGCGCAACAAATTCAATGACCGTGTTATCTCACGTGATGGCGATGTCAATTGGCCGCCAAGATCATGTGATTTGACACCGTAGGAGTTCTTTCTTTCTTCTGAGGTTATTTGAATGAAAAGGTGTACGTCGATAAGCCAGCAACAATTCAAGAGCTAAAGGATGATACAATTCGGCACATTAACGGCATAGAACCTCAATTATGCCTCAGCGTCATCGAAAATTTGGACCATCGGATGGAGGTGTGCCATTTGGCCGATATTTTTATACACTCCACGTCTGTCTTTGTGCATTTGTTTGTAACACCCAAAAGGGAACGAGATAGACCTATTGTTAATTATACCGATCGACTTAGAATCACTTTTTGAGTCGATTTAGCAATGTCCGTCTGTCTGTCCATCTATTCTTGTAATCACGATACAGGTCGCAATTGTAGATCTAACTAAATGAAACTTAGCACAATGAAGTTTTTCGGGACAGGGACGAACGCTATTTAATTTGAAGAAAATCGGTTCAGATTTATATATAGCCCCCATACGAATTTCACTCCCGATTTGACTCTTTTCACTCTAGATACCACATATTACAACAGATTTTCTTTAAAATTTGCAAAACATCTTATATTTCAACTAGAAACACGTGTGGTAAAAATGTGTTAGATCGGTTCAAATTTATATATAGCTCCCATACAAATTTCGCTCCCGATTTGACTTTTCCCGCTCTAGAAACCACATATTGCATCAGATTGTCTTCAGATTTGGTAAAACATCTTATGGTTAAACTGGGAACATCTACGGTAAAAATATGTCAAATCGGTTCAGATTTAGATATAGCCCCCATACAAATGTCGCTCCCGATTTGACATTTTCCGCTCTAGAAACCATATATTGTACTCGATTTTCTTTAAATTTGACACAACATCTTATAATCCAACTAAAAACACCTATGCTGAAATTGGGTAATATCGGTTCAGATTTAGATATAGCCCCCATATAAATGTCGCTCCCGATTTGACTTTTTCCGCTTTAAATGACACATATTGTACTCGATCTTCTTTAAATTTGGCACAACATCTTATAATCTAACTAGAAACACCTATGTAGAAATTGGGTAAGATCGGTTCAGATTTAGATATAGCCCCCATACAAATGACGCTCCCGATTTCAAATTTTCCGCTCTAGAAACCACATATTGTGCTCGATTTTCATTAAATTTGGAACAACATCTTATAATCTAACTAGAAACACCCGTGGCTAAAGCGAGCTAGATCGGTTCAGATTTAGATATAGCCCCTATACAAATGACGCTCCCGATTTCACATTTTCCGCTCTAGAAACCACATATTGTGCTCGATTTTCTTTAAATTTGGCACAACATCTTATAATCTAACTAGAAACACCTATGCTGAAATTGGGTAAGATCAGTTCAGATTTAGATATAGCCCCCATACAAATGTCGCTACCGATTTGACTTTTGCCGCTTTAAAAGCTACATATTGTGCTCGATTTTCTATAAATTTGGCACAACATCTTATAATCTAACTAGAAACACCCGTGGCTAAAGCGAGCTAGATCGGTTCAGATTTACATATAGCCCCCCATACAAATCTCGCTCCCGATTTGACATTTTCCGCTCTAGAAACCACATATTATACCCGATTTTCTTTAAAATTGCCACTACAGTTCAATTGAGTAAGATCGGTTCAGATTTAGATATAGCTCCCAAATGTTTAACCGATTTTGGCCAAACTCTACATATTATAGTTCACCTAGTTCGTTCCATGTTTCAATATACCCCCATACAAATGTCCTTTCCGATTTAACATTTTTTGTCAAACACATACATTTACAGGATACAAAAATCCTTCCCGCTTTCACTTTTTTACCGAATTGAATTTTATTCAGACAGAAAGAGTCGGCCCCGCCCGACTTTAGCCTTTCCTTACTTAATTGAACCATACCAATCTTATCATAATAAAAAATGGGAATAATTTCCTACATAATTTGTGTTTTATTTAAAATCAACAACAGGTCCTTAAAATTTAATCACCCTTTATAACAAAAACCACCATCATTCTTAATAGTTTCACACACACGCACTTATGTTCACTTTAACACATGCATATAACACTTCGAAAATCATTTTATTGAAGGGCTGTGGATAATATTTTCCAATGTACTCTGGCGTTCTAAACTTGAAAACCATATTAAATTTCATCTATTGATATAAGTGGCTTATTAAATTCCATGGTAAATTTAATATTTGTATTACATTTTTAACGGTAATTATGACGGCTATAAATGCAGTGAATTCAACTTTCACATTGAGCAGTAGTTTAGGAACAGTCGCCAAAAAAAATAAAATATTTTTGAAACCTTTTCTTTGACACGAAAAACCCCCTTAATTATATATAGTTCTTATTTTGTTTCATGTTCGAATATACATATAAAGGGTCGTAGAAGAAGTGAAGTAGAAGTAGAAGAAGTGCAAAACACATTAAGTAAACATATAGATTAAAATTTAATGTTTGCCACAAAATGGCTTCCTTTCCACTAAATATTATGTTTTATTTGCTTATAATTCTTTGTTGATTCACATTTTCACATAAAGGGTGATTTTTTAAGAGCTTGATAACTTTTTTTTAAAAAAAAACGCATAAAATTTGCAAAATCACATCGGTTCTTTATTTGAAACGTTAGATTGGTCCATGACATTTACTTTTTGAAGATAATTTCATTTAAATGTTGACCGCGGCTGCGTCTTAGGTGGTCCATCCGCTTAGTCCAATTTTGGCATTTCCACGTTTTTGAGTAACAGAGACCCAATTGGTGCGAACGGCGACGAATCGAAAATTGGTGGTCATCATTGAATAGAGTTGAATAGATAATTTTAACATCTGTTTAAACGTATAAAGAAATCCAAATCGTACGAAAACTGAAAAACGTTATTGATGTTGCATTGCCATCAACTCAATTGTGTGATATTGATATAAAAACCAAACAAGGAAACAAAACAAAAATAGAAATATCTGAGGAAGAATACTCCATCAAAGAAATGTAAGTTTTTGTTTTAATGTTAAAATTAATAGTTAATTTTTCCAAAATTTTTGTCAATTTTATGGAATGCCATCAAGACATTGCAGGAGGATATGTGAAATGAGACAAGGTGGTTGTAGTTTGTGGAAAGAAATGGTGGAAAAATGTAATTGCACTGGACCGCCTTCTAAAAATCTTTTCAAATGGAAAGAATGGGTAGATTGGAAGTCAAACTTAAAAAACATGTATCAAAATTCATGTTTGTTTAGTTTTATTTAAATTTTAATCACTGACACCAACCAGAGTTTGGAGCCGAACCGAAATTATTGACGGCGGTGGGTCAATGCTACCATGTTTTTAATAGGAAATATTCGATTTCCATTTTTTTCGGTTTCATCAAAACCATCAAGAGTTGAAGAAGCAAAAGTAAAACATTACGATTTGGAAATACGAAATCAAATTGTTTTCGTAAAATTTCTGTGACATGCCTGAATATTGTGTTTTTTTTTTCAAATATCGTAAATTGACAGCATCGAACAATCTTTGATCTCTAACATTCCAACGAATGCTGTATAATTATTTAGAGAAACATCTCGTTCAAATCTACAAAACCACCCCAACAAATTTTTTAGTAATTTTCATATAGATTTTTTAAATTTTTATTTGTTGCTATATTTATATTTGTTTTTCTTTTTATACCCTCCACCTCCAGCATACACCTTGAAATATCGACCTGAGACCCTATAAAGTATATACATTCTTGATCGTCATAAAATTCTAAGACGATCTAGCCATGTCCGTCCGTCTGTTGAATCACGCTAGCATCTAAACGAAAGGAGCTAGAACGTTAAAATTTTCCATAAATGCGTCTTATAGTCGTAGATCGGTTGGGATTGAAATGGGGCGAAATCGGACCAAAGGGAAAAATTTTTCCCTCACAAGGACTAAAAATGCGCATTCCCCTTATAAAAAAACGTGCACCATAAAGTGATTCTGATTTGTAGGGGGTGAAATGGGCAAAAATGGATAAAAATGGTACATATTAAACGACAACAGCTAGAAACACGAAATTCGGTGTGTACATTCCTCTAATTGAGTAGAGACATAATATAAAAGTATTTTGTCCAAATTCGTACTTTTAAGGGGTAAAATGGGAATAGAGGGATAAAAATGGTACCAACCAAACGGCTGTACCTAGAATAATGAAATTCGGTGTATACATTCCTCTGATTGTATAGACAAGTAAAATACACTGATTTTTTAAAATTCGTACTTTTTGGGGTTAAACTGGAAAACGGGGGTTAAAAATAGTACCAATCAAATGACCGTAGCTAGAGTCATGAAATTCGGAGTATACATTCCTTTGACTACGTAGACATGAAAAATAAAAGGTTTTTTCCAAATTCGTACTTTCAAGGGATACAATGGTACAGGGGGATAAAAAAGTACCAACTAAACGACTACAGCTAGAATGATGAAATTCTAATTGCGTAGAAATGTCAAGGGGGTAAAAATGGTACCAATCAAATGGGCGCAGCTGGAATCATGGAATTCGGTGTATACATTCCTCTGACTGCATAGACACGAAAAATAAAATGGTTTTTTTTTCCAAATTCGTACTTTTTCTTTTACGGCAAAAATTGGTTGAATCATGAAATTAGGTTATTTTGCACTATGTACGTCTGATACTGGATTTTCAAAATTTGTACTTTTGGAATTAAAATAGAATTGAAATACAACCAACTGTAGCACCCACTATCTACCAATATTTATGGTATTTAAGCTTTTTGAAAATATAAATATAAGAATATTTATTTTTTGATTTGAAATAGATAATGGTTTGAAATAATTAAAATATTATATTTATTTATAAAATTATTTTTTCAATATTTATATTTGTTTTAGTTTGGCTATATTACAAAATTTATATTTTCCTGTAATATTGCTGCTCTTCTACGAAAACCGACAACCTCTGTGGAATGGAATCCATGGTGGAGGGTATATAAAGTTCGGCCAGGTCTAACTTAACGCCGTTTTTACTTGTTTTTTTTCTAGACAGTAACTCAGTCTCTTTGTCAATTTTCAATATAGGTTAATCAGTCTCGAAAAAAAATATTTTCTATCTTTGGTTTGGCAACAAATTTAATATCTTTCGATCCATTAAAAGAATTCATGCTGACAATGTCACAAACCTGGACATAACCGGCAGCTCATTAAAATGCAAAAGTTGTAATTATGGTTGGATATTTTGGGTGAATGTTTTGAGAGAGTCATAATTACGGTATTAGTGATAAACATCATGGACAGCTGCTCGAATTTGGGAATAAATTTAGTAAAAGTGTTGCCACGACGATGATGTGTCTGTCGACACAGTACGAAAGTAAGTTGTGCGGCAGACTAGCTTGTTATTAGTTCTGACTTTCGACAAGACAATTATGTTTTCTCACATCGTTTGGACAGATCCATCATCAAACCACGACGACGATGACGATGGCTACGACCATGATGATAATGGTTATGATCACAACTAATTTAACGCTTGACTTGGCCGTTCCCCCATTCCCACATTCCCCATTCCAAACCGCAGATGTACGACGACGACGACAAGAATTCTTTTTGAAAGCTCAAGCATAACAAATTCTTTAATTGGGACAAAGTTGTTTTTCTTTCTTATTTTCGTCTTTTGGTTGCGTTTCTTTTTTGTCTTCTTAAGCAGACGAATGAATGAGCAGCATTTCCTTCTGCTGACGAAGTCTGAGAATTGTTGACGTTTTTTATTCAATCAACAACAATCGCCAATAACTGCGAATGCCATAGCACGAGATTGGATGTGCAACACTTGCAGCATCATCGTTGCAAGCGTCTGCCTGGCATTCCCTGCCACACTCCAGCCCCAGCTCCAACTCCAGCTCTATAGGGCACCAAGGCACCCATGATGATGAGGCTGATGATATTGGACGCCAACTTATTTCTTGCAGCGCAATTTCATGCTGTGCCGCAGCATCAGCACCACGTTGAGCATTTTTAATGTAGGCGCTTTTTGGCTGAAGTGTGATTGAGAGGTTGTTGCAACATCACAAAAAAAAACGAAAAAGAAAAAGAAAGAAGTGGTAGAAACGAAGTGTTGTTTAAGTTGCAAGAAAGAAAATCGCATTAAAATTCCCCGCTGCAAATGTAATAACCAACCGGAGAGGCAGGCAGGCAACCTCACCAACAGTCCGTCCATCCATCCATCCATTCATTCAATCATCCATTCAGCCAACCCATCCATAGCGAAGCGAATTACAAAAAAGGAACATTGGGAACGTGCGCACAGTGGCAGTGGCATTGCCAGTTGCATCGAGACCTAACGAAAGAAAGTTGAGGCATGTAAATGAAGTGCATCATTTTTTCGTTTTTTGCTTTGTTGCAAACTTATTTCCATTTCCCTTTATGGGTAACAACATTTATGTTTCATTTTCATTTGAATTTCCATTTATCCATTGGCATGTGCAACGATGTTTCTCTTCGTTGCACCCACCCACATCTACTCCATTTGATCACTTCAACAGAGAAAATAATAAAATTTATAAAAAAAACATTATTCAAAGTTACGTGATCGCAGTAATTTAAATATTAAACTTCGAAAAAGAAAATTTTGGTTTTAGAGAGGTCGGATTAAAAATAATCCCAAAAAATATAATAAAATACCTATTTTACAAAGTCATTTCCATAAGTAACTACGGAGGAAGAAAATATTTTTTTTTTCAAAACTTTCTGCACATTAGTGTGGAACATTTCCGCGCACACACATTGGAAATTTCAGAGTAGGATCGCGAATAGTTTCTGAGTTGTAACCATAAATTTAGAAGTATTCGAGTGTACAAAAAATAATTAAAAGAACATGAGTATTTCAAAATTGCAAACAATTATAAATTCTGATTTTTTAATTTGTATTGACAAAAAACAACAATTCCTAAACTCTGAACATAAAAATAATTGTTTTTAAAATATCATTTAATTTCTCAACATAGACTTCTTTTCTAGCTCGTCGATTAGATTAGTGTTTTGACATTTTTGAAGGACATAATGATTCATAAATAGCTTTCTGCTGGAAACGCGATATTGGTACCAAATGAAAGGGTACCAATATCGCACAATCTAAATAAATTTCATGGTTTTAGAAAGTGATACAAACAAGTAAGTAAGCTTCAGTCGATTAAACCGACTTATGTATACCCTCACTCTCAGAGAACAGATATACGTTAGTTATAAGGAATTAAATTGTGTGGAAGATACTAGAAAGTTCATATCACATGGTCCCAGCTTCCACATTTATAACAAGTAAGGAAAGGCTAAAGTCGGGCGGGGCCGACTATATAATACCCTACACCACTCCCTGCGTATGTACCTCGCTTTGATTACTAAACGCAGGTATTTCATGGGAGCAATTTTATGTAGTTCATATAAATTATACTTTAAATTCATCTTTAGTCATATTTAATGAATATGGTTAATAATATGGTAATTGATCCAATTATCCGACAGACAAATACAAATTATACAGTAGTAATAAAATGAATAGGACCGAAATTTCAAAAGGGGGTAGGTATTCCTGGTTCAAAAATACCATGATCAGCAAAATTTGATGATTGGTGAAATATAATATGTAAAGTTTGGTCAAAATCGGTTAAACATTCTGGAGCAACATTTGTATGAGGCCGATATCTAAATCTGAACCGATCTTACCCACTTTCACCATAGTTTGGATTATAATCACCCTTATCACGTAAGTCGTAGTCGAATTTCGACAGCTGTCGTAGTCGAATTTGCATTTCGTCGGTATCATGTAACAAATTCGACGTGACTAGAACATTTTCGTCGTAGTCGATTTTGTTAAAAATTTTTGTTAATTTTTTTTTCTTTATATTTGATCTTTCCACTTTTTTATTGTAGATTTTTGTCAAAATTTTCATTTTTCAAATCATTTAACCAATAAAAATACCAAATTCCTTGGGAGTCATAATTTCCATTCTTAAATTACGTATGTAATTCAAGAAATAAAAATATATGTTTTTGCTTTTTATATTAGTTTAATAGAACTAAATCCATTAACTTTTGATTTGATTAATTTTTTCCATTTTTAATTTTTTTTTACTCTAGTCACTTGCAAAATATTCAGTGACAGTTTTTGTCGAATTTCACAGTCAAATACGACATACGCGATACCAAAAATGTAAATTTGTGACACGAGTCGAAAATTCGACACGACTACGACTTACATGATGAGGGTGAATATGTTGTGCCAATTTTAAAGAAAAACGGGTACAATATGTGGATTTTAGAGCGGAAAAAGTCAAATCGGGAGCGACATTTGAATGTGGGCTATATCTAAATCTGTACCGATCTTACCCACTTTCGCCATAGGTGTTTCTAGTTCGATTATAAAATGCTGTGCCAAATTTAAAGAAAATCGGGTACAATATGTCGTTTCTAGAACGGAAAATGTCAAATCGGGAGCGACTTTTGTATGGGGGCTATATCTAAATCTGAACCGATCTTACCCAATTTTTGCATACGTGTTTCTAGTTGGATTATAAGATGTTCTGCCAAATTTAAAGAAAATCGGGAACAATATGTCGTTTCTAGAGCGGAAAATGTCAAATCGGGAGCGACATTTGTATGGGGGCTATATCTAAATCTGAACCGATTTCCTCAAAATTCAATACCGATGGTCCTTGGCCAGAAAAAAAAATTTCCGCCAAGTTTCATGACAATCGGACAACAATTGCGACCTGTAGAGTGCGAACAAGCTTAGATGGACAGCAGACGGACGGACGGATGGACAGACAGACATCGTTAAATCGACTCAGCTGGTGATTCTAAGCCGATCGGTATACTTAAAGGTGGGTCTAGCTCGATTATTTCTTGGTGTTACAAAGATTTGGCGCGAAACTAACTTATAATAGCCTAGACCACGAAGTGGTGTAGGGTATAAAAACCGGTATAGAAGTTATGAAGGTTTCAATATTACCTAGAATAGAGATTATTGTGTGGAAGGTAAAGAGTGATTTTTTTGAGGTTAGGATTTTCATGCATTAGTATTTGACAGATCACGTGGGATTTCAGACATGGTGTCAAAGAGAAAGATGCTCAGTATGCTTTGACATTTCATCATGAATCGTCTTACAAACGAACAACGCTTGCAAATTATTGAATTTTATTATCAAAATGCGTGCTCTGTTAAGAAAGTTCATTGCGCGCTTCCATTTTATGGTCAGTTTAATCGACCCACTGAAGCGGCTATTCGGGCTATTGTGACTAAATTTCGCACCAAATTTACATTGTTGGACATTAAACCACCAACACGCTTACGTAGAGTGCGAACTGAAGAAAATATCGCAGCTGTATCGGCCAGTGTTAATGATGACCACCAATTTTCGATTCGTCGCCGTTCGCACCAATTGGGTCTCTGTTACTCAAAAACGTGGAAATGCCAAAATTGGACTAAGCGGATGGACCACCTAAGACGCAGCCGCGGTCAACATTTAAATTAAATTATCTTCAAAAAGTAAATGTCATGGACCAATCTAACGTTTCAAATAAAGAACCGATGAGATTTTGCAAATTTTATGCGTTTTTTTAAAAAAAAGTTATCAAGCTCTTAAAAAATCACCCTTTATAAGAAGCGGCTAAAGCGTAATTACTTAGGTTTAAAGTGATTATAAAAAAAAATTTTAAATATTAAATTGCAAATGATTCTAACTACCCGCAAAGATGTTATGTCGGTTTTATTGTAACCAAAGTTTATGTTAATTTGTGTTAGAGGTACCAGAAGGGGTGTGGCAATATCGCCGATATTCCATGCGAATGTAACCACTATAAAAACATTGCTAAATACAAAATTTCATAGTATTCCGATCATCCTCATAGAAGTATAGAAGTTATAACAGCTTTAATGTTAAGTAGTTTTGCGTGATTTGTGTGGGAGGTACTGGAAGGGGCGTGTCAAACCCCGTCATATTTTGTGCACTTAAAGTGTACAAAAATATAACTAATTCCGAATATCCGTGTGGAAGTTACATTGGTTTTAGTTGAACATAGAAATATGGACCATTTGTGTGGGAGGTACCAGAAGGGGCGTGACATTTTCGCCCATCTTCGAACTTAAACTAAGTTTGGGAAAAATATTATCATGTGCAAAGTTTGAATTCAATCCATAACTCCTTTCGAGAGTTATCGTGTACACCATCCAGCCAGCCAGACAGTCAGACGGACGGACGGACATGGCTCAAACACCTTAAAAAGTCGTGAAACGGATTTGGTAAAAACATACTTATGGTCTTAAGTCACTCCTTCAATGCGTTACACTTGTTTCTGTCCTAAATGATATATGCCCTCGTACTCTGTAGAGTGAGGGTATACAAATCGAAAGAGGTCCTATAAAAAATTGATGGCTTGTTTTACATATATTTAGTTGTTAATCTTCAATAAATCTGTATTTTTATCAAACTTGAGATCCAATATAACTATGATGTGTCCCCGTGTTTAAATTTTCAATTCAGGAATTACATTTTTGAAGGATGAATAAAGATAGAAAGCTGGAATTTGGATATGTCGTGTTGAACAGTAAACCCATAATTTCAAAAATGTATTCCTTCGAACGAATAAAATTTGAAATTAAATTTGTTCCACTTCTTAAAACCACAAAATTTATTTAGAATTAAAGTCGGTACATTTTTTGGCCAACAATCTACATTTACGAGGGTGGAACTAAACAGCTATGGGTAAATCGATGTAACCTGGGTTAGGAACGGTCTCCTATAAATTGAAAAATCTGGCACGAAAAAAAACCATAAAAAAATAAAAATCAGAAAAAATAGTTTATTTTATTTTTTTTAAAGCTTATATTCTGGCTCAGAAAGAAGATCTATTGATAAATGCATAAGTTATGACACATTTGACGCGAATTAAAAAAATTGTGATTTTCAAAATTTTTGTTTAAATAGTGATAAAACCCCATTTGAAAATTATATAGTTCATAATAGTTAATTTTATTGTTTAATAGCCGGCAACGAATAAAACAAGGTCTAAATAAAGAAAGTCTATGGAAAATGTCGAAATTATGGCCCTTCTGTAAAAAGTAAAGGACGGGCCACTTAAAATTTTTATTTAAAATCGGCTGTAATAAAATCAAAGTTCTGATTTTATTGAAAAGTTTGAACATTGTCATTTAATAATAGGAACGCGATATCATGCATATGACTACCACGACTGGCTCGGCAGTAACTCATCCGATCAACCCAATTTTTCAGTACAGTCCAAACAGTGACTCGTGGTGGATGCATTTGCTTCTCAATAGCCACGTGTGGCTTCTCTGAACCACATATGCGGCAATTTCGCTTATTGACATAGCCACCGAGATGAAAGTGAGCTTTATCTGAAAACACGAAAATTGTCCACATAATTTTTTACAGTTAATAATTCACAGTTGTATTCACTAATTGACTAAAAAAAAAAACAATTTATGAAAATGACAGACGATTTTTAGAAATTCTTTCTACAATAAGTGTCCTAAATTCTACACTTATCCATATATTTTCTTCAACTAGGCCTTTCGGCTTTCTTCGTTATTATCCCCCTATTATAAAATAAAACAAAATAGTTTTTATTGAATTCAAAAAAAAAACGGGGTTTCGCGCCAACTAACCAACTTTTAAATAATCGTATAATAATAATGTTGACTCTTAAAAGTGAGTGAAGTCTTCTAATTCTTCTTTAGAACGAAGTGACTCCTAATTCTTTAGACCCACCTCGTAACTGTCGACCATGAGTGTATACGAGTACATAATAAAGGGTGTCCCAAGAAGAGCGCAATTTTTTAATTTTAAATAAAACACAGATATTTAAGAAAAAATCGTGAAACTTTATTATATCGTAAAGTAGACAGAATGAGGTTATGTATGGAACAATACATCGTGCAGATGGCCGCCGCGGCTTTGCTGGCATGCACGCGATCTTTTATTGAAATTTTCTATGACCGTTTTGCATGAATGCTGCGGTATTTCATTAATGCAGCGTCCAATTTCGTCTTTTAAGGCTTGAGTCGTCGTCGGCTTATTCGCGTAAACCATCGACTTCAAAAAACCCAAAAGAAAAAAATCTAATGGTGTTAAATCGCACGATCTAGGCGGCCAATTCTGATCTCCAAAACGCGAAATAACACGACCGGGAAATGACTGATGCAGCAATTGAATTGTTTCTCTGGCTGTATGACATGTGGCGCCGTCTTGTTGGAACCACATGCCCTCCACATTCATTTCTTCAATTCTAGGCAAGAAAAAACTGGTTATCATTTCACGATACCGAACTCCATTGACTGTTTGCGCTTGACCTGCCTTATTTTCATAAAAAAATGTCCAATGATTCCTCCAGCCCAAAAACCACACCACACAGTGACACGTTGAGGATGCATTTGCTTCTCGTGAATCACTCGAGGATTTTCCGCACCCCAAATGCGACAATTCTGCCTACTGACGAAGCCATCAAGATGAAAATGGGCCTCGTCACTGAAGATGATTTTATCGGCAAAATCAGCATTTTCATGTTGTCTCTCCAATACCCAATTAACGAACTCCCTTCGCTGTCCATGGTCAGTTGGCTTCAGTTCCTGAGTCAATTGAACTTTGTCTGCATGAAGATGCAAATCTTTCGTCAAAATTCGCTGCAAAGTGGATTTGGAGACACCAATTTGCTGAGCTCGGTGTCGAATTGAGGTGGATGGAGTTTGAGCGACATCATCACGTACAGCTGCGACATTTTCGGTCGATCGACCTGGTCGATGGCGCGTTGTTGTCTTTACATCACTAACAGACCCAGTTTCGGCAAATTTATCCATTAATCTCTTTACAGTTGACTCTTTTGGAGCATTATTGTGACCCCAAAATGATCGCAATTTGCGAACTGTAGCCGCAAAACTTTCACCATTTTGGTAAAACAATTTCACAATGAGAATGCGTTGTTCATTCGTGTAGCGCTCCATTTTTACTAACCTCGTACCTTCTACTAACAAACAATAACAATTGTTCAAATGTCAAACAATGACACTTCGAATGTTGCCAGATTTAAAAATTGCGTTCTTCTTGGGACACCCTTTAGATTGGCCAAATTAATTGTTGTTTGCGGAAATGGTTTTTACGAATCACATGATGCACTAGTTTTCTGATAACAAACAACATTTACATTTTTTATGTAGTCGACGACAGTATTCGAAATGAAAATGTTGAAACTAATTTTCTTAAGCCTTTTGGCTTCCAACAGCTACTGGCCTGAAAATAAGCGAGTAAGTTTAATATGATTTGAATGAAATAGAGATTTACCACATATTGTTGTCACATTTTATTCCGTCGAAAATCTATCTGCCGTCAAAATCTATTCCAAATTTATCAATGCCCGTTGCAACAGCTTAATCGAATCCTTTGACAAAGTCAATCAATGTTCCCTGAAAGCCGTGAATAGTTATGATTCATAATCGTTCGTTAGCATATCAATGCTGCGCACGCCCATCACTAACTGCAAGGTAAGTTCGAGAAATACGACTACAATTCTAATGTTTGAATGTAATTTGGTCATCTGTAGACAGACTAAAGAGACATTCTGCGTTGAATGTCCTATTATATTGTCCTCAAAATATACATTATATATAAATATGAAAATTATGTATATTTGATTAAAAAGCTATTGTCATCACGTTTTTTTTTCTATTTCGGTCAGATCAACATTGACATTTATCGCAAATACACCATATCTGGAGAATACCCAAATTTCTGGAGAATACCCACAATCCCATTATGCATAATGTATTCTTGACGCTGGCGAACAAGTCCAGCTTTACGCATCTTTGTCCGTATAGCGTGAGTATATAATTCTCTTTATGAAGGGTCCGCCATCTAACGTTTTTTTTCCAACTATTCAACCGTTGGACTATTATTTGTGGGGTGCCCGAGGGAGCCATTTGAATGAAATTATTTTCCATTATTAACCGGAAGGATTGTACTTTCATATAAAAAAAGAAATTTGAGAAAATATTCAGTAGTTTCTTTATAACATTTTCAAAAAAAAGTTATTTGGACCCTATATTTTTTAATTAAAAATATATATTCAGAACCGAAAAGGCGGGATAAAGCATCGATGCGACTTTGGTTTGGGTAACAAATTTAAAATTTTATATTAATAATTCGATCCTATATTTTGATTCTTGATATTGATTCTGGTAATAATCCTTACACCTTAACAACAATTGCATCATGATTATTGCCATCAGAAAGTCTGACTAAACTTTGACGAGTAAGCAGAATGGAGTCTAGAGAATTCGTTTTTTTTTTAATTTTGAAAAATGAACAAAAAACATAGTAATTAATATTGGCCCATTTTCATTTCAACCAATACTCATAATTTACAGATTAATAGACATTTAAATAAAAAGTCGAAAAATTCGAAGAGTACAAACAATTAAAAAAATTATAATTTTAATTAAAAAATCAAATAAAATACAAAAAAAATAAACAAAATTTGTATACGAAAACATTGCAAATGTTATTTTCAGTATTTTTCTGAAAAGCACCTAAAAACAAATATATTAAAAAAAGAATTTCCAATTTGTACCATTATTGAAGAAGTTATGAGCTAAGAACTGAAAAAAGAACGATTTCACAGTGCAACACGAAAAAAAAAATAACCATATACGGACACCGCTACATGATAAAAGACCAAAAAAAAAAGACCCGTGTTTTTTTTTCCCCCAAAGTCATGCACTTTTTTTTATGGGCCCCCAGAGATTTGAGGCCTCGGTGTAATTTTTGGAAAAAAGTGATCATATTCTCAGGCTCATATCTTGCAAACCGTTCGGAATTTTCAGCGGTTTGCTACCTATGGACCTGAACAGGGGAAAAAAGGTTAAAAAAATCGAATTTTTTTAAGTTTTTTGCGATTTTGACCTTGAAGATGAAGTTTTTTTGATTTTATATGTTCACAATTTTTGTTCTTTATGACAAGAGCTAGAACTTTGCCTCAGAGAGTAAATCAAAATTCCGAACGGTTTGCAAGATATGAGCCTGAGAATATGATCACTTTTTTCCAAAAATTACACCGAGGCCTCAAATCCGTGTCCGTATATGGTTATTTTGAAATGACTTCAAAAATGTTGCACAGTGTTATTTAACGTTTTTAAAAACAAAACTATATCTTTGTAACAAGTAATTAGAAAAAAACTTAAAATATACCAGGGGGTGTTTTTAATGAGTACTAAAAATATAAAAAATTAGGAAATCAAAAAAATATTTTTTATAGTGTACGATTTGTCGTGGAATGCCCTATATATAGTCGATGTATAAACATTTTGGTAGCCTTGCCTTATTAGCACGCATGGTGTGGTTTAAAATAATTAAATTTTTATATGAGTCATTCCATGTCAAGCGGTACGGTTTTTGACCTTGATAGCTGCGATTGTTTTGAAAGTCTGTGTATGGATTCTTCTCATAAAAATATTGTATACTCGTGTTTGGAAAAAAATGGAAAATTATTTTCACGAGTTATGACCAATTTAACAGTGAAAAAATACAATTTTTTTTAAAGGAGTGTTCATTCAATCTTCTGTAACTCCTGCAATACTTTACCGATTTTAATGTGTTATACCTGGCGTTGAAGGTAGTTTCAATTACTTTAAAAATATTGATGTGGTGTGTTATGGAAAAATATATTTGTAAAATAATTTTTAATGTTGTTTGTATGTATAGTTGGTCTTTTATGTTGTCATTTATTTTGGTTTAAGACCAAAGGTTGTGGTGAAGTGTTCAGCAGAACCCAAAAATAGCAATTAGCATTGTTGCGAGCGATGCGAGCACATGCATAACATTGAATTGGCAAAGTGAGATTTTTAGGGTGTCGACTTAGTTCGGTGGAATATGTTGTTTATCAGCACTTCTCATTTGTCGTATGTGACCGCTGGTACTAATATGAACCCTGATTTAAGTCAAAGACATACATTCGTTGCGAAAGTTCTGACGAGATGGGGTAGCGCCCATCGAAACTGCGCAGTCAACTTTTAGCTGCAACAATAAGGGTCTCACTTTGCCTTTTTGCTAATTTTGGGTTCTGCTCTTGAACCAAAATAAATGATAAACAAATAAAAATGAATATTATTCTACCCTTCAAAGTAAAAGTAATCGATAGTTCAAATTTAAAATTTTAAATGACCCACCCTATAATAGCAATATGAATGGTAACGGTACTCTTAGAAGGATTAATTCATTAGTGAGGTTATCCAAATGGCTCTTAATTTTGGGCCATTTTAGATTAGCCCAGATTTAATTGATGTCCTTAATTAGAATTTTTGTACTGGAACTATTGCCACGTTCTCGGATCATTGCCCAATGAGATTGCATGTAACCTCTTCTGGTGTGTAGGCTATGGTAAATATGGCCAAATACTTTGTTTCGTTTGTGTGGAGCTTGAGGTACAATTTCTATTTCGATTTCAATTTCGTTCAAAACTCTTTTCTTACTCACAAATATTGAAGTTTTGGGAATATTTGAAAGCATTTTTCGGAAATTCCTTTTTTTATTGCAAATATTGAACTACTCCTTTTGGAGAAGTTTTGTTACTTTTCTTTTTAAAACTCTATAATCGGCTCAAAATAATTAATTATTTATGTCTTAAGCAGCCATGTAATGAGCAACTGTGCGAAGGGTTCTGTAGAATCATTTTGGAATTATCCAACAAAAATTTAGAAAAAAAAACTAAAAAATAATATGAAATCTATGCCAGTGAGATAATCATCAATCATTCGAGAGGAAAAAAAGCATTGAATGACGATGACGACAATCCGTCACTTTCGCCTGCTAACCGAGGAGAGAAAGGGCCGCCTTTGCCGTTCGCACTTCAGCAGTTCAACACTGCAGCACATGCAGCATTACTGGCAGCATTGGGACAATTAAAAATTAATTTGAACGGTCTTTTGGTGTTTTTATTGCACGGCCAACCAACCATCCATCCATTCATTCATTCGACACTCATCCATCCTAATGGAATGTTTAGTTGTTTTATGACCAATGGCAGTAATTAAGGTCTTCTTACGCACCGAACAGCACTCCATGTTGTTCCGTTGAAGGGGGGGTCATTTTCCACGAGTACGAGTGTCTGTTGGTGGCGCCAACTTCAATTCAAATTGAATTGAGTGAAATGTGAAGATTGAAATTCGTGTTTTATTGCCTGAAATTAATGAATGGCCGGGAGGTTGGGGTGCGTAATCTATGTCAGAATTGCAACAACTTTCGAGGGAATGGTGCATGTGTGTGTGTGTGCAATTGGGCGATGCGAAGCCATGTCATGTGGCATGCAACAAAAACAAACATCTAAGTAATCACTGATTGCAAGGGAAATAGGCAAACGTTCGTTAAGAACACCAAAATTTGGGGTTATTATATCCTCCACCACAGGATAGGGGTATACTAAGATTGTCATTCAAGTATAACTATTCTAGATCGTCATAAAATTCTAATATAATCTAGCAATGTGCGTCTTATAGTCATATAGATCGGTTGAGATTGCAACTGGGCGATGTTGGTATAAAGGGAAAAAATTTTTCCCGCACAATGACTGAAAATATCCCTAATATGTCTGCTTATTAGGGTCCGCCAAATAACTTTTTTTTTGAAAATTCTATAAAAAACTACTGAATATTTTCTCAAATTTCTTTGTTTATTTGAAAGTACAATCCTTCCGGTTAATAATGGAAAATAATTTCATTCAAATGGCTGCCTCGGGCACCCCACAAATAATAGTCCAACGGTTGAATCGTTGAAAAAACGTTAGATGGCGGACCCTATATTTACTTGATATTGGGATTGCGCATTAACCTTATAGCAAAAACGTACAACATAAAGAGATTCTTATTCGTAGGGACAAAAAAGGGATAACAATGGTACCTATCAAACGATAACAGCTAGATTATGGGTTGGAAAGTGAACGACTTTTCGACCTCTATACGCTAGAACACTCTATTTTGTGAGGATCGGAAAAAAGATCATGAGCCAAAAAAAGGGGGTGGCGAAGTGAGTGTAAGTGGGCGCTCATCGGGGTCAAAGGCCATAGAAAAAGGGTAAAAATACACAAAAAGCATCAAAACTGCCTCGAAGTCGCCCCCAGAGGGGTTACATATTAATTCTCCCTCCCCAACATCGTCTGCTGACCATCTAAGCTTGTTCGCACTCTACAGGTCGCAATTGTTGTCCGATTGTCATGAAACTTGGCAGAAGTTATTTTTTCTGATCAAGGACCATCGGTATTGAATTTGGAGGAAATCGGTTCAGATTTAGATATAGCCCCCATACAAATGTCGCTCCCGATTTGACTTTTTCGCCCTATAAAGCCTTAAAATTTGGCTTAACACATTATAATCAAACTAGAAATACCTGTCGCGAAAGCGAGTTAGATCGGTTCAGATTTAGATATAGCCCCCATACAAATGTCGCTCCCGATTTGACTTTTTCCACTCTAAAATCCACATATTGTACCCGATTTTCTTTAAAATTGGCCCAACATTTTATAATTGAACTAGAAACACCTATGCTGAAAGTGGATAAGATCGGTTCAGATTTAGATATAGTCCCAATAAAGGGAGCAATTACATATTATATACATGGTGAAAGTGGGTCACATCATTCCAGGTTCCAATACATGCAAATGTTCTTTCCGATTTAACATTTTTTTTTTCAAACACATACATTTACATGATTCAAAAATCCTTCCCGTTTCCTTTTTACTGCATTGCATTGTAAAGAGATAGAAAGTGGGGTGTATCATATAGTGGCTCCGTCCGTCTTTAGCCTTTCCTTACTTGTTTGGGAGATGCCCATATGTCCATACTTTGGTATAACCCAAATTGGGACCCATTCTGATCTATTACAGCTCTAGAAACTACATCCTACATCGGATCTTCATCAAATTTTGCTGATCATTATATT
The DNA here is from genome assembly GCA_947397865.1 of Polietes domitor. Taxonomy (NCBI): domain Eukaryota; kingdom Metazoa; phylum Arthropoda; class Insecta; order Diptera; family Muscidae; genus Polietes; species Polietes domitor. Next base: position 74,492,423 of record OX377621.1, on the reverse strand, counting down.
TTTCAACTAGCAATACCTACCGTGAATGAGAAATATTTAGGCGCATGTTTTGGCACAGGCCTCAAGTGTTGTTATAGGCCCCCTTCAAATGTCCGTCGGATTCATCCTATTACCGCTGTATAATCTGTATTTATCATTGGATCTTGATCAATTTTTCCAGATCATGTTATATTTACTTTACTCGGAATATCTGCTGGATCAATTACTTTATTATTTACCATACTCATTAACTTTGACTAAAGATGAATTTATAGTAACTGTATAATTTATATGAACTACATAAAATTGTTCCCATGAAATACCTGGGTTTAGTAATCAAAGCGAGTGGGTTTAGTAATCAAAGGGAGTGGTGTAGGGTATTATATAGTCGGCTCGCCCGACTTTAGCCTTTCCTTACTTGTTTTTTACAATTTTTTTACGAAGGAAAGGCACAAAACTGCCCCAAGTTACCCCTAGAGGGAGACACGTAAGACTGGTCCCCTTGGATTGCTATCTCCAACATTTTGCCCAAACATATCTGCCCCTATATCCACTCCTTAATGGGGTTCCCATATAAAAAATACATTTTTTATAAAATTAGCTTCCACCGTTCTTACTGGGGTTCGGTCTTACATTTAACCCAGCTAGGGGCGACTGTGGGCAGTTTTGGACTTTACGACAGCAAAAAAAAATATAAACATTAATGCCACGAATACAAATCATTTTAACCATATCTCCCGCGAAAATTTTTGCAAAAATATCCAATATATATATTTTTTTGTTTACCGTGCTCTACAAAAATGAAGTTATTTCACCCACATTTTTGGTCGGAAAAGATCTATCTTGCAAAAAAACTATGGACCAATTTTAACGCTAGTAATTTTGTTGTAAAGTTGTGCTATTTAAGCGTGAAGAGCTTTATTTACAACAGTGTTGTCTTCGGTGACCCCACTAAAATTTCACGAATTTTTTTTTTCGTAGAACATTTTAATCCTTTTTGTCCTTTTTGAAAGGACTTTTTTGATTTTCTCGAAAAAAGTTCAAATTGAGCCATAAAGAGAGGATCTAGGTTAAAATCTTCCACGAAAATGATCCTCAAAAAATTCCACAATATAGTTGTGACAATAAAAATTCTCTCAGGTATTAGCTTACAACACTTTTTTCGCTTAGTGCAATGCTCCCTTCGACCAAAATATTAGAACTTTGACCCACTGTAAAACAAAACTCAGACCAGCTGGACGATATGTTTATTCTGCAAAAATGGTCTACTTAACATACCCTTTCGGAATTATAGAATTCTATTCCATTCATTCTATTCTGTTCCATTCAAAAAGTCGTAATTTGTTGGACAGTGTTATCTATATATATAAAAGAGTTGCGTGATTGAGTGACTGACTGATCACTCCCCAGACCAAACGGCTAGAGCTAGAATCATGAAATTTGGTGTGTACATTTCACTTACAGTGAGGTGCGAAATTCGTACTTTTAAGGGGTAAAAGGGATAAAAATGACCAAACGGCTGGGCCTAGAATCTTGAAATTTGGTATGGGCGTTCCTCTTGCGGCATGAAGGCATCCCAAAAAGTTGATTTTGAAAAATTCGTACTTTTGGGGGGTAAAATTGGGCGAAAAGGGACAAAAATGGTACCTACAACTAGAATCATGAAATTTGGTATGTACATTTCTTTTACAGCGTAGAGATCAGATATGAAGTGGGTTTTTCGAAATTCCTACTTTTAAGGGGTAAAAAGGGATAAAAATAGTACCACCGCAGTGACCAAACGGCTGGGCCTAGAATCTTGAAATTTAGTACGCAAATTCCTCTTATAGCTTCAACGCGAGCAATAAAATAATTTTTAAAATTCGTACTTTTTGGGGGTAAAATTGGGTACAAAGGGATAAAAATGGTACCAATCAAACGGATGGAGCTGGAATCATAAAATTCTGTGTGTACATCCCTCAAAATACTTAAAATTGCAAAATGAACGAATTTTTCGAAATTCGTACTTTTAAAGTGTAAACGGGGAAAGGGGGATTAAAAAGGCACCAACAACACGAATGACGCTACAATAATGAATAATGTATATTCGTTTTACAGTGCTGATCACTGATAAGAAGGAATTTTTGAAATTTGTACTTTTAAGGGATTAAATGGGATAAAAATTGTACCACAGCCCAGACTCATCGGATGGACCTAGAATCTTTAAATTTGGTACTCTTATAGTTTGAACGCGACCAAGTAAATAAGTTTGCAAAATCCGTACTTTTTGGGAGTGTCATTGGGTAAAAAGGGATATAAATGGTACCAATCAAACGGATTAGTGTGTAAACGCTCGTAATGCTTAGATACGGGGATAAAAAATGTGCCAACAAGTGCTTATGCTACAATCATGAAACTCGGTGGGAATATTAGTCTTATAGCGTAGGAGCGAGATAAGAAGTAATTTTTCGAAATTCTTTTTTTTTTTGTTTAAAAGGGATACAAATTGTACAACGCCCTAATCAAATGGATATGCCTTAAATCTTGATATTTGATAAGGGGTGAATTTTGGTGTGTAAATTCCTCTGATGACGTAGACTTCCAACATAAATGGATTTTTCGAAATTTTTAATTTTAGGGACCATCGGGACAAAAATGAATAAAAATGGTACCAACTTTAGTATTACGACTACAATCGTGAAATTTGATATGTAAACTCCTCTGACTATGTAGAAGCGCAGTCAATTTGGATTTGTCAAAATTTTTACTTTTAAGGTGCGCGCGGGACAAAAAGGGTAAAAATTGGTGCACAAACCTTTTATTACGTAAACGCGGAACATAAATGGATATTACACAATTTGTACTTGAAATGAGGATGCGGGACGACAAGGGATAAACGTACATGTTTTTAGGGGAAGCAAAAATACATGTACACATTTTGAAAAATCACTATAGGTGTATAAGTGATTTTTCAAAATGTGTACTTTTTGGGGAAAGAAAGTTATAAAGTGCTCGGCTGCATCTAGAAACATGAGGTCGAGGATTTAAAAGGCTCTGCGGTTGTAATTTTTTGTTCAAAACTAGCTAGAAAATGATAACAATTATACATACGAAGGCAGTTCAGCTAAAATAGTGCACATGGACAAGCACATTCCTTTGACTGTATATGATATGATTTATCTATATCCACCACAAGAAAATCAAATAAATACTATCTAAAAACAGAGATAGATAATACTAATAACAAATAACTGTCTTTTACGCGTGCGAAGCAGCGGTTACTGCTAGTTATTATAATAAAATAACTACTAATTTGTTTTGGTTTGGTTATATTTAAAAAATGTAAAATTTTCCTGTAATGTTTCTGCACTTCTGTAACATCGACAGCCTCTATGGACTGCAATCCAAGGTGGAGGATATATAAAGTTCCACCCGGCCGAACTTAGAGATTGTCGACATTACATAGAAGTGTACTACCATATTAGGAAAATGTTAATATTAATAATGTAAAATCTTAAATTAGAATCGGCTATACAAAAAGTACTGATTATTTTTTCAAATTTCTAATTTTATTGAAAAGGTTGAACTTTGAAAATTTAGTAATTGAACACAATATCATTCATATAACTACCACGACTGGCTCGTGGTAGTTCTTTGACGTGGTGCTTATTGACGTAGCCACCACTGTGATGAAAACGAGCTTCATGAAGGCTGAACTGAAGGCCGATCTCTTCTTGAAAATTGTCCACGTAAATTTCTTACAGTTTGCATTAAAGACTCACTACTTTGGAAGTAAGTATTTAATATTTTCCAATTTTGCTCGAGCGCACTATGGTCCCAAATCCATATTTTTTGGCAGAAATTAAAAAAAAAATTGGAAATTGTTAAATGTGTATATGTTATCTTAATGGTAACACTCCAAGCTATCAAGAAAATGTATTGGAGAAAAAAATTAGGTGGCAATACTGCAAGCCTGAGAGGCATTTAAAGTTTGCCGTTGAAACGAGTGGGATTAATTCGGGTCTAAAGCAGTTATGCAAAATACTTAAAATTCGGGCGTAAAAAGACTATAATGAAGTGACTATATTATACAAATTGAAGGCAGGCGTAAGTAGTTGAAAAATTATATTTAACATTTTGTGATTACTGCAGTCTTGTCAGTTTTCTCAAGTTTTATAATTTTGTGATTCGTAGTGAGCATAACCTATAAATGTCGTGGACCAAAAGTTATATGTAGGACTCAACTTGACACAAAGTGTAAATGTGAAAGTGTCCGTCTGAGTGTGTAGTTTATGGTAGAATTAATATCTCGTCAGCATTTTTCGGCAAACTCCTACAATTGCCACTTTATTTTAGCACAATTTCGATTAGCCATAGTACATCTAATTGAGCATATCTATGAATCGATCGGCCCAATTTTATTTTTCATTTTTATACCCTCCACCTCCAGGATGGGGGTATACTAACTTTGTCATTCCGTTTGTAACACCTTGAAATATCGACCTGAGACCCTATAAAGTATATATATTCTTGATCGTCATAAAATTCTAAGACGATCTAGCCATGTCCGTCCGTCCGTCGTCTGTCCGTCTGTTGAAAGCACGCTAGCATCTAAACCAGAGGAGCTAGAACTTTCAAATTTTCCATAAATGCGTCTTATAGTCGTAGATCGGTTGGAATTGAAATGGGGCGAAATCGGCCCAGAGGGAAAAAATTTTCCCTCACAAGGACTAAAAATACCCATAATAATCCCTAATATTTTAGCATATTTAAGCATGTTTTTTTGAATATGTCTGTTTATATTTGCTTGATATTTGGTATGCGCATTCCCCTTATAGAAAAAACGTGCACATGATTCTTATTTGTAGGGGGTGAAATGGGCCAAAAAAGGGATAAAAATGGTACATATTAAACGACAAAAGCTAGAAACACGAAATTCGGTGTGTACATTCCTCTAATTGAGTAGATACATAATATAAAAGTATTTTTTCCAAATTCGTACTTTTAAGGGGTAAAATAGGAATAGAGGGATAAAAATGGTACCAACCAAACGGATGTACCTAGAATAATGAAATTCGGTGTATACAGTCCTCTGATTGCATAGATAACTAAAATACACGGATTTTTCAAAATTCGTACTTTTTGGGGTTAAAATGAAAAAAGGGGATAAAAATAGTACAAATCTAATGACCGCAGCTAGAGTCATGAAATTCGGAGTAAATAAACTGATTTTTCGAAATTCGTACTTTTTGGGGTTAAAATGAAAAAGGGGATAAAAATAGTACCAATCAAATGACCGCAGCTAGAGTCATGAAATTCGGAGTATACATTCCTCTGACTGCGTAGACATGGAAAATAGACGAATTTTTCGAAATTAGTACTTTCAAGGGATACAATGGTACTGAGCGATAAAAAAATACCAACTAAACGACTACAGCTAGAATGATAAAATTCTAATTGCGTAGAAACGTCAAGGGGGTGAAAATGGTTCCGACCAAATGGCCGGAGCTAGAGTCATGAAATTCGCAGTATACTTTCCTCTGACTGCGTAGATATGAAAAATAAAAAAAATCGTAATTTTTTACTTTTACGGCAGAAATTGGTTGAATCATGAAGTTGGGTTATTTAGCATTATGTACGTGAGAAAATGGATTTTCAAAATTTGTACTTTTGGAATTCAAATAGAATGAAAATACAACCACCTGTAGCACCCACTATCTACCAATATTTATGGTATTTAAGCTTTTTTGAATATATTTATATAAGAATACTTAATTTGTGAATTGACTTGTAGTATTATTTCGATATGTAAACGTATTTGTATAAAAATATAAATATTTCTTATATTTATTTATTATATGATATATGATATTTATTTTTTGAATTGACGTATTGGTAGCATTACCTTATAAGCGTGGTTTGAAATAATTAAAATATTATATTTATTTATAAAATTAATTTTTTAATATTTGTTTGGCTATATTAAAAAAATTATATTTTCCAGTAATATTACTGCACTTCTACGAAAACCTACAACCTCTGTGGAATGCAATCCATGGTGGAGGGTATATAAAGTTCGAAATATTATGTCTAACAAGTGTGCAAAATTACGAGATTGTATCTTTATTTTTCGACTTTATGCCATAAAAAATGGATTTGGGACCAGTGTGGAGCGTATAGCGTACGATTTTGCAAGTGTCAAACATCGGAAGTGAAAATTTAAAATGTTTTATGGGCAACCCTATACTTGGATACATACTGTCTGTTGTGAATTAATATTTTATTTTGGTGTGCATAAATTGGCAAAATTTGATTGTTATACTTTGATTCAAGAAGAAACCAATTTGGGAGTAAAGGAGGCTTCTGCTGTTGGGTTTGCTATTTATAGTGGCTGTACAAAGATTGTGCCTATTGGGAAGCCGTCGTTCCCTCTCAGATACTTTGCAGCAGACTTAGCTTTTTTATTTTCAGGGTCTACCTGATCCATTGTAATCTACCAATATCACTAGATTACAAGCGTTGCCATATAACCTCTTCTGATGGATTTTAGTGTCCTAAGCTTTATACATTGAATTTATTTTAGCTCAGTTTTAAAATCTAACATTCTAAACAAGAAAACAATAATCCCGACACAATTTTTGTTGCATAGTGGGGGTTGTCAAATAAATCGGAAAGCCTCTGGGGGGCTGCAGTATCCAGAATTATTTTCAGTACCAAAAAACAAGAACTCTGATGCATCATCGAAACACTCCACACAATATGTTGCCCATGGTAGCTATGATTTCACAGAAACAAGAAAAAGCTTATTCCCTTCAACACACAAACTGTGCATCTAATCATGAGCGGTGATGATGGTACTGGTGATGATGATGTGATGCTCAGCATCATGAGATGAGGATGATAAGGCGAAATAATCAAACAGAAAGAATAAAGTCACACAGATTTAATCCTGTTTTCGAAAAATCATCTCTTGAGGCAGCATTTGTTCAAATGGGATAACAATTGAAATGGAATTTCTATTCAAGCACTTCACTTCTCATCTCATCCCATCCCAAGCAAATCCACATCATCATCATAGTCATCACATATGCCGCATCATTATCGTCATAGTCCATTCGGCCGTCCGCCTCATCAGCTTTGTTGACACCACGCAACAAAAACAATCAAAGCGAGTGTCATGGTGTTTCGAGTCGGTTCCATTGGGTTCGGTTTGTTTTGTCATGTTACTTAATTAAATGTTTTAGCAGCGTGTGACAGTTATCAAAAAGGCGTTTTTATCATTTTTTCTTTCTTTCGTTTCGTTTCTTTCTCTTTTATTGGAATTCTTTGGCTTTGTTGGCTTGTTAATTTTGTAGTTGTGGTTGCTACTGCTACTGCCCCCGGTCTTGTTAGTGCTTCAAGTTGCCATATTATGCCATCGAAACTTGTCCACAACCGGACACCGGCCGACCGACCGACCGATTCATTTGAACCTCTCGCAATTGAGCCGGTCTTTTTTTGTTTTGTTCGTTCGTTTGTTCCTTTTGCCACAACTTCTGGCTTCAAATCATAACAATTATTATGAATTCAATTCTGCTGCTGGCGATGTCATAATAGACCACAAAAGACAATAACTTATGTGATGTCACACATATGGGTCATTCTGTGTGATATAACCCGAAAACAACGAGTGATAGAAGTTCTCATAAAAGGGGACAACGAAAATTTTGAAAAATAACCCAAAATCCCACAAAATTGGCGATATTTAATATGAAAAACAAGTAAGGAAAGGCTAAAGTCGGGCGGGGCCGACTCTATGATACACTCCACTTTCTATCCGAATACAATTCAATTCAGTGAAAAAGTGAAAACGGGAAGGTTTTTTGTATCCTGTAAATGTATGTGTTTGAAATAAAAAATGTTAAATCGGAAAGGACATTTGTATGAGGATATAATGAAACCTGGAACGAAATATGTGAAATAAAGTGTATAGTTTGGCCAAAATCGGTTAAACTTTTGGGAGCAACCTTTGTATTTGCGCTATATCTAAATCTGAACCGATCTTACCCACTTTCACCATAGGTTTGTTTAGTTGGACTATAAGATGTTGTGATGTTGTGGTTTCTATAGCCATAAAAGTCAAATCGGGAGCGACATTTGTATGGGGACTATATCTAAATCTGAACCGATCTAGCCCGCTTTAGCCACAGGTGTTTCTAATTAGATTATAAGATGTTGTGCCAAATTTAAAGAAAATCGAGCACAATATGTGGCTTTTAAAGCGGCAAAAGTCAAATCGGGAGCGACATTTATATGGGGGCTATATCTAAATCTGAACCGATATTACCCAATTTCAGCATAGGTTCTTCTAGTTTGATTATAAGATGTTGTGCCAAATTTAAAGAAAATCGAGTACAATATGTGGTTTCTAGAGCGGAAAATGTCAAATCGGGAGCGACATTTGTATGGGAGCTATATCTAAATCTGAACCGATTTGACCTATTTTCACCGTAGATGTTCCTAGTTTAAATATAAGATGTTGTGCCAACTCTGAAGACAATCTGATACAATATGTGGTTTCTAGAGCGGAAAAAGTCAAATCGGGAACGAAATTTGTATGGGAGCTATATATAAATCTGAACCGATCTGACCTATATTCACCATGGGTGTTTCTAGTGGAAATATAAGATGTTTTACCAAATGTGAAGACAATCTGATACAATATGTGGTTTCTAGAGCGGAAAAAGTCAAATCGGGAGCGAAATTTGTATGGGAGCTATATATAAATCTGAACCGATCTAACACATTTTTACCACAGGTGTTTCAAATCGACTCAAAAAGTGATTCTAAGTGGATCAGTATAATTAACAATGGGTCTATCTCTTTTCCTTTGGGTGTTAAAAACAAATGCACAAAGACATAATACTCTCGTGGAGTGTATAATTACCCAAAAATGGAGTCTTTTGTAATTTGGGTAATTTTTCGTTATGACAAAACATCCAAATACCAAATATGAAATTCCCCCATTGGGTGATATTTCATCCCAGTGGGAAAATTTTGAAGGCCTCCCCTTAGAAGGTCTTCTAAAATGCCTTCTCTTCGGATCCGAAACACATTCTTTTATGCCTTCTTCGCGCATGAAAAAAAATTCGGCGCACATTCTTACCTCGCTTCTCTAAGAAGGCCTACCAGAAGGCCTAATAATCAGCATTTAGAAATCCTATACTCATTCGTGACTGCCTTCTTTGATAAGGCATTTAGAAAGGCCTTCTCATTTCCTATTAGATAGATCCAATGGACATTCTACATTGCCTTCCTTTAGAAGGCCTGCTAGCATGCTGGGAAAATGAAGACAGTACGGTTGGTGTCGATTTTATCATTTTTACGAGTTTTATGAAAGATATTTTCACAATTCTCCTGATTTGAGCTCAATTAAAATAAATTTATTTAAAATAATTGGAAATTATTACATTTAAAATAAGTTTTTAAATGCTTTGTTTGTTTAGTGATAAAAAATATTTGTTTGTGACTTTCTTTGTAACAACTAAAAGAGGCAATATAATACAGATCGACATAGATCCACTTTCTTAGTCGATTTAGCAATGTCATCTATTCCTGCAATCAAACTACAGGTCGCAATTCTTCACCGATTCAAGTGAAACTTTATATATGGTTTTTCGGGGTAATACGAACGCTATTTAATATTAAGCAAATCGGTTTAAATGTAGATATAGCCTTTATAAAGGGTGATTTTTTAAAAGCTATAGGAAAGTTTTTCAAAAAAAAACACATAAAATTCAGAAAAATGCATGAAATCTTTATTTGAATCGATAGTACGGTCCATATAATTTAATGTTTGAAGATTATTTCATGAAAATGTTGACCTTGACTGCGCCTCAAATGGTCCATCCGCTTAGTCCAATTTTGGCATTTCCACGTTTTTGAGTAACAGAGGCCCAATTGCTGCGAACGGCGACGAATCGATAATTGATGGTCATCATTAACACTGGCGCGCGATGAACTTTCTTAACAGAGCACGCATTTTGATAATAAAATTCAATAATTTGGAAGCGTTGTTCGTTTGTAAGACGATTCATGGTTAAATTATAGACCAAACTGAAGATGTTTGACAGTGAAACAAAACACGTAACGTGCGTCAGCTGTTTAAACCAGTGTTGCCAAAAAGATAATAGCTAAAAAAAATCACCCTTTATATGTATGTTTTCATATAGACCCATAAAAAGGGCCAATATGATTTCTTTACGCTCCAAAAGTCAGATATATGCGATAATTTCTCGGTGTTAAAAATTGTAGAATTAATTATAAACAGTGAAGTATTGAAGACCTTTTGTTATTTAGACGTTTACGCCCACTACTATCCACGACAATATATTTATCAGAGATGAAACAGAAAAATATTTAACTCATCTTCAAGAACAAACGAAAAACGTTCTTAGCAAAATATGTATCGTATGTTTCATACTTTCATCAGAAATTAATATTATTTCACGTCCGACACCCATTCCTGAAGGCCTTATACTAAACGGCATTTTAGAAGTCCTTCCCATTAGATGCTACACGATCCATAACTAATGCTTGCTTGCCTTCTTCGGATAGGCATGCTAGAAGGCCTTGCGAGAGAAGGCAGCGCGGAAGGTGTTCGATTTATCGATGGGTATTTTCTACACACTTTTGGTTGTAAACGCATAACAAAATTGTGTGGCTCATTCCTACTTCACTTCTTTCGCCAGGCATACTAAAAGGCCTGCCAAAAGAAGGCAACTGCGAAGGTGTTCGCTTCGATTAAGGATCATGGGTTCAAATTCCAGCCAAGGCAAATAAAAATGATGAAAGATTTAAATTGAAAATAAATATACTACCAATAACAAGGCTAGAAATATTGAAAAAATGCTGGTCCATTGGTTCGGCATATATTTTTTTAATTTTGCGCCCTATTTTTTGACCTTCTAGAAGGCCTTCTGGAAGGGCTTTGGTTGTAGGTTTGGTTTTATTCTTTGACATATGACAAGTTGAAACTACGCCATTACAAAAATGGAACGATACAAGCTTCAACAACGCATTGTAATTATTAAAATTCATGAATGAAAATGATCCGGAAAAATCATCTTGACTTATGAGGCCCATTTCCACCTCGGTGGCTACGTCAACAAGCAAAATTGTTGCATCTGGGGCTCGGAAAAGCCAAGAGTTATTGTTGAGAAGCCTCCCAATTCTCATCGTGTGACTTTTTGGTGCGGTTTATGGTCCGGCGGGGTCATTGGACCTTACTTTCTCGAAAATGGATCAACAGTTACGGTGAATGGATTGCGCTACGAGAGATGATTAATGACTTTTTATGGTCGGAGTTGGATGGTATTGATCTGGACATCGTTATGGAAAATTTCATGAAAAGGATATGGTCCTGTGGTCGTGGTGGCCATTTGACTGATGTTGTTTTTCATTATTAACGGCATATCTTCCTCTTTATTATGAAACAGACATCCGATGTTGATGTTGATAAGTCGCTGCGGAGCCACTTGAAAAGACTTTTGACATGGTCGAAATCATGATCGTGGTAGTCTGCAGCCAAGTAATAAATGTCACCATGCAATTTGTAAATAAATTTGCATTCTATTAAATATAGATGCAAAATGGTCTTGAGCCAGGGCAATATCCCAGTTCAAATCAAACATTTTAAAATGACCTTACAATAAAAATACTTTTTGATCTGCCCTAGTGCCTACAATTTCATATTTTTGGAAAATTGAGAAATTTGGAAATCTTCATCAGAGAGTAGAGAACAAATTTGTGTAATCGCTTCGCATGAAATTACGCAAATGTGAACTATAACCCACAAATTATGAATAAAGACCAAATTTTTTGAGTGATTTTTCATATGAAATATCGCCTATTTTTGTATGAGTTTTTGGGTAATTTTTTATATATTTTTTTTTGATTTTTCGTAGTTCCGTCTGAGACACATTTTTTAAATTTTGTCGTTCTATACATCAAAAGGGTTTCAAATTAAATGTTTATGGTTTCAAATTAATGTTTGATTATTTACTTCGGTTGTTGGAGATAACCGTGTTTATTGCTTAATCATATTGTTGTTGTTCTTTTCGTTGTGATTTTGGCCTCAGTAATGACCAAAATGATGTTGTTGTTCACTTGGCACTAGAAATTTCGTAAGACCCATTCCGTTCCCACCCGTTCGACCATCGTTGCTAAACGGACAGAACCAGACAAAACGCCATAAATGTTGGTTGAACTTGTTTTCATTATGACTGGACTTCAAATGAAATTCTGCGATTTGTTTTTCTTCTGCTTGTTTATGTGTTGTTGACCCCTTTCCTGTGCAATCCAGTTGGGGATGGAATTATGAAAGAAGAGCCATTGACTTGAAACGCCATTTGTTGTTTGTGTGAATGGACGGAAGGAAAACGACATAATCAAGCGAGGAGTGGGATTAGAATTTCGTGATGGTCTTGACAACGTCAGTAGTTCCGTGACATAAGCGAAGACACGTATTTATGTATGTATTACACAATAATACGTTGAAAAAATATTTTCAATTCTTTATTGATGTTCAAGGGCAAAGTTATGTCAAAACAACAAGTTTTCGTTATTTTAAAGTTATTTTTCACGAACTTATGATGCGATGGAAAATTTTTAATTACCAACTTTAGTTTGTGCTTTGTTAATTTTTTACACAATAAAAAAATAATTAAACCTGGAATTGATATCGGGAGTGTCGGGCCGCAGCTTATATACCCTCAACTAGATTGGAGGTCGTCCAAGAATAATATCATTTGAAGACATTTATTTTAGGACTTTGTAATATTAGTATACTATCCTCAATTACCACGCCCACTTTCGTATTCTTTCCCTTTTTAAATAAAGATTTTGCTTAAATTGATTTCGCCCAGATCAAACGGCTGAAGCAATGAGGTCATGAAAATTGTGGAGTAGTTCCCAAATATCACAGAGACGCGCAGTTTTTCGAAATACGTACTTTTAGAGAATAAAAAGGGATAAACATCTAACCGTCGTCCAGAATAAATAGCAATAGCTAGAATCATGAAATTCGGTGCGTGTGTGCGACAAAAATGGATTTTTCGAAATTTGTATTTTTGAGTACCAATTAAAGTATTGCAGCTAGAATCCTGAAATTCGGAGCTTCATAACTTTTTTTTTTAAAAAAACGCATAAAATTTGCAAAATCTCATCGGTTCTTTATTTGAAACGTTAGATTGGTCCATGACATTTACTTTTTGAAGATAATTTCATTTAAATGTTGACCGCGGCTGCGTCTTAGGTGGTCCATCCGCTTAGTCCAATTTTGGCATTTCCACGTTTTTGAGTAACAGAGACCCAATTGGTGCGAACGGCGACGAATCGAAAATTGGTGGTCATCATTAACACTGGCCGATACAGCTGCGATATTTTCTTCAGTTCGCACTCTACGTAAGCGTGTTGGTGGTTTAATGTCCAACAGTGTAAATTTGGTGCGAAATTTAGTCACAATAGCCCGAATAGCCGCTTTAGTGGGTCGATTAAACTGACCATAAAATGGAAGCGCGCAATGAACTTTCTTAACAGAGCACGCATTTTGATAATAAAATTCAATAATTTGCAAGCGTTGTTCGTTTGTAAGACGATTCATGATGAAATGTCAAAGCATACTGAGCATCTTTCTCTTTGACACCATGTCTGAAATCCCACGTGATCTGTCAAATACTAATGCATGAAAATCCTAACCTCAAAAAAATCACTCTTTATATATACACTCCACGAGAGTATTATGCCTTTGTGCATTTGTTTGTAACACCCAAAAGGAAGCTAGACAGACCCATTGTTAATTATACCGATCGACTTAGAATCACTTTTTGAGTCGATTTAGCAATGTCCGTCTGTTCATCTATTGTTGTAATCAAAGTACAGGTAGCACTTGTGGTTAGAACTAAATGAAACTTTGTTCAACGAAGTTTTATGGGATAAGGACGAGCGTTATTTAATTTGAAGAAAATCGGTTCAGATTTAGATATAGCCCCCATACAAAAGTCGCTCCCGATTTGACATTTTCCACTCTAGAAACCACATAGTGTAACCGATTTTCTTTAAATTTGGCACAACATCCTATAATCCAACTAAAAACACCTATGCAGAAAGTGGGATAGATCGCTTCAGATTTAGATTAAGCCCCTATACAAATGTCGCTCCCGATTTGACATTTTACGCTCTAGAAACGACATATTGTGCCCGATTTTCTTTAAATTTTGCACAACATCTTATAATCTAACTAGAAACACCCGTTCAGAAAGTGGGTAAGATCGGTTCAGATTTAGATATAGCCCCCATACAAATGTTGCTCCTGATTTGCCTTTTGCCGCTATACAAAACACATATTGTGCCCGATTTTCTTTAAAATTGCATCCAACTAGAAACACCTGTTCAGAAAGTGGGTAAGATCGGTTCAGATTTAGATATAGCCCCCATACCAATGTCGCTCCCGATTTGACTTTTTCCGTTTTAGAAACCACATATTGTACCCGATTTTCTTTAAAATTGGTACAACATTTTATAATCCAACTAAAAACACCTATGGTGAAAGTGGGTAAGATCGGTTCAGATTTAGATAGATATATATAACCGATTTTGGCCAAACTATACATAATATATTTCACCTACAAATGTCCTTTCCGATTTAATTTTTTTTGTCAAACACATTCATTTACAGGATACAAAAATCCTTCCCGTTTTCACTTTATTACAAATTGAATTGTATTCGGATAGAAAGTGGAGTGTATCATATAGTCGGCCCCGCCCGACTTTAGCCTCTCCTCCGAAAAGGCATAAAAATGGTATATAGCCAAGTACATAGCTAGAATCGTATAATTTACCCGGCTTCCCGCATTAAAAATGGTACCAACAAAATTTTGTACCTGAATTCTAACTTCGTAGACGCCAAACATAAATAGTTTTTTAAAAAGGATAAACGCGGTACCAAATAAAGTACTAACATAGCGTTACAGGGGTAGAAATGACGACATATTTAGCTATTATCTTTTTGGCAATACTGGTTTAAACAGCTGACGCACGTTTCGTGTTTTGTTTCACTGTCAAACATCTTCAGTTTGGTCTATAATTTAAACATGTTTCGTCTTACAAACGAACAACGCTTGCAAATTATTCAATTTTATTATCAAAATGAGTGCTCTGTTAAGAAAGTTCATCGCGCGCTTCCATTTTATGGTCAGTTTAATCGACCCACTGAAGGGGCTATTCGGGCTATTGTGACTAAATTTCGCATCAAATTTACATTGTTGGACATTAAACCACCAACACGCTTACGTAGAGTGCGATGCGAACTGAAGAAAATATCGCAGCTGTATCGGCCAGTGTTAATGATGACCATCAATTATCGATTCGTCGCCGTTCGCAGCAATTGGGCCTCTGTTTCTCAAAAACGTGGAAATTCCAAAATTGTACTAAGCGAATGGACCATTTGAGACGCAGTCAAGGTCAATTTTTTCATGAAATAATCTTCAAACATTAACAAACCGTACTATCGATTCAAATAATGATTTTATGCATTTTTCTGAATTGTATGTGTTTTTTTTTTTGAAAAACATTCCTATAGGTTAATTCCAACAGAAAACGACCCATCATCCTCTCCGATTTTGATAAAATTTGGCACACACATTTATCGGCACATATATCGTTTACCGTATCTCAAAGTAGTTCGTAGTTTAAGTTCTACAGTGGTCCAAAGTGGGTTATCTCGGGGTTTATGTGCAGTTTTCCTCTCAAATCTCAAACTAAAAACATGGAAGTTTAGCGTTCCTATAGGGTAATTCCAACAGAAAACGACCCATCATCCTCTCCGATTTTGATGAAATTTGGCACACACATTTACCGGCACATATACCGTTTACCGTATCTCAAAGTAGTTCGTGGTTTAAGTTCTACAGTGGTCCAAAGTTGGTTATCTCGGGGTTTATGTACAGTTTTCCTCTCAAATCTCAAACTAAAAACGTGGAAGTTTTGCGGATTTTATAAAAAAATCATAACTAAAAACAATAAAATCGTAAAAATTTGTTCTTTGTACAAGGACACATTGCAAGGCTCGGGCAAGATTTTTAATTCTAATGGGTTTTTTCTCAATACCATTCTCATCGTGAATTCTTTTCAAGAAAAGCCTGTTGTATAGAAACAAACAAATTTTTAATTTTAGTCGACAACTTTTATTTTGAAGCCACTCTAATAACGAAATACTTTGGAAAAACAGCCGTAATTTCTTAACCTATGGCCACCCCACTCTGATTTTTTGATATTTTGTAGAGAATAACATAAGCTAAAATACAAAACAAAATAAAGAAAATTAAAGATATGTTTTTCAGGCTATTCAAGGATTAAAATTATTTTTAATTTTTGGAATCTTTGACATACATAGTTTCATACAGATTCGGAGAGAGGAGATGTAAATCGACGCAATCCAAAGTTATGATATCGATTAGGAAGCCATCTCTTCAAAAAAAACCCCGAGATAACCAACTTTGGCCCATTGTAGGTATATTACCCTCAACCACTAGTAGAATGTGTGTACCAAATTTCATCAAAATCGATGAGGGTCGACATCCATGTTGGGTCGTTTTCTGTTGGAATAACCCTATAGCTTTTAAAAAATTGCCTTTTATAACATGAATTATATGAAACGCAGATAACATTTTCTTATTGAAATAAATCAGTGCAAAAATTTAAAATTTCTTTAATTAAATATTTTCAAAAATTCAGAACTAAATCCAAAAGATTTTTTACTAAATTTAATTGCATTGTTTTTTTGTATACAAATACTATAGCTGCCGTAAATGACATTTTAATAACAATCAAAATTCAAAACAAGTAAGAAGGCGTTAAGTTCGGCCGGGCCGAATCTTATATACCCTCCACCACGGAGTGCATTCCACTGTAGTACCAGCAGATTAAAGGTTGTCGACTTTACATAGAAGTACAGAACCATATTACGAAAATTGTGATATGTTTATGTACATTACTATATTTGTTTACTATTTCAAACTATAATTTATACTTATGCGCACTGTTTAAAATCGACTACTATATATAAATAAAATATTTTAATTATGAAAGTGAACATGCCTAAATATTAGGCGATAGTCAGCCGACATTAGAACGAAGCATTTTCAGATACAGACAAAGTGATAAGAAAAGTATAAATTTTAAAGATATCCCCATTCGCCCCATTCTCCGCCCAAATTTATAAATTTCGAAAAAAAAAACATTTTCGAGTCTTCATAGTCAGAATGTATACACCGAATTTCATGATTTCAACTTCAGCGGTTTGGTAGGTTCCATTTTTATCCCTCTTTTTAATTATATCCCTTAAAAGTACGAATTTCGAAAAATCCCTCTATTTTACGTGTCTATGCAATTAGAGGGATGTACACACCGAATTTCATGATTCTAGCTGTTGTCGTATCATTGGTACCATATTTCATCCCTTTTTGTCCCATTTCACCCGCTAAAACTTTTATTTTCTTTGTGGTGCTTCCAAGCTACAGGAGGAATGTCCGCAACAAATTTTAACTGTATGAAAATAAGAAATTGAATTAATAAGCCAAGGCTACCAATATCGGTATACTATATATATAATGGATATAATACTTCAATTCTTAAAGTAAATATAAGGGAGCTAACATAAATACTCTAAATATTGGGGGACAGAGAGTGTACTTTCAGTTACAGTCGTTTGGTTGGTTGTATTTCCAACCTCTTTTTTATTTCAATAGTATAAATTTTGAAAATACCTTATCTCTCACGTACGCAGTATAAGACAACTTCATGATTCTACCATTTTTTGTTGTAAAAGCAACAAAATAAAGTACGAACTTGGAAAAAAATATTTTACGTGGCTATGCAGTCAGAGGGATGTATACACCGAATTCCATGATTCTAACAGCGGCCATTTTGTTGGTACCATTTTTATCCCCTTTTTCCAATTTTGCCACCTCAAGAGTACGACTATCTAAAATCTCTTTATTTTACGTATCTACATAATTAGAGGGATGTACACACCGAATTTCATCATTCTAGCTGTATTCGTGTAGTTGGTACTATTTTTATCCCCTGTAGCCATTGTATCCATTGTAAGTACGAATTTGGAAAAAACGTGTTATTTTTCGTGTCTACGCAGTCAGAGGAATGTATACTCCGAATTTCATGATTCTAGCTGCTGTCATTTGGTAGGTACTATTTTTATCCCATTTTTCCATTTGACCCCCAAAAAGTACGATTTTTGTAAAGTTCTTTTATTTTACGTGTCTACGCAATCAGAGGAATGTATATATCGAATTTCATTATTCTAGGTGCAGCCGTTAGGTTGGTACTATTTGTATCCCTCTATCCTCATTTAACCCCTTAAAAGTACGAATTTAGAAAAAATACTTTATATTATGTATCTACTCTATTAGAGGAATGTACATGCCAAATTTCGTGTTTCTACCTGTTGTCCTTTAATAGGTACCATTTTTATCCCTTTTTGTCCCATTTCGCCCCCTACAAATAAAAATCACTCTATGGTGCCCTTTTATGCTATAGAGGGAATGCGTATTGCAAATATCAACTAAATACAAGCTAATATGTTCAAGAAACATGCTGAAATACTCTAAATATTAGGGGTATTTTCAGTCCTTGTGAGGGAAAAATTTTTCCCTCTGGGCCGATTTCGTCCACTTTCAATCCCAACCGATCTACAACCATAAGACACATTTAGGAAAAATTTAAATCTCCTAGCTCATTTCGTTCGGCCGCTATCCTGCTTTCAACAGACAGACAGACGGACAGACGGACATGGCTATATCGTCTTAGAATTTTACCACGACCCAGAATATATATACTTTATGGGGTCTCCGATGAATATATCAAGGTGTTACAAACGGAATGACAAAGTGAATATACCCCCATCCTGGAGGTGGAGGGTATAAAAATGTACTGATGAATCAGTATCCATCCCTCAATCGATACAAAAGATATTTGTTTTATAGCTCGTGTATATTTTATTTTAGTTTTTTTTTGTTGGTATTTTTTTGGTCTATAATCAATATTTGATGTGAACTGGGATATTGTCCTGGCTCAAGACCATTTTGCTTCTTTATTTAATAGAATGCAAATTTATTTACAAATGGCATGGTGACATTTATTACTTGGCTGCAGACTACCACTATCATGATTTCCACCCTGTCAAAGGTTTCGTTCAGGTGGCAACAACATACCCGGCCGCTTTAAGTAAATTATTCTCACATTTTTTATTTTTTGTAGCGTAGTTTATTGTTTTTGTAATAATTGGAAGAGACGTTTTAAACATCCATACAAATTCGTCAAGCAGACGAAATTAGACAAGGATCCAAGGATTATTTTATGATATTTACATTGAAATCGGATCATCGGATATATATTTTTTTATTTAAAAGAAAAGTAAAATTTTTCTTATTTTTACGTATTTGTTCATAATGCGCAGATTTGAAAATTGAAAAAGTAATTTCTTTTTTCAAATTTGTCCAACTGTTTCTCACACATTTTAAGAGATGTCGCACCCAGATTATTTGATTAGAAACTGTGGTTTCTTAGCTTTATTATGATGCAAATACTCTGTAATGTCTATTAAAAAAAACTATTCTTCTTTAAATGACCATGCATTACTTCGGACCCACATAACTCTTTCCCTTTAAAATAAAAAAAAAAAATTTTAAAATTTTGAAGTGTTCCCATTTAAGCAGTGTAACTTTTGCCTGTACAAAATTGCACTCTTGAAAGATAAGTTACATTTACATTTTTTATCTTTTCGACATTCAAATTTATTGCTTCTCTACATTTCGACTAACTTCGTTAGTCATCTTGTGGGGATATTTAAATTTGAAAATATATTTAAATAGCGTCTTGAAAGTGTTAAAGAGAAAATGTAGAAGAGAAAATAAAGTTAAATAGTCCATCGACTGCGTGAAAACAAAAATCCAATTTCAGGGTAAAATGCAGAAAAACATAGCATTTTATGCCAGACAAGAAAACACCATCTTTAGTGTTTGTGTATTTGGAATATAAAGGGTGTTTTTTATTGGGGTATAGAACTTTAAGTTGGCATCACTTTTTTAACTGGCGGCCATTTTGTCAGCTGTCAAGTGATTAATATTTAGTTTAGTTTGCCATTTCATCATGAACAGGTTGACAAAAGAACAACGCTTGCAAATCGTGCAAATTTATTTCGAAAGTAATGGTTCAGTTCGCGAAGTTCACCACAAGCTCCGTCCATTTTATGGTCGACATAATCGTCCATCAGAGCAATTAATTCGGTTAACCATGGATCGTTTTCGCACTACGTTTACTCTATGTGATAATACGCATCCGCATTATTATTTTCTTTGGGGATATGTGAAGTCGCTCGTCTACGCCAACAAACCAGAAACGTTAGGGGACTTGGAAGCCAACATTCGTGGCGTTATTGCCAACATACGGCCCCATATGCTCGAAAAAGTGGTTGAAAATTGGACCTGTAGAATTGGCTATATTCGAGCCAGCCGCGGCGGCCACATGCCCGAAATCATATTTAAACATTAATGGCATAAAATTATCCTTCCAATAAAGCCAAATTGATGGACATTAAAACGATTTTCTTGTGTTTTATTTCAATTCGAAGTTCTATACCTCAATAAAAAACACCCTTTATTAACATGAATGATTAATTATAAATTTTATTTTAAAAAGACAGTAGCAAATCTCTTTGTCCATATAGATTTTTTGCAGAAATACTGAAAGTAGCACCAGCACAACTGTCCCTTAGACTCACAATCTACCTGTCATTCCATCGATTCGAACAAAGCTAAAAAAACTGTCGCCATCCTGACCTAGATTTTCCCCATGGAAAATACTTTCATTTTAGACTTGCACATTTTCGCCATAACATGAGTGATTTTCTCAGTCACACAAAAATGATTGATATTAAAAATCCCTCCCATTGATAAATATGACAAATGCAATGATTGTGCAATTGCAGCAACATCTATGGAAATTCCAGCACAAAAAAAATCGATGTCATTGCGGTTTCGTGATCGAGGGAAAATTTCGTTTCAAGGCCCTTGCAGAGCTCTCTGCATTTACAGAGCATTTTCACCGCACGGACGACGTAAACACACTGCTCTTAACGCTGTTGATAATGATGATGCTGCTGATGATGATGATGAAGTTCCATTTCATTTGGATACGTGAAATCAACACCTCATAAATCAGCTAAAGAAACGGCGAAGAAGGAATACTGTTAGTTAATGGCAGGAAAATGCCTACTATAAAAGCAATGGCAAATTGTTAACCGCAAATTATAAAATCAAAAGGAAGATCTCCTCGTCTGCCATCAAGATTTGCCATTTCACAGGCCTGAGTGATCTGCTGATTGTGAAGCTTGAGAATCAACGAAGTCTTCTTTGAACTCAAATAGGAAAAAACGGTTTTTTGTAAAAGTACTAGCTGGGGCATCATAAACAAAACAGCAACGGCAACAACATCAGTCGAAATAGGAAATTAATCAAACGTGCAGTTAGTCTCTGCTTTGGGTTTATGATGCACAGTGGGGCAGAACTGTGTTTTTTTTTTTGGATTTTATCAAATGTTCGTTCTTCCTTCTCTCCGTTCATCATTACATCTGATTGATTTTCTTGGTTATAGTGATCACAGATTATTGTCCTTTTTGTCTTAGGGGCTATATAGTGATCACAGATTATGTTTGTCAGACCATTCGTTCTCCATCAGTACTTCTAACGGTCCATGTGTCCATCTGTCTGTTCATCCAAGTCTGTTCATCCATTCGACCGTCTGGCTATCCATCTACCTGTTGGTCTGTCCCACCCTCCTTTCGTATGTCCGTACTCCTATGTCTGTCTGTATAATAGGGCGGTATTTGGATTTGGATACGCTATTTTGTGAGGTTCGGCAAAAAAGAGCATGGGCCAAAAAATGGTAGTGACTGGGTGAGTGCAAGTGGGCGCTCATCATGATCAAAGGTGGGGAATAATGTATGGGGCCACCTTAAGATGAAAGGTTCTGAGAAAATATTGGGCTTTGGCCATACAATTGACTACCCCAGGGGCCTCCTAGAGGTAGTTAGAGCACTGGGAGCAATTTTTATACAAATGTAGTTTTTGTATGGGAGCCCTCTTAAAGAGTGGAGATAGAGGACATATATGTTTGGGGAAAATATTGGGCAGAGAAAATTAATGAGCTCCAAACTTACATGTATCCTCTCTAGGGATGACATGGGGACAATTTTGGGCCTTTCTTTGAAAAAAAAAAAAATCGTATGAAGCGATTCCGAGACAGTTTTGGGCCTTGCTGTCACAAAAATTATAAGAAATAAAAAAATCGTATGGGACCCCCTTAAGGGTTGAAGATAGGAGGTTAGAATGTTCTGCGAAAATTCTGGTGTTGGAAAAATAGTGGGGGTCGGTCATATATTTCACTCTACTAGCGGTCTCCTTGGGTCAGTAAGAGTGGTGGGAACAAATTTTATAAAAATTTAATTTTTGTATGGGATCCCTCTTAAGGAATGGAGATAGGTGGTATGTGTGTTCGGAAAAAATGTTAGGGAGGGAAAATTAATGGGGGTCGGTCTTACATTGAACCCCTTTGGGGGTGACTCGAGGGCAGTTTTGGGTCTTTCTACCATAAAAAATAAAAAAATCCTATGGGGACCAACTTAAGGTTTGAACATAGAGGGTAGATATGTTCTGAGAAAATATTGGGGCTCAAAAAATATTGGGGGTTGGCCATACATTTGACTCTCCTAGGGGCCTCCTTGGGACAGTTAGAGCGGTGGTAGCAAATTTTATAAAAATTTAATTTTTGTATGGGAGCCCTCTTAAGGAGGGAGATAGGTGGTATGTGTGTTCGGAAAAAATGTTAGGGAGGGAAAATTAATGGGGGTCGGTCTTACATTTAACCCCTCTGGGGGCGATTTCGAGACAGTTATGGGCCTTGTTGTCACAAAAAATTATAAAAAATAAAAAATCGTATCCACCTTAAGGGTTAAAGATAGGATTTTAGAATGTTCAGAGAAAATTCTGGTAATGGAAAAATATTGGGGGTCGGTCATATATTAGACTCCCTAGGGGCCTCCTTAGGACAGCTAGAGCGGTGGTAGCAAATTTTATAAAAAAATAATTTATGTATGGGAGCCCTCTTAAGGATTGGAGATAGGGGGTATGTGTGTTAGGAAAAAATGTTAGGGAGTGAAAATTAATGGGGGTCGGCCTTACATTGAAACCCTCTGGGGGCGATTCCGAGACAGTTTTGGGCCTTGCTGTCACAAAAAATTATAAAAAATAAAAAAAATCGTATGGGGACCACCTTAAGGGTTGAAGATAGGAGGTTAGAATGTTTAGAGAAAATTCTGGTGATGGAAAAATAGTGGGGGTCGGTCATATATTTGACTCCACTATCGGTCACCTTGGGCCAGTAAGAGGGGTGGGAACAAATTTGATAAAAATTAAATTTTCGTTTGGGAGCCCCCCTAAGGAGTGCGGGGCTCCCAAAATCATGTTGGAAAGGGAGAACTGATGGGGGTCTGTCTTACATTTAACCCGGCTAGGGACGACTATGGGGCAGTTTTGGGCCGTTCTTTCATAAAAAAATATTAAAAATAAAAAAGTATGGGTGCCACCTTAACGGTTGAAAATAGAGGGTAGATATGTTCTGAGAAAATCTTGGGGCTCAAAAAATATTGGCGGCTGCTCATACATATGACTCCACTAGTGCGCTCGGTGGGGCAGCTAGAGCGGTGGGAGTACATTTTATAAAAAACAATTTTTGTATGGGAGCCACCTTAAGGAGTGTGAGAGAGAAAAATAATGGGAGTGGGTCTTAAATCTTTTTCATATGGGGCAGTTTTTAGGTTTTTTTTTGTATTCTTACCCCTTTTCCCCACCATTAAAACCGATGAGCACCCACGAATACTTAACCCACCACTCACATTTGTTGGCTCATGGCTTTTTTCCGAATCTCACAAAATTAGTGGTTCTAGCATATCGAAATCGAAAAGTACTATCCCATTTCTACTATACACCCATCTGTTTATCTGTCCTTATCTTCGTTCTTTCATCCGTCTGTCAGTCCAACAATTTGTCCTTCCCATCGTCCATTTTTCATTCCCTCCGCCCCTCTGTAAAACCATCCTAGTCGTTATCAGTCTGTCTGCTTGTACATCCCTTTGTTCGTCCGTCTGACAGATGAATGGACACAAAGACGGAAAATCTGTCCAACCACTTGTCCGTCTTCTTGTTCACCGGTCCATCCCTCTATCCGTTTGGCACACTAGCATTGATAAAAAACAATAATGAAAATGGTCATATTCGCCCAGCTACTTAAAGGAATTATTACTATCACCATTATCCCCACTATATTCCATTTGAAACCACAGTGAGTCGGTCCCTATAGCACCAGCCAGCACCCCACCGTGGCCCCTGTTCTGCCTATGATTAAAGCGATGATGATGATGAATGAACACCACCACCGCCGCCAAAGTTTTCTGCGGCTTTGACGCCGAAGACGCCGCAGTGATCGCAGCGATGATTACGATGATGATCAAATGTTAAATACAATGAAATTCAAAGAAATTTTTCATTTATTTCTGTCTCTGCAAATGTCTTTGTTAACTAAGGCCGTCAGAAAGCAGGCAGCAGGCAACTGCCAACAACCACAGTCAAATACCACGATCATCGTCATCATAATAATAAAACTATTGACCCACTTTGAGATGATTAACAAAAATACTAACTAGAAAGAAAAGAAAAAAAAACATCGTATGTAAAAGTGCAAAAAGACGCAAAACACTCTCATCGGGCATGAAGAAATGAAGAAAAGATTGAACAAATTCACACGACTCTAAACACACACTCACACCTATCCAACTACCTATCTATGAATGTCTACTTAAAAGTGCGCATGAGTGAACGACTCAAGCCATGAATGGATGAATGAATGAACGGCTGAATGACTGATCGTGGTGGCTGAGCTTTTTTTGTGTGTGATGCTGCCTCGGTCGGTGTGGCATCTGACGTCTGACGTGTGCAACAATGACATTCAGCTGATTAAAATTCTTTTCACAAGATTCAGCGATTCAATGCCTGCAGCTCTTTATTTTCTATCGACTGGTGGATAGGGTAGGTAGACTCTGAATGAATTTCGATACGCCAATCAACACAAAAGCTCGTTGTTTTGTCACCTACAAAAAGTCAATGACATGACCACACAACATGTTTGACAAGTAAAATGAAAAGAATTGAATTGAATTGAAATAAGAAAAAAAACTATTGAAAAATATTGATTGAAAATTTCCCATAGAAAAAACTTTTGATTGATATTTTTATTTAAACAATATTCGCTAAGGAAAAGGGTGAGGCCAAAATGTGATCAAATTTTTCCAGGACTAAAGAAAATAATATAAGTAGTGAGAAAAATGCTGGAAGGTTATAGTATAAACAAGTAAGAACGGCGTTAAGTTCGGCGGGGCCGAACTTTACATTCCCTCCGCCAAGGGTTGCATTCCACAGAGGCTGTCGATTTTCGTAGAAGTGCAGTAATTTAAATAGAAAATAGGAAAATAAAAATTTTTAATATAACCAAACCAAAAAAAATACAAATATTGAAAAAATAATTTTATAAATAAATATAATACTTTTATTATTTCAAACCACGCTTAAAAGGCAAGGCTACCAATACATTTACATATCGAAATAATACTTCAAGTTAATTCAAAAAATAAATATTCTTATATTTATATTTTCAAAAAGCTTAAATACCATAAATATTGGTGGATAGTGGATGTTACAGTTGGTTGTATTTCCATTCTATTTTAATTCCAAAAGTTCAAATTTTGAAAATCCATTATCTCACGTACATAGTGCAAAAAAGCATAACTTCATGATTCAACCAATGCTTATATGCACTTGAAAATTTGTTGGGTACATTAACTTGTAGCGTGAAAGCACCAAAAAGTAAAAATAAAATTAGTGGCCGAAATGGGGCGAAAAGGGATAAAAATGGTACCTGTGATACGACAACAGCTAGAAACATGAAATTCGGTGTGTACGTCCCTATAATTGCGTAGATATGTAAAATAGAGGGATTTTTCGAAAATCGTACTTTTAAGGGATAAAAATGGTACCAACCAAACCGCTGAAGCTGAAATCGTGAAATTCGGCGTATGTATTCATCTGAATGTGTGGATGCGACACATAAAGGAAGTTATCGAAAATTGTTATTTTAGGCGGGAA
The DNA here is from genome assembly GCA_947397865.1 of Polietes domitor. Taxonomy (NCBI): domain Eukaryota; kingdom Metazoa; phylum Arthropoda; class Insecta; order Diptera; family Muscidae; genus Polietes; species Polietes domitor. The sequence goes on along the minus strand of OX377621.1, from coordinate 74,466,156 downwards.
ATTGGGCAAATGGGGATAAAAGTTGAAACCAAGTTGAAGTTGAAACCATGCAATTTGGAGTATGCATTCATCTGACTGTGTAAACGCGAAACATAAATGAATTTTTCGAAATGGGTACTTTTAGGCAGAAAATGGGGCGAAAGGGGATACAAATGCTACTAACCAGACGACTGCAGTTAGAGTTGTGAAATTCAATGTGTACATTATTCTGACTACGTAGACACGAAAAATAACGACACAACAAGGGAATTTTTCCAAATTCGTACTTTTAGGGTCAAAATGAAAAAAGAAATAAATCTGGCTGTGGCTTGTGGAATCATGCAATTAGGTTGGTACATTCCACTGTGGACGCGAAACATAATGGATCTTCAGTATTAGTACTTTTCGTATCAAAATGGTGCAGTCATTTGGTCTGTAGCTGAAATCAAGAAATTTAGCTGGAGGAAATCGGTCCCGAGGGAATGAATTGTAAGGTATCACAATTTTTTTAAAGCAGTGGACATAATAAGTATGCCTTATAAAGGGTGATTTTTTAACATTAAATTATATACATTAAATTATATGGACCGTACTATCGATTCAAATAAAGATTTCATGCATTTTTCTGAACTTTATGTGTTTTTTTGAAAAACTTTCCTATAGCTTTTAAAAAATCACCCTTTATATGTAAGTATTCAGGTATAGTTACCCAGCATTAGTTTTTATCTAATCGCGTTCAGATCTAATTTATCTTTCATTTCGCAAATGTAAAAGGGAAAAATAACTTCCCAACATATATAAATCTGATTTTAATTTAGTCCAATAATCACTTTTTATATGAACTTTGATAAATTCTTACCCTTACCTTTCATAGTTCACCATCTCATACTGTAAGCATTTAGTCAAAGACTTACCTGAAAGGAGAACAAGAAAAATGATTAGAAAACTCGTAATACAAAAAAAATATATATTTTAATTCCAAAAGTAAAAATTTTGAAAATCCATTTTGAAATCTCACGTACACAGTGCAAGATAAATTAACTTCATGATTCAGCCAGTTTTTGCCGTAAAAGTAAAAATGGAAAAATCTTTTTATTTTTCGAGCCTATGCAGTCAGATGAATGTATACGCCGAATTCCAGCTGCGGCCATTTGGTACCATTTTTATCCCCTTTTTCCATTTTACCCCTTTAAGAGTACGTCTTTCTAAAATCTCTTTATTTTACGTGTCTACGCAATTAGAGGGATGTACACTAGAGCGTACCAGGTTACAAGTAAAAAAAAAAGTTCGCCGTACACCTTCGAATATGAAGTATTATTGAAAGGTAGTTTCAAAAAAATTTTTTTTATTTTTTTATGCCGAACGTAGGGGTCGCGCTTTTACATTTTTCTATATAACTTCTGCATTTATAAACGGATTTTAAAGTGTGATACATCGATGTTTTTGTCTCGACGAGGCCGATTTTTTTGTCTTTGAAGTCATTGAGCTCAAGCACCCCGTTCTGGTACTTACCCATCATATCTCAGTTGCTACTACCCTAATGTACCACTCTAATATCAGAAAATTAAAGCTCGCATAAAATCATGAAACTCTTCCTAACGAAGTATGTCGATTTTCCCAGCAGAAAAAGTGTTAAACTATTTTTTTTTTCTTATTTTACCGAGAGCATTGCATGTATTTATAAGTTGTTCTTTGTATCTTCGATGTTTACAGTCGGTTGTCAAAGTGTAATACATATATTGGTGTTTTTGTCCCGCACATACCAGATTTTCAGTTTTTAAAGTCGTTGACCTCAACAACCCCCTTCTACTATTTATGCATCATATTTCAATTCTTAGAACAATAAATATAAAAATTAAGGTACAATTAAAATTTTAATCAACCATATTTCGACGCGATTCAAGTTGGGTGTATTTTTGGCGGCTCTCAAGTTTAGAAAAGATGTGGCCAATGCGTTGCTCATCGGTGACCGCCATAGCTGATTCATGCACAACATGAACAAAACGCTCGGTGTTTTGAGAATGGCATGGATAATCTGTGAAAATAAATGAGTTCAGCAAAGAAAGCAATCAAATTAAGTTTTTCTTGTGCTAACCTGGTAAATCGATAATTTCTTCTGAAAATTGGAATGCTTCTAACTGTTCTTGCGAAAAAAACTGCAAGCATGGCGGCTCAGTCAATTCAAATTGTTTCCAATCGATCATATTGAAATATGAGTCACTATCAAAATTGATAAAATTATGAACTGGTGGACCGAACATTTGTCGAATGCTTCCCGTGGCTTCATTGCGGGCTGATAAAATCTTATCATAGGCATCTGAACGCACTAGTTGATCTGGGTCTGTTATCATCGATAACAAAATATTTTCAGGATGAAAAAAATATCCGTTATTTTCAATGAACGGACGGATGACCTCTTGAATATCTTTTGGCAACTGACGAATCCAACATATATAAAGGAAAACATTCCGACTTCCGTGAATTGCCAGTGGTTGGCTTTTTACAAGAAACCAGAATGGTGCATACACTTTCACAACGAACTGAGCCAGTTTTCTCAATACCATCGAGGGTTGCGTACACGTCATATAAAAGCGCAGAATTCGAGAGGCTGTTGTTAGCCAGCGCGCTTTGCAAATAGCGCCGGGCTTCTCGCTGGCTAATTTTTCATCGCATTCTCCGGTATGAACGGCTCGAACCATACGATACAAGTAAAGCTGGTCGCCTCGAATATTCCACCCATCTATGTTCGCTGGCATTTCTCCCATTTTAATGCGTTCGAAATTTTGTTTGACCTGACCAAACGGAATAAGCAACAAAATATGCGAATTATTAATTAATAAAATGCTCACAAGTAAAGTATACGGAACACACGGACACGAAACACTATTAATATATTAAACTTACAGGGTAGTGTATGCAATTTTGAATGCCTTCTCCGATACTTCCGGGCCAGATTCCAGGTCCTTTCTGTTTTCCAAGCAATGATCTTAACAGCGCATTAAATGGTAACTCGTTGAAGTGGAAAAGGCACACGAACCACTGCAGCGGTCTCTGTAAATGGCGTTCCATTCTCACAATGACTCCACTTTTGTACCCAGTGTTGGTAGCAGTTCCATCGCAACTTATGGCAACTAAGTCATCCAAATTGAAGTTTTCACGACTCAAGTAATCCACGATGCTCCTCTGGATCCCCAAAGCAGAGCTATCAGTGGGCGTAGCATAACCAATGAATTTGGAGTCAGGCTCTTTTACAATGGTGATGTGTTCTTCATTTAAAACAATATTTCGCGTCACATTTGCCTCGGTTACTTTTTTCAAAGTTGGCTCTTTCTTGCCATCGAAAGAGATACACTTTAATAATTGATGGCATTTGGCCGCCGCTTTTGCTTCCTTACGGAACTTCACACGTTCTCGAAATATTTTATTTCTATTGATGATAAGCCCTTCAAAGAACTGACATATATTTTCGGCTGTTTCTGCAGATAACTCTTCTTTGGCTTTTGCGGCAATAGACAATTTTAAATCTTTTATTAACATGGTCGCAAGCAAGGCACCGTAGCGAACTGAAGTATCGCTGCGATCCAAAGCCGAACTAAAATTACGCAAAGAAATGTCCGCCACCGTAAATGTTGTTTTAATCTTCTCTGAGGAATCGCCAACATTTTCTTCAAATTCTAGCTCTTCATCGCTGCCTGGTTGATACCAAATACTGTTGAACTCGGTATATACCGCTTTTGATGGTGCAACAATTGAGCACGTTTGAACACCGCAATTTTTCATCGACATCATATGATAAACTTTATCCAAAGTCATCAGCCGTGGACCCCATTGATCGATGAAAAAGTCTTTCGCATCGTCTGGGATTTTATCAGAGGCGGTGCAACTGCATGGAACATTTCTTTCTATGCCACACTTACAACGCGAAATTGAGAACAATTTATTCCACTCATTTACATTGAATTTCAATGGACTTTTAACCAATTTATAGTAATCGTCTAGAAGTTTATCCAACCGTTTACGAACACCTGATACCGATATAATTGGAATGCCTGCCCGCTCCCATAAAAGGGTAATGCTGAAAGCTTCTTGTTTAAAAGCACTCAATTTTCTATTGGGATTAGTGTTATGCCGCAGATACAAGAAATAATTAATAACATCGTACTTAGTCGGTAACATAGTGTTGTTTAATGCACTGATCGTAAAAGACATTTTTTTAGTTTTTTTACCGTTGTATAATGGAAATTGAAATATTTAATAATGCTTTGTTGAGCCACCAACGCCTTATTACTGAACTAATTTTTATTGTTACAATAAAATATAGACCGTTACTTCACAGGTAAAACGATTTGCAATAGGGAAACAATGTGACAAAGTAGTTTTGCTCATGTTGTGCATGAATCAGCTATGGCGGTCACCGATGAGCAACGCATGGGCCAAAAACACCAATATATGTATTACACTTTGACAACCGACTGTAAACATCGAAGATACAAAGAACAACTTATAAATACATGCAATGCTCTCGGTAAAATAAGAAAAAAACTAGTTTAACACTTTTTCTGCTGCGAAAATCGACATACTTCCTTAGGAAAAGTTTCATGATTTTATGTGAGCTTTAATTTTCTGATATTAGAGTGGTACATTAGGGTAGTAGCAACTGAGATATGATGGGCAAGTACCAGAAGGGGGTGCTTGAGCTCAATGACTTCAAAGACAAAAAAAATCGGCCTCGTCGAGACAAAAACATCGATGTATCACACTTTAAAATCTGTTTATAAATGCAGAAGTTATATAGAACAAGTAAAAACGGCGTTAAGTTCGGCCGGGCCGAACTTTATTTACCCTCCACCATGGATTGCATTCCACAGAGGTTGTCGGTTTTCGTAGAAGTGCAGTAATATTACAAGAAAATATAATTTTTTTATATAGGCAAACCAAAACAAATACAAATATTGAAAAAATAATTTTATAAATATATATAATATTTTAATTATTTCAAACCATTATTTATTTCAAATCAAAAAATAAATATTCTTATATTTATATTTTCAAAAAGCTTAAATACCATAAATATTGGTAGATAGTGGGAGCTACAGTTGCTTGTATTTTCATTCTATGAAAAAGTACAAAAAAATCCATTATCAGACGCAAAATAACCTAACTTCATTATTCAACCAATTTTTGCCATAATAGAAAAGGTACAAATTTGGAACAAAAAAAATTTTATTTTGCGTGTCTATGCAGGCAGAGGAATGTATACACCGAATTTCATAATTCCAGCTGCGACCATGTGGTTGGTACCATTTTTACCCCCTTGACGTTTCTACGCAATTAGAATTTCATCATTCTAGCTGTAGTCATTTAGTTGGTACTATTTGTGTCCCTCTGTACCATTGTATCCCTTGAAAGTACGAATTTCGAAAAATTCGTTTATTTTCCGATTCCTACTCAATCAGAGGAATGTATACTCCGAATTGCATGACTCTAGCTGCGGTAATATGGTTGGTACTATTTGTATCCCCTTTTTCAATTTTAACTCCAAAATGTACGAATTTCGACAAATTCGTATATTTCCGTGTCTACGCAGTCAGAGGAATGTATACTCAGAATTTCATGACTCTATTATTTTATTATTTTTTATCCCTTTTTTTCATTTTAACCCCAAAAACTACGAATTTCGAAAAACCTGTTTATTTTAAGTGTCTACGCAATCAGAGGAATGCATACACCGAATTTCATTATTCCAGGTGTAGCCGTTTGGTTGGTACCATTTGTATCCCTCCGTACCCATTGTATCCCTTGAAAGTACGAATTTGGAAAAAAACTTTTATTTTTCATGTCTACGCAGTCAAAGGAATGTATACTTCGAATTTCATGACTCTAGCTGCGGTCATTTGGTTGGTACTATTTTTATCCCCTTTTTCTATTTTGTCCCCAAAAAGTACGAATTTCGAAAAATCCGTTTATTTTCCGTGTATACACAGTCATGTCTACGAAGTCAAAGGAATGTATACTTCGAATTTCATGACTCTAGCTGCGGTCATTTGGTTGGTACTATTGTTATCCCCTTTTTCTATTTTGTCCCCAAAAAGTACGAATTTCGAAAAATCAGTTTATTTTCCGTGTGTACACAGTCAGAGGAATGTATACTCCGAATTTCATGACTCTAGCTGCGGTCATTTGATTGGTACTATTTTTATCCCCTTTTTTCATATTAACCCCAAAAAGTACGAATTTTGAAAAATCTGCGTATTTTACTTGTCTATGCAATCAGAGGAATGTATACACCGAATTTCATTATTCTAGGTACAGCCGTTAGGTTGGTACCATATTTATCCCTCTTTTCCCATTTTACCCCTTAAAAGTACGAATTTGAAAAAAATACTTTTATATCATGTATCTACTCAATTAGAGGAATGTACACACCGAATTTCGAGTTTCTAGCTGTTGTCGTTTAATATGTACCATTTTTATCCCTTTTTTGCCCCATTTCACCCCCTACCAATAAGAATCACTTTATGGTGCAGTTTTTTGCTATAAGGGTAATACGCATACCAAATATCAAGCAAATATAAACATACATATTAAAAAAACATGCTTAAATACGCTAAAATACAAGGGATTATTATGGGTATTTTTAGTCCTTGTGAGGGAAAATTTTTTCCCTTTGGGCCGATTTCGCCCCATTTCAATCCCAACCGATCTACGACTATAAGACGCATTTATGGAAAATTTGGACTTCCTAGCTCCTTTCGTTTAGATGCTAGCGTGCTTTCAACAGACGGACAGACGGACGGACGGACGGACGGACGGACGGACGGACGGACATGGCTAGATCGTCTTAGAATTTTATGACGATCAAGAATATATATACTTTATAGGGTCTCAGGTCAATATTTCAAGGTGTTACAAACGGAATGACAAAGTTAGTATACCCCCATCCTGGAGGTGGAGGGTATAAAAACGCATAAAATTTGCAAAATCTCATCGGTTCTTTATTTGAAACGTTAGATTGGTCCATGACATTTACTTTTTGAAGATAATTTCATTTAAATGTTGACCGCGGCTGCGTCTTAGGTGGTCCATTCGGAAAGTCCAATTTTGGGCAACTTTTTCGAGCATTTCGGCCGGAATAGCCCGAATTTCTTCGGAAATGTTGTCTTCCAAAGCTGGAATAGTTGCTGGCTTATTTCTGTAGACTTTAGACTTGACGTAGCCCCACAAAAAATAGTCTAAAGGCGTCAAATCGCATGATCTTGGTGGCCAACTTACCGGTCCATTTCTTGAGATGAATTGTTCTCCGAAGTTTTCCCTCAAAATGGCCATAGAATCGCGAGCTGTGTGGCATGTAGCGCCATCTTGTTGAAACCACATGTCAACCAAGTTCAGTTCTTCCATTTTGGGCAAAAAAAAGTTGGATATCATCTCACGGTAGCGCTCACCATTCACAGTTACGTTACGATTCGCATCATCTTTGAAGAAGTACGGTCCAATGATGCCACCAGCCCATAAACCGCACCAAACTGTGACTTTTTCTGGATGCATTGGTAGCTCTTGCAATGCTTCTGGCTGATATTCACTCCAAAATCGACAATTCTGCCTATTTACGTACCCATTGAGCCAAAAATGAGCTTCGTCGCTGAACACAATTTCTTTCTTTCTGAACTTTCTTAACAGAGCACGCATTTTGATAATAAAATTCAATGATTTGCAAGCGTTGCTCGTTAGTAAGTCTATTCATGATGAAATGTCAAAGCATACTGAGCATCTTTCTCTTTGACACCATGTCTGAAATCCCACGTGATCTGTCAAATACTAATGCATGAAAATCCTAACCTCAAAAAAATCACTCTTTAGAACCACTTTTTAATGTAGCGCTCTTACAAATGGCCCCATTTTAATTTTTACCCCTCAAGAACGCAAATTTTACATCGGATTTTTTTTTTCAAATTTTGCAGATTATATTATATATCAACTAAGAATACAAAGTCAAATATATGTGTCCATACTTAGGAATAACCCAAATGGGCCCCCATTCTTCTCTAATGCAGCTACCCCCATTCAATGTGAGGAACAAAACGTAGCACTTGGGGGGCTATCATCGGTTACATGGACTTCGAGAGAATAATAGTAACCAACGCTTAGTCACTGCCCACATCCCCGTCATTTGGTAACTTTTTCAATTTTCTTCAAATATTACCTAAATTGTCCTCTATATATTTTCAATAAAAATTTTTCCTAAGTTTCGTAATTTCTGCACAATAAAAATTCCTTTTTATGTCCGTTTTTGGTTTCTCGAAATACCTTTAAAAAATTTTCCGATATCTCAGAAACTACTAAAAGTCCTCTCTCTGTTATATTGACATAGTAAACATTTGCTGAAAAAATCTATTTTTTTACCTTTTTCCACTGTTCAGGTCCATAGGTCGCATACCGTTCAAAATCCAAGGAAACAATCAACTACAAAAATGTACCTAAGATCTCAATAAACAACTTTCTAGAACATATGAACTTCGCTGGAATGATTCCTAACATAGTTTAGTAGGAAAAATATATCTTGCTGGACTATTTCTGTTAATGGTCGGTCCGACTATAGTGCGTATGAGTGATATTATTCTTAATCAACAGCACGTATACGCACCTACACAGACTACAGGCCATACAATTTGTTCAACGGCAATTGTTATTTTGACCTTGAAGATGAAGTTTCATACCCTCCACCACCAGGATTGGGGTATACTAACTTTGTCATTCCGTTTGTAACACCTTGAAATATCGACATGAGACCCTATAAAGTATATATATTCTTGATTGTCATAAAATTCTAAGACGATCTAGCCATGTCCGTCCGTCCGTCTGTTGAAAGCATGCTAGCATCTAAACGAAAGGAGCTAGGAGGCCCAAATTTTGCATAAATACGTCTTATAGTCGTAGATCGGTTGGGATTGAAACTCGGCGAAATCGGCCCAAAGGGAAAAATTTTTCCTCACAAGGACTGAAAAAAATCATAATATCCCCTAATATTTTAGAGTATTTAAGCATATTTTTTCAATATGTATGTTTATATTTGCTTGATATTTGGTATGCGCATTCCCATTATAACAAAAAAAAACATAAAGTGATTCTTGTTTGTAGGGGGTGAAATGGGACAAAAAGGGATAAAAATGGTACATATTGAACGACAACAGCTAGAAACACGAAATTCGGTGTGTATATTCCTCTAATTGAGTAGATACATAATATAAAAGTATTTTTTTCCAAATTCGTTCTTTTAAGGGATAAAATGAGAATAGAGGGATAAAAATGATAACAACCAAACGGCTGCAGCTAGAGTCATGAAATTCGGAGTATACATTCCTCAGACTGCGTAGACACGAAAAAAAGGTTTTTTCCAAATTCATACTTTCAAGGGATAAAATGGGAACAGAGGATAATAATAGCACCAACTAAACGAATACAACTAGAATGATGAAATTCGGTACGCACATCCCTCTAACTGCGTAGACACGTAAAATAAAGAGATTTTAGATAGTCGTACTCTTCAGAGGGTCAAATTGGTACCAACCAAATGGACGCAGCTGGAATCATGAAATTCGGCGTATTCATTCCTCTAAATGCAAAGACACGCAAAATAAGAAGATTTTTCCAAATTTGTACTTCTAAGGCAAAAACTGGTTGAATCATGAAGTTAAGTTATTTTACACTATGTACATGAGATAATATATTTTCAAAATTTGAATTAAAATATAATGTACTGGTAGCCTTCCAAATTTGTATTTTTTTATTTTTTCATGAAGTTAGTTTATCTTGCACTTGAGAGATAATGGATTCTTTTTTTTTGAGATTGTTGTTTTATATTTACTTTTTGAATTGATTTGAAGTATTATTTCGATATATATATTATAAACGTATTGGTAGCCTTGACTTATAAGCGTGGCTTGAAATAATAAAAATAATATATTTATTTATAAAATTAGGGATTTATAAAATTATTTTTTCAATATTTGTATTTGTTTTGATTTTTTTATAAAAAATTATATTTTCTTGTAATATTACTGCACTTCTACGAAAATCGACAGCCTCTGTGGAATGTATATAAAGATCGGCCCGGCCGAACTTAACGCCGTTTTTACTTGTTTTGATTTTATATGCTCACAATTTTGGTTCTTTATGACAAGAGCTACAACTTTGCCTCAGAGAGTAAATCGAAATTACAAACGGTTTGTAAGATATGAGCCTGAGAAAATGATCAATTATTTGCAAAAATGACACCGAGGTCCGAAATCTTTGGGCGCCCATATCAAAAGTGCATGACTTTGGACAAAACTGGGAGACACGGGTCTTTTTTGGTTTAGTCTTTTATCAGGTAGTGATGTCCGTGACTTAAAAAATTACACACAGTGTAATCAAACAGTACAAAAACAAAGAATTAAATTGTGGCAGTCCGCCAAAATTTGAAACAAAAAATGCATCTTCTTCGAGAGATGATGTGTTGGGCCCGAACTGGTTTCAAACCTATTGAACGTTGAACGTTTGCTGGGCGGATATTCCGTACTCAGCACCACAGCATGATCATAACTTGATGGTATATAAAATATAAATGCACATGAGATGTAACAAACAAACAACAAACAAATTCATCTCCAAGAATCTGCGCCATTTTCAGATAGATCACAACGCGCTTCACATCGCTCTGCGTAAATTTTAAATATATATGCGACTGATAACATAATGTCAACGCAAGCACGATCACTGATGACCAAAACCAATCCGAATCAATATTATACAAAAATGCCATCATTGAAAGCTTTCGATAATGAAAGCTTTCCCTACATCCAATGGCATAGCAACCATACATTGACGATTTCACCTGTGTCGTTCTGAAATTTCGGTAGGACATCAACTGTCGAATGCTTTCAAATTATAATTCAGTTATATACTAGGCTGGGCCGCGGTCCGCACAAATGGGAAAACAATTTCCAGTCACCCCACGTAAATGAAGATTGGATCGTTTAATGATGATTTGCGAAATATTTCGTTTATAGATCTAACCTAAACTGTCTAAACGCTTCTGAAAACACCCCTAAAATCATATTTTTCCCGTGTAAATTTTTTGTGTTGCATTTTTGTCAAAAATAATTCTGAAATAATAGACCATTGACAGTTATTTAAACATAAATTTTGATTCTTGTCTTAGAGTAACTAAATGGTTGAATTATTGGACCTTTATAGTCATTTTGTATGATTTTTTATAGTGACAATGGAAAGCTGTTTGGTGTTAAAATGTTACCAAAATAAATAGCTGCAGGCAATACCTTTCAAATGATGAACATCGGAAGGAAATTGACGCCGCACAGTGGTTCAGAATCAAAATCCATCGGCCAAAATTCAATAATTTTTGTTCTAGTAGACATTGTTGAGTTCTGCAAAAAAACCAAAATTAGACCTACTTTTCAGAAGTTAATGAGAAGAAAATGAGGAAAATGCGTCTTGGAACTAAAAAATCGGACTTTTTGCTGTAAATGTATCCTATCTTCCCTGAAAATCGGGGAACCCTTCAACCTTTCAAGAAGGTTTTTTTTTTTAAATATTTATTACAAACGAACTATATTTGGCACAAACATAGTTTTGACGTCATAATAAAGCTAAAAGAAACAACAATTTCTAATTTGTGCAGATTTTCTCAATTTGAGTGCAAAATCTCTTAAAATATGTGAGAAACAGTTCGAAGAAGTCAAAAAAGAGGCCTGTGTGCAGTTTTCATGCAGTAATTCGATTTGTCTGCTAATTTTGTTCTTTTTTTGCATATTTCCGGCAAATGAACTCCGATTGCTATAAAATTTAGCATGAGGATAAAGGAAATTTACTAATTTTTTATCTGCTTAACTCCTTCTCAGAAGTTAATGAGATGAAAATGACTAAATTGAGTTTTAGAAAAAAAATCTAATTTTTTGCACTAAATGTATTCTATCTTCCAAGGGTGCAATTTCATGCAGGCAAAAGTTACCCTACAAAAACTGCGAACCCTTCAACCTTTCCAAATATGTATATATTTCGTTAAATGCTTTTGAAGCAAAAAAGTTGTGTTGGTCCAATGTCAGACATTTATTCAAAAAGGATATATTTTACAATATTCATTACAACCAAACTATATTTGGCACAAACATAGTTTTGGCGTCAAAACAAAGCTAAGAAACAACAATTTATAGTAAAAAAAATTGAGTGCAAAATCTCGTAAAAGGTGTGAGAAACAGTTCGACAAAGTCAAAAAAAAAAATAAGTTTTTTCAAACAAAAAAAAAATAAAAAAAATTATTTTCTTTAAAAATGAAAAATACGAAAAGTAGTCAACTTTGAGCCGATTTCTAAAAAATATCTGATTTTCCGATTTTTAATGGTAATATCTCAAAATAATAAGTTTTTTACAGAACTCGAAAATGTCTACTAGAACAAAAGTTATTGCATTTTGGCCGATGGATTTTGATTCTGAATCACTGTGCGCCGTAGCGCTTATTTTGGTAAAAAGAATTTGTTAATTTTGGCTCCGAAAATCCATTTTCTGTAGTAAATTATTACACAAAAATTGAGTCAGTGACACATTTTTCGTTTCGATATTCATCATTTAGGCATCATTCGAAAGATGTTGATTCCTTCTATTTATTCTTCATAACAACTCTAACGAAATGTTTCCAAGAAATATGAGTTTTTAGCTGTTACTTTGAAAAATCACAAAAAAAATCAGTTTAAACCTGCAATAATACGACCAATTAGACAATAATAGAAATTTATATTTGAAGTGCTTCGTCTACTAATTCAGGAAAAATGAAACATAAAAAAGTTACAGGGGAAAAAATTATTTATAGAGGTGATTTTAGGAGCGTTTAGCTCACAGACGGCTTGACCCAGCGTCTGTGAGCTAATCATCAAAGCAATCATTACGTTTGGAGGTGACCGCAGCAATCTATTTCCGTGACCCATCCTATTATATACGATCCAGTTCAGCCTCCGTCCATCTTTGACGACAAATCGTTCTTTCGAAAAAAATTCCTAAATTGGATAACATAGAAATAGGGCTCAAGGTATCTATATTATCAGAATTTCCATTCTTCCATTACATCCCTAAAGTATGCTTTAAATAAATTTTCCAAAATACATTAACAGAGAACAACGAAGAAAGTCTTGTTTCATTTCTGGCATACAAGGTTTTACCACTTCAGCAATTAGATCGATGTTTGCAATCATAAGCAGAATATTCTTTTTTAAATGAATAAATAAGACAATAGTTTAACAATATTTGTAAATGTCGAGGCATCGTTCGGCCTCGCGAATAAAGTTTTACATTGTACTAAATTAATAATATTAAATAAACTGAATCCTCAGGTAAAACACTGCCTGAAAAAGAAATCGAAAAGATAATTACATTAATATATCCTTTTGAAATTAAAAGTCCTGTGAAAAGGAGAGGAGATCACCAAATGGAAAACTGAGTACCCAGCTTTTTTCGACATACCTCTAGTTGCAGGTGTATATGGTCTGGTTCAGCTCCAATGAAAAAAATGTGTGAAAAATCAAATGAAAACGGTGTTACATGTTTTGCATTTCTTTTTAGATCTGTCACATGAAGCTATGACGATTTTTCCATAATTTTTAATTGTTTCTGGAATTAAAATAACATTGAGTGATTTCTTTTTTGTATTTATTTGTATTACCATCAAAAAACAAAAACTAATTGAAGCATAATGACTGACTGACTGTCCATAGCAACAGTGGCATAACAAACAAAACCAAAAATAGAGTTTAACCCGCCATTTTTTCATACCCATAATTGATTGTTTATCTATTATAATTTATTCACCAAAATACAACATTTCTTTCGTAGATGTCAGCAAATTTGACTTAAGAAATATTCGTTAGACAAAATGCAATTGTGGCTTGGGCCACATTAAAGTCTAATCTTTCAATAGTAAATTTTATTGCATTCTATGTCAATGATGCCAAAGACAAAAAATCTATTGATGATTAATTAAATTTCAAACGTGCAATAGGATGGGTCACAAAATTAATTGCTGTTGTCACCTCGCAGAAATAAAGATTGGATTGTTAAATGATGATTTGCAAAATATTTCGTCGCTGGGTCAAGCGGTGTCTGTGAGCTAAACGCTCCTCAAAAATCATGTTTTTCTCGTGTTTTTGAAAGTGACAGCTAAAAACTCATATTTCTCGGAAACATCTCGTAAAAGATGTTATGAAACAGAAATCAAGACCTGATGACACCTAAATGACTCTAATTTTGTGAAATCTATATATATATAAAGGAGTTACTGACTGACTGACTTATCAGAGTCATGAAATTTTCCGGGTAGTTCCCAAGTATGACGTAGATGGCGACTAAGAAAGGGTTTTACGAAATTCGTACTTTTAGGCGGTGAAATGGTACAAAAAGGGATAAACATCGAACTTTCGTCCTGACTAAACGGCAGTGGCTAGAAACATGAAATTCGATGTGTGCCTGACACTGACCATGCAGACGAGCAACAAATAGGGATTTTTCGAAATTTGTACTTTTTAAGGGAGGAAAGAGACGAAGAGAGATAAAAGTGGTACCAATTTAAGTAACTCCGCTATATTCTTGAATATCGCTATTTACATTTCTCTAACACGTAGACTTGCAACATAAATGGATTTTTCGAAATTTGTACATTTAAGGGGTGATCGGAACAAAAAGGGATAAAAATGGTACCAACTAAAGTATTGCAGCTATAGTCGTGAATTTTGGTGTGTAAATTCCCCTGACAACGTAGAAGCGCAAATCCAAATGGATTTTTCGAAATTTGTACTTATAAGGGGCGAGTGGGAAAAAAGGGATAAAAATGGTACCAACTACAGTATTGCAGCTATAGTTGTGAAATTTGGGGTGTAAATTCCTCTGCTTTCCAAATGGATTTTTCGAAATTTGAGTGCGAGGGGCGAGTGGGAAAAAAGGGATAAAAATGGTACCAGCTAAAGCATTGCAGCTCGAATCGTATGTAAATTCCGCCGACCACATATATTGATTTTTTGGAATTCGAACTTTTAAGAAGTGATCGGGACAAAAGGGTTAAAAAGAGTACCAAGTAAAGTATTGCAGCTATAGTCGAGAAATTCGGTGTGTAAATTCGTCTGACAACGTAGAAGCGCAAATCTAAAAACAATAAGAAAAACAAACGGAAATTAAAATCAGGTTTCATATTGTTTTTTCTTGTGATCGGTAATATATGAACCACTTATAATCAATGGATATGTTCCATGTAGAATATTGAAGAACAAAACTTTAGTTACGGCGAATAAAGGTAGAATTGTGAAAAATCAAATTGATTTTAGGCCGAGTGTTATTTTCCTCTTTTCCATTACCAAAACAAAAAACTTCCTACTTAATCTAATAGCTGGAATTCGAGTGTACTACATTCAAAACACATAGAAAGTCAATTAAATTCCGTTTTCTAGACTTCAGTCGGTTTTTGACGAATGAATATTTTCTTTTTTTTTTTGTAACATCTCTTTACTATTGTGCTAAGAAATCCAAAGAAAACATGTAAGTTTACAAAATTCAAATCAAAAATTCCCCATTTTTCAAATCCATTTGTGTATTGTCTAAGTAGGTTACAAATAAATTAAATCACACAACAATATAGGAATATCGGTGCCGAATATACTCAAAAACAGGTTTTAATTTCGTATAGGAAGTGCCATGGCAACTTTTCGCCCATCTTTGCAGAGCTATTTACACTGGATCAACTCACACAAAATTTCAGCACTCTATGTGTTATAGAACTGACAATATTCGATAATAGGTTTTTTGTGAGGTACCACGCCCACTTTCCCAATACCGCCCATTTTTGGCACAACTGTGCAGACTAATAATTAGTGAACTTTCACGAAAATTCAAGACTCTACCTGCAACAGTACTCCGGATATGCTAATTTATAAAAAAAAACTAATAAAACCCCAATTTGTGTGGGAGGTGCCACGCCATATATATATATATAAGCACACTGTGACATCAATTTCCTTCCGATGTTCATCATTCATTTAGGCGTCCTTCGAAAAGTATTGACTGCAGACAAATACGAAAAATTTCAGTTGCTAATAAAAAAAAACAAAAATCGAAATATTTTGCAAATAATCATTGAACAATCCAAACTTTATTTTCGTGAGGTGACTGGAAATTGTTTTTCCATTTGTATGGAGAGCGACCCAGCCTAATGTACATAGGATCATTTGCAAAACACATACTGACAGCATACATTTTCATTTGCGTTCGGTACATCTAACACACCCCCCCCCCCCTAATATGACCAGTCAAAAGCCTATCACTTGAGTGCATCGTTCCGCGATTGCATGGACTTCGAGAGAATAACAGAAGCCAAACGTTTGTGTTAAATTCCATTTATGATTATGTTTCAAACAATAATCAATACCTGTGTAAATAATTACAAACGACATGAATTGGGCATGACTAACGATGCTAGTCGCTGATAACAGTCATAACAAAATCAATGTCAACATAATAAAACAATAAAATTCGGAGTACTATGAACATGATGTTGTGCGTAGCGTACGACCGGAAAATAATAAATCAATTCATGGTATTCTAGCACAATTATTATTGGGATTAATTTAATGCCTAAAAGCATAATCGCACTCTATATACATTAGGGTGGGTCACGAAAATAAATTGGTGCGGTTAACCCCTAGAAATGAAGATTGAATTGTGTAATGGTTTAATTAAACATTTCATAGAACTTCAGTTTTTTAAAATTAATTTTCTATATTTTTGTGGTGACTCAGAGAATACCAGTGCTGTTGTTATCGCAGTTTAGTTATCCAGGCTCAAAGAAAAACAGTCCTAAATTCTGTATTCAGATTGTTAACAAGTCGATACAAAATATATAATTTAATGAAAATGTTGTTTTCATCATTTATTAAGCTGATTATTGATAATGCATTATTTGGCTAGTTATCAATAATGACATATTTTGTATCTTCCTGAGGCCACTTATTTTACAACTCCTTTAGAAGTACTTATTTATTAACTTTTCGTAAGCGTACGTGGAAGTACTTATTTCTCAGCCTTTTGTAAGCGTGCGTGGAAGTACTTATTTTTATACAATCCCTCTATAAAAATAATTAGAAACGGATCCGAAAAATAAGTAGTGAAGGTTTTTGATTTTGCCTTATTCCCCACATTATTTGGTAATGAGAGTTTTTGCTGGGTAGCCATGACATTAAAATTTTCCACGTAAATCACTACTTTGGAAGTAAGTATTTAACATTTCCCAATTTTATTCGAGTGTATAGCGTTCCATATTGCTAGTCCCAAACATTAATATGAAAATAAAAATTGATGTTATTCTACCTTTCAAAGTCAAAATAATCTATAGTTAAAATTTCCTTAATTCGTCAAATTATGAGAGATGTGAACTGAAATAACCAATGCAAAGTGTAGTTTTTAGAACAGTTTTATATACAAACTGGACTTTTTATAACAGTTTGATATTCAAACTGGTCCTTTTATAACAGATTGATATTCAAACTGGTCTTTTTAGAACAGTTTGATATTCAAACTGGTCTTTTTAGAACAGCTTGATATTCAAATTGGTTTTTAGAACAGCTTGATATTCAAACTGGTTTTTTAGAACAGTTGATATTCAAACTGATCTTTTTAGAACAGTTTGATATTCAAACTGGTCCTTTTATAACAGTTTGATATTCAAACTGGTCTTTTTAGAACAGCTTGATATTTAAACTGGTCTTTTTAGATCAGCTTGATATTCAAACTGGTCTTTTTAGAACAGCTTGATATTCAAACTGGTCTTTTTAGAACAGCTTGATATTCAAATTGGTTTTTTAGAACAGTTTGATATTCAAACTGATCTTTTCAGAACAGTTTGATATTCAAACTGGTCTTTTTATTTTAGAATAGTTTGATATTCAAACTGGTCTTTTTATTTTAGA
This sequence comes from Polietes domitor, assembly GCA_947397865.1. Taxonomy (NCBI): domain Eukaryota; kingdom Metazoa; phylum Arthropoda; class Insecta; order Diptera; family Muscidae; genus Polietes; species Polietes domitor. Next base: position 74,448,184 of record OX377621.1, on the reverse strand, counting down.
ATAGTTTGATATTCAAACTGGTCTTTTTAGAACAGCTTGATATTCAAACTGGTTTTTTAGAACAGTTTTATATAAAAACTGGACTTTTTATAACAGTTTGATATTCAAACTGGTCCTTTTATAACAGTTTGATATTCAAACTGGACTTTTTAGAACAGTTTTAATAATCGATAGTTCAAATTTTAAATGGTCCATCCTGTAGAAAAGTGGATATTTGCAAAGTTTCATCAAAATCGGAGAGAAGAGACAAAATGTGAGTGTGATCGATTCACATGAAAGTACTCAAAGAGAATGATAGGAACGGATTAAGATTGACAAGTGGACAATAACTTCGACCGACACAAAGCTGCTAGGACGGGTAATATTTATGAATATAAATTGATTTTAATGAAATTTAATTTGTTAGCAAATATATTTGTATAGTTTCAGCTATATTTAGGCTTTAAAAAATATATATTTGTTTTCTTTGGCCAGCAAAAGCCTTCGAAAAGATAGTTTTGCAAAACAAAAATCCCACATTCCACATGCATTAACATATTGTTTGATTAAATATTTTCTAAAAGAAAAAGAAAACAAAGAATTTTCTCTTCACTGGCGATCATTTACATTGCTGTAGTTTGCTGCCATTAACACCGATAATAAATGTCATCCTGGCCTGGGAATGACCATAATAAACTTCAATTTGAATTGCTTGTTGTTGGTGCTCGCCACCAAAGCGATTGTTACAGTTTTTCTTGCTGGCATTCACTGATTCCAAAGCCATGGTCTTCTTTCTTCTCTCGTGGCCAGTGCCAGTGGTAATTTACTACAGAAAGTGTTACAGGCTTGCCAATCGTGGCGAGATTGGCGGCGTCATTGGAGTCATTCCACTTTAGGTCGGATGACTTTCGGATATCAAATAAATGCAGATATTTTCGATTTCAGTTGGAAAGATACTTTTATCCAAACTTACTTCTTCGCTGTGTTACAACTTTGGACCAATCGAGGTATTATTTGTGATGAGGCATTCCAGTGTTAAGAACTCTTATTCAATTTAGCATGGAATGACTCTGTCTGTGGCGCATGCGCCGCCACATACGCTAGCCTATGCATATGGTTGGTGATTGTTTGTTGCTTCTGTTGTTGCATTTCTTTGCCTCTCTTTGTTTCTGTAATTGATTACATAACTGATCAGCTTATTAAAATGCAAAGGAAAACCAGAACAAGCTATGAAATGATCAGATCGGCTGATTAGAAAACGGGCGTGGAAAGATTTTTGCATTGATCATAAGCCGATAGTCAAGAGCGCTACTTTCAAATTTTGTGAATTTGTTTTTTTAACAAAATGGTCGCCACTTTTGATAAAAATCAATAAAAATTTATCTTTTTGTAAGTTTTGTTGTTATATAGCTTCTAATTGAAATAACAGATTTTCAACAAAATTTTCACTGGTTTATTTTGAATTTTACATTTTATTTATTTATTTTATAAATAAAAATAATAATAATATCGCAATGTTAAAAATACGAAAACTAACTCGCTAATAAATATGATTTGTTGTTGTAACTCAAATATAGTTTAAACTAATTGAGGTATACACACATTTTTCGGAGAACCATCACTGTGCATTTGACCTCAATTTGTCAACTCAAAGTGATATTTTTAGAAAAGTTTTATATTCAAACTGGTATTTTTAGGACAGTTTTATATTTAAACTGGTCTATTTAGAACAGTTTGGTATTCAAACTGGTCTTTTTAGAACAGTTTGATATTCAAACTGATCTTTTTACAACAGTTTGATATTCAAACTGGTCTTTTTATAACAGTTTGCTATTCAAACTGGTCTTTTTATAACAGTTTGATATTCAAACTGGTCTTTTTAGAACAGTTTGATATACAAACTGGTCTTTTTAGAACAGTTTGATATACAAACTGGTCTTTTTAGAACAGTTTGATATACAAACTGGTCTTTTTAGAACAGTTTGATATACAAACTGGTCTTTTTAGAACAGTTTGATATTCAAACTGGTATTTTTAGAACAGTTTGATATTCAAACTGGTCTTTTTAGAACAGTTCGATATTCAAACTGGTCTTTTTAGAACAGTTTGATATTCAAACTGGTCTTTTTCGAACAGTTTGATATTTAAACTGTTCTTTTTCGAACAGTTTGATATTCAAACTGGTCTTTTTCGAACAGTTTGATATTCAAACTGGTCTTTTTCGAACAGTTTGATATTCAAACTGTTCTTTTTCGGACAGTTTGATATTCAAACTGGTCTTTTTAGAACAGTTTGATATTTTAACTGGCCTTTCAATTGAAATTGAGAAAATAAAAAATGATATTGAGAAAATGAAAATTGAAATTGAGAAATGCAAATTGAAATTCAGAAAATACAATTTGAAATTGAAAATGAGAAAATAAAAATTGAAATTGAGGAATGCAAATTGAAATTTAGAAAATAATATTTGAAAAAACAAATTTTGAGAAAATACAAATTAATTTAAATTTAGATTTCTGAATATCAATCCTCTATTTTAATTTACATTTCGGAATTTCAATTTTTATTTCTCATTTTCAATTTGTATTTTCTCAATTTCAATTTGTTTATTCTCAGTGTCAATTTTCATTTCTCTATTTCAAAATGTATTTTCTCAATTTCAATTTGCGTTTCTGAATATCAAATTGTTTATGCTCAATTCCAAATAGCATTTCTCAATTTCAAATTGAATTTTCTCATTTTTTCCGCAATTTCAATTTTTCTCTTCAATTTCAAATTGTATTTTCTGAATTTTAATTTACATTTCTTATTTTCAATTGTATTTTCTCAATATCAATTTGCATTTCTGAATATCAATTCGTTTATTTTCAATTTCAATTTGTATTTCTCAATTTTAACTGAAATTGTTGTAAACTCGAGCAGAAAATGAAAAACTGAGTAGTCAGTCTTGCAATGTTTGGTCTGAACTTTCAGAAATTTTTATTTCCCAAAATTTAGGGTCGCCAAAAAATAATGTAAATGACCCAAATTAAAAAAATTGACCAAAAAATGAAATGTTAGACAAAATGAATGAAATGAAATTATTTCCAAAAATAAAAGAAAAGTCGCACAAAAAAGTGTAATTTTTTCATATGAAAAATCGCTCAAACATTTCACCCAATTTTAAATGAAAAATTTAACATATTTATGGTATATAAATCTTCGGTCTTTGGTCGGGCTTAAAGATTATTTCCTCTGGGGTATATCCGAAGCTGGTCATTTGCTGGCAGATTAAATATTTCATGCCTTGCAATTTGTCATTGGTTGATTTTTTACCTGACCCTCAATCAGCATTTCCATTCCACTTTCATCCTAAAAATGAAACAATGCCAAACTTCATTCGTCTAATTAAGGTTTATTATTATTTAAATTTAAAAACAAGATTTCAAAACTAAAATTATTTCTCAACGATTTGCCGATGCGGTCAATTGGCTGCCCACCACTTACATCAGAAAAGTTTTTTTGTTATTCTGATACAGCATCCAGTAGTTGATCATCCACTGAATCTTTCCATCGATTATATATTTTGTTTTCACCAGAAAGTTGCCGCCCGGCATAAAATTGAAGTAGGAGTTGTGGAAGATGGTGAAGTTGCGCATGATGATATGTTCGTCCTAGGGATGGGTCAACAGAGAAGAAAGAAATTACATGGGGCACAATGGGCGATTTCACACAATTTGGACACAAAATCAGTCTTTTCTTTTATAAGTTGCTAATCTATTATTTCACTCAAATATTGACGAGAAATTGAAAAAATCATCACCACTGTGGGAGCCAGCCTCCGTTTGATTATTTAGCCATTCCAGAATACTTACATAAAAAGGACAGCTGTGATTTAAATTCGAAGTGTCCTTAACCAATTTGTAGATGTTGGAGAAAAAGAGATTTTTTCGTTTGTCCGCCAAAAATTTGCAGCCATCCAAAGTAAGATTCACCGGAAATGGTCTGTAGTCCGTGGTATATTTGCGATAGAAATCAATGTTCAACTGAAAGTGATTGATTGATTGAATTGTTTTAATTTCGCAATCCACCATCAATAGGCTATTGATGTCGTCGTTCGCCAATCATACCTTAATATTTCTTACGGGACGCTTGAATAACGTGATATTCAAATAATGTTCAGCTCGTTGTGGATTTGCCGTGTTCAGGTCACACTGCTCGATCTTACAAAATGTCGGATCCAAACACTCACAGTGGACTTTGGTCAAGGTGGCATAAATGCCGCCATCCTTTTTGTGGGGGAGGGGTCGAAAAACAAAACAATTAAAGATTTTATTTTTTTTTTGAAAATTTTTGTTGTTGAAATAATTACCGCAGATGTGGAATTTGGCTTGGCGCCGAATACCGTCGCCGCCACCATCGTCACAACAATAACCAGAAGCTGAGGTGCTGCCATACCGCCTATTACACAGTCGTTTAATAACTAAATATGAAATATCGTACTCATGTTTGCGTATTCCAAAAAATTGCCCAAAAACAATCATCGACGTTCAAGGTTTTTCATTCAATTCATTTGCTGTATATATGTCAAATGATGTAAAAGATAATAGCCAATATTGGCAATGGAGTAAAAGCCTAAATATACATTAGACCGGTCCCAAAAGAAAATCAACGTATGGGCTTATTTTCCTATACAAACACACAGCCTACAAAATTAACAAAAAAAATAAATTCGACAAAAATTAAAAATTCTAAATTAACATTTATCGTTGGAGATAGTTTCACTATTTTGAGGTTCTCTCACATAATGGACCATAACCTCCACACTTGTCCACGCCAGGAAAGCTAAGCCATTTCAGATTTGAACTGGAATATTGTACTGGCTCAAGACCGGTTTCCATCTATATTTTATAGAATGCAAATTTATTACAATGCCCAGCAAAAACTCTCATTACCAAGTAATGTGGAGAATAAGGCAAAACCAAAAACCTTCACTACTTATTTTTCGGATCCGTTTCTAATTATTTTTATAAAGGGATTGTAAAAAAATAAGTACTTCCACGAACGCTTACAAAAAGTTGAGAAATAAGTACTTCCACGCACGCTTACGAAAAGTTAATAAATAAGTACTTCTAAACGAGTTGTAAAATAAATGGCCTCAGGAAGATACAAAATAAGTCATTATTGATAACTATCCAAATAATGTATTAACAATAATGGGCTTAATAAATGATGAAAACAACATTTTTATTAAATTATATATTTTGTATTGACATGTTTTTCTTTAAGCCTGGATATCTCAGCTGCGATAACAACAGCACTGCTATTCTCTGACTCACCACAAAAATGTAGAAAATTAATTTTTAAAATCTGATGTTCTATGAAATTTAACTTACCAATAACTACTTATTAAAACCATTATAAGGAAGTAATTATTTCATACTTCAAAATAATGCAGGGCGTAACGAGCTGTCATTACTAGGTAATGATAAAAATAATGAGTTGTCGATACCAAGTTTTTGCTGGATGGTTCACCATTTAAAAAGATAACAAGTAAAAAGACGTTAAGTTCGCCGGGGTCGATCCTTATATACCCTGCACAGTGTTACCAGCATATTAGACGCTGTCGACATTACATAGAAGTGCACGATACGATATTAGGAAAATTGTGATGGTTCATTATTATAATATTAATAGTCCTCTACTATATATAAATATTAAGCGTCAAGTGTAATCGAAAAGTGAACATTAGGCATCAATCTTCAAAAATGTGCCCTAAATATTATCGGAAGAAATAATTTCCCTAAAGCCCGACGCTAGCATCTAAGCTAAAGGAGCTAGAACGTTCAAATTTTCTATTAATGCGTCTTATAGTCGTAGATCTTTGGGATTGAAACGGGGCGAAATCGACCCAAAGGGAAAATTTTTTCCCTCACAAGGACTAAAAATACCCATAATAATCCCTAATATTTTAGAGTTTAGCTTGTACTTACTTGATATTGGGTATGCGCATTACACCGATAACAAAAACGTGCACCAAAAAACGATTTTTATTCGTAGGGGGTGAAATGGGACAAAAAGGGATAAAAATGGTACCTATTAAACGACAACAGCTACAAACACGAAATTCGGCGTGGACATTCCTATAACTGAGTAGATACATAATATAAAAGTATTTTTTCCAAATTCGTACTATTAAGGGATAAAATGTGAATAGAGGGATAAAAATGGTACCAACCAAACGGCTGTACCTAGAATAATGAAATTCGGTGTACACGTAAAATATAAAGATTTTCCAAATTCGTACTTTTTGGGCTTCAAATGGAAAAAAGGGATAAAAATAGTACCAACTACATGACCGCAGCTAAAGTCATGAAATTCGGAATATACATTCCTCTGACTGCGCAGACACGAAAAATAAAATGTTTTTTTTTTTTAAATTCGTACTTTCAAGGTATAGAATGGGTACAGAGGGATAAAAATAATACCAACTAAACGACTTACTAGAATGATGAAATTCGGTGTGTATATCCCTCTTATTTCGTAGACACGTAAAATAAAGGCATTTTATAAAGTAAAGGGTGATTTTTTAGCTATTATCTTTTTGGCAACACTGTTTTAAACAGCTAGTTGAGTAGATAAAAGTATTTTTTCCAAATTCGTACTTTTAAGGGGTAAAATGGGAATAGGGGGATAAAAATGGTACCAGCCAAACGGCTGCACCTAGAATAATGAAATTCGGCGTATACATTCCTCTGATTGCGTAGACACGCGAAATAAACGGATTTTTCGAAACTCATACTTTTTTGGGTTTAAAATGGAAAAAGGGGATAAAAATAGTACCAACCAAATGACCGCAGCTAGAGTCAAGAAATTGGGAGTATACATTCCTCTGACACGAAAAATAATTTTTTTTTCAAATTCGTACTTTCATAGAATGGGTAAAGAGGGATAAAAATGGTACCAACTAAACGACTACAGCTAGAGTGATGAAATTCGGTTTGTACATCCCTGCGTAGACACGTAAAATAAAGAGATGTTTGAAAGTCGTACTCTTAAGTGGGTAAAATAGGAAAAAGGGGATAAAAATTTTACCACGACCCAGAATATATATACTTTGTGGGGTCTCCGATGAATATTTCAAAGTGTTACAAACGGATTGACAAAGTGAATATACCCCCTTCCTAAGGTGGAGGTTTAAAAAAAAAAATAAAAAAGAGATATCGTCATTCCGTTTGCAAAACGGGCCAAGGAAAAGTTTTAAAACGATCACGCCATGTCCGTCTATAATAAACTCCTTGTAGTATTTGAATATAAAAGAAAATTTGACCACTATATAAATATTATGTTCTGTTATCGTCTTGTGCATTTGTGCACTATTTAATTAATGAAACATTCGATTATATTTATTGATCTATGCTTTATTTGTCGCTCTATTTATCGATTTGTATTGATTTTTATCGGTTTACTTATTTGTCGATTTATTTGATTATTATTTTCTTTATTTATTGTTTTTTATTAATCGATTACTTTATATATCGAGTAATATTTTTTTAATTTTCGATATATTTATTTGTAGAGTACTTTATCTGCCAACTTATTTAATTATCGATTTCTTTCAATTTCAACTAAATTATCCTTTTTTACATATTAATAGATCAACTTATTTATAGAATTCTATATTTTTCGATCTAATTACACTAGTCAACAGTCAAAATGTACTCGGGATGCGATAATTTTTTCTGTGTAGATAACCTTGACATGAGCTCGAAAAACGCAATAAAAAAATTTTTTTTCGTTTGCTTTTTTTTTATTTTTTTTTTTTTTTAATTTTAAAATTTTTTTTGGTTAATTTGTTTCGTCCGGCATAACTCGGGAACCACTAGCCCGATTTAATTGAATTAAATTTTAAAAAATTTAAAATTACAATTCCCTTAATCTGTTCATATATTGTTTTCCTATACAAGCAACAGTTTCCAAGTTAAAAATGAATATATAAAGGAAAAAACTTATTTTTTGCCTAAAGATTTAAATTTTTTTTTTTTAAATCCATAAAAAATCCAAAATGAAAAAAAATGTCAAATCTTATTACTTTTACGTAGAGTCACATAACCTATGAGCAAAATGAGACAAAGATCATGAAAATCGATGCACGCGTTTCGCTTTTATTCGCAATTGAGTAAAGGTATGAATTTCAAAAATTTGCTCGACATATGCACAACTTTGTCTATGGTAAGGTTTTTTCTTTTTTTTATTCTCAGAATTAACAAAACGGAATAAACAAAGGGTTATTTAATTTTTATGATTGCGTAAGCAAAGTAATAAACGCTAATAAATGTGCGTGAACAATTAAAAGGAAAAAAGGAAAGGGGACTTTTTTAATTATTTGGGTTTTCCGTTGGCTACCTGTATGATTTTTTTACAGAAATGCAACCCACATTTAAGGGTGGTCATTATTCGGAAAATTTAAGACTCACGCATGGTGAAACAGGTATGTAGCCACCGTAAAAAAATATACACCCATTTATAAGTACCTGTCAGTAAAATACTAAACAATACACAGTATAAATAGGTCTTCATTGATCGATTTTACTCATTCAACAAGTGTCGACGAACGCGATAGTTAAAATGAGCAAACGTTCGCGAGGATTTGAATGCAATACCAATCCAAGTAATTTTTGTTACATGTGCGGAGAATACGTTTCTGAAAAAAACAAGCGTTGTTTTTCACCTAAATTGAGAGATTCATTTGAAGAGAGCTTCAATTTAAAGGTCTCAAACATAGATGAGCGGTGGACACCAAGTGCTCTATGTCCAAGGTGCTACGTACAGCTAGCTGACTCAAGGTAAGTGTAGATTACGAAATTCAAGAACATATATAACTTATTATTGAAATTCTTTCAGACGACAGCCGAGAATCATCATGCCAATGCTTTGGAGAGCTCCGCTTTGCCATGTAACAGATTGCTTCTTCTGTCTTAGCAAAAAAACAGGCGTGGGAAAAAATATACGATGGACTTACGCTGCTGTTTCAACAGTGAATTTTCCAGTGCCATTTTCCGAAGAACCAGTGGACCCGCAACCGTCCGTTTCAAGATGGGCATCTAATAATGAGGCGATACATCCAACATCAGATCCGGAGACAGTAGAAACCACATCAGAATGCGAGTCAACATATACATTGCATGGAGGTCAACGCTTATGTTCCCAAGCAGAACTGAACGATTGGGTTAGAGAATTGAAACTCTCCAAGGAAGATGCAGAGTTGCATGCATCGCGCATGCAACAGTTCGGTTTCTTGGCTCCTGGTGTGGTGACAACAATCTACAGGAAGCGTCATGAACCATACGCAAGGTACTACACAAAAAAAGACAACATCTGTTTTTGTAAGGACATTCCCGGATTATTTGGTGAACTCGGGTACTCTTACGATCCAGGAGAGTGGCGTCTTTTCATCGACAGCAACAAGAAGAGCCTTAAAGCAATTTTACTGCACAACGGCAACGAGAAACCTTCGATTCCAATTGCTCATGCCGTTGACACCAAGGAAACATACGAAGTCATGGACAATCTACTAAAGTGCCTTAACTATGAGAGGCACGATTGGAAAGTTTGTGCCGACCTTAAGGTTATCGGTATCCTTTGTGGATTAAAAGGTGGATTCACAAAGTACTGTTGTTTTCTCTGCCTTTGGGACAGCCGCGATCGTCAACATCATTACACCAGGAGGAGTTGGACAGAAAGAGTTAACTTCATCCCCGGCAGCGACAACGTGAAATATACACCACTCATAAAAAAGGAAAATGTTTTTCTCCCACCTCTTCACATAAAGCTCGGACTCATAAAAAACTTCGTGAAAGCTATCAACAAAGATGGCGAAGCGTTCGCCTATTTAAAAACCATTTTTCGTCACCTTTCATCGGCAAAGATTAAGGAAGGCGTTTTCGACGGTCCGCAAATTAAAAAGTTGTTGCAAGACCAACAGTTTGAGCACATTTTATCACCAAATGAAGCTGCAGCTTGGAACTCATTTCGGCAAATTGTTTCCGGATTTCTTGGAAACAACAAAAGCTCAAATTACAGAGAGATCGTCGAACAACTACTCCAAAATTATAAAAAATTAGAGCAAATATGTCGCTTAAGATACATTTTCTACACTCGCACTTGGACTTCTTTCCGGACAACCTGGGCGATGTGAGTGACGAGCATGGCGCACATGTAACAAAAATTACTTGGATTGGTATTGCATTCAAATCCTCGCGAACGTTTGCTCATTTTAACTATCGCGTTCGTCGACACTTGTTGAATGAGTAAAATCGATCAATGAAGACCTATTTATACTGTGTATTGTTTAGTATTTTACTGACAGGTACTTATAAATGGGTGTATATTTTTTTACGGTGGCTACATACCTGTTTCACCATGTGTGAGTCTTAAATTTTCCGAATAATGACCACCCTTAAATGTGGGTTGCATTTCTGTAAAAAAATAATACAGGTAGCCAACGGAAAACCCAAATAATTAAAAAAGTCCCCTTTCCTTTTTTCCTTTTAATTGTTCACGCACATTTATTAGCGTTTATTACTTTGCTTACGCAATCATAAAAATTAAATAACCCTTTGTTTATTCCGTTTTGTTAATTCTGAGAATAAAAAAAAAGAAAAAACCTTACCATAGACAAAGTTGTGCATATGTCGAGCAAATTTTTGAAATTCATACCTTTTCTCAATTGCGAATAAAAGCGAAACGCGTGCATCGATTTTCATGATCTTTGTCTCATTTTGCTCATAGGTTATGTGACTTTACGTAAAAGTAATAAGATTTGACATTTTTTTTCATTTTGGATTTTTTATGGATTTAAAAAAAAAATTAAATCTTTAGGCAAAAAATAAGTTTTTTCCTTTATATATTCATTTTTAACTTGGAAACTGTTGCTTGTATAGGAAAACAAAATATGAACAGATTAAGGGAACTGTAATTTTAATTTTTTTAAAATTTAATTCAATTAAATCGGGCTAGTGGTTCCCGAGTTATGCCGGACGAAACAAATTAACCAAAAAAAAAATTTTTAAAATTAAAAAAAAAAAATAAAAAAAAACCAAACGAAAAAAAAATTTTTTATTGCGTTTTTCGAGCTCATGTCAAGGTTATCTACACAGAAAAAATTATCGCATCCGGAGTACATGAAATTTTTTTCATTTTGTTGAGTAGTGTTAGCGATTAATTTACTTGTCGACTTGTTTATGTTTCCAGTTGTTTATTAATCAATTTCTTTAATTTATCGATTTTCTATTAATCGATTTCATTATTTCAACTGTCAACATATTTAATTATTGATATCATTCGATTTCGATAACTTTATATATCATCTAACTTATCGTTTTTCATATATTAAACGATTTACTTATTTATCGAATTCTATATTTTTATATCTATTTATCGATTACTTTGTATGTCGACTCATTAATTTTTCGAGTTGTTTACACCATGTGACAGTACGTTTTGGACCTGAACAACACCATATACACATGAATCTAGAGACAATATGTAGAAAATTTACGTACTCAGTTTTTTTATTTCGTGATTTTTTAAACTTTTTGAAGGACTTTTAATTTCCAAAGCACATACTTGTCGGAATAATTTATTTGCATACTGTCGAGAGCCATAGACATGTCTCTTAAAAATATTAAATATTCTGTACTTCTGTCTGTAATACGTTAGCAATAACAACCATTTCAAATTCCCCCTTAAATATGCTTAAACTAAATAAATAAGGGGGGAAGTTGAAATTGTTGTTAATGCTGAAATAATACAGACTCGTTTAAGTATGAAAATAAATTATTTAAATATTTATATACTTTAGAAATTAAAAGTCCTGTAAAGAGGAGAAAGGATCACCAATTGAACAAATGAATGGTAAACAGTTTTTCTACATACGATCTTTAGATTCACAAGTATTGGCAGGGTGCTATTAATCAATTTCTTCATTTATCGATTTGTTTATTAATCTTTCTTTCTTTATTTGCGATCTATTTGCTCACTGAACCATTTAATGGTCGATTTGTTTATTCATTCCTATTAATCGATTTATCGATTTTATTACTTATTTATTAATTTACGTATCGATTAATTTAAATTTCTGCATTAATAGATGAGTTTATATGTCGGCTATTTGGTTTACCTATTTATTGAATTATTTTATTTATGAAAACAAATATAAGTCTTAATTTATCAAATTTTTATCATAATTATTTCTAACTATTTCTTTGTCATTTTATTAATTTGCAATTTATTTACTTATCGATTGCATATATGTCTATTTATATATTTATCGATGTCTGTATTGAACTATTTATTGTTGATCTCTTAAATGATTTCTAGTTAATCGATTACTTTATATTTCACTATCTTATTATAAATTGATTGATTTATATTCCTTTATCAATGTTTATATTTATCCATTTGTTCATTAATGAATTTATGTATTAATCGATTACTTTATATGACGACCTTGGCAATTATTCGGTTTACCTATTTATCGAATTATTTTATATATCGACTACTAGCTTTTTTATCCGGCGTTGCACGGATTCATTTATCCCTATTACCCTACTTTGTAATATCATGACCTAGTATATCCAGGAACCATGCCCTGTCCAGAAGATTACAGTAAAATTTTAAAGCGAATCGGTCCACCGATTTGGCGTCCTATACGTAATATACTTATACAGACACACATTGATTTTATATATCGATTATATGTGTCTTCATTTATCATTTATTATATTGTAAATTTCTAAAACGATTTCATGTTAATCGATTAATTTCTATTTCGATATCTTAATCGATAACTGGATTGATTGTGTTATTTTCCTTTATCAATGTGTATATTTATCGATTTTTTATTTATCAACTTCTTCATTGATGGATTTATAAATTAATAGATTACTTTGTATGAGGACTTAAGAAATTAATCGGTTTTTTATTTATCGACTATTTTATTTGTCGGTTTATTTATTTGTCTATTTATCGATTTCATTATTTCTATCTATTTCTTTGTCGATATCTTCATTTGCGATTTATTTATTTGTCTATTGTACTGAGCGACAGTCAAAAAAACTCCGATTTTATTTATCTAGTATGTATTGCCGAGTAGAACAAGAATCAGTATTTTAAATTTCCCAGACACCCACAAAATCTTGAGTTACGGATAAAAACCCGATTTTCGTACCTTTACACACTCATAATCCTGTAATTTGCTTGGTTATCAACCGATTTTCAGTTTTTCGTTGGATTTAAAAATAGGAAAACTGGAGATTTCGATAGATAATTAGCTTATTTAAGAAAACTTTTGACCAGAGGACTTATCATTTAAATAATTTGTAGCCATTTTTCGACGTTGGCAATTTTTTTAAATTATGTTGTTTGGTAACCGTACCACTTGCAATTTTATATAAATGACACATTTAGTAAGGAGTAAAATGAGGCTTTGTTTTTAAATAGAGTTATTGAAGTTTTATTAATACTAAATTTTTGCAAAAAATACATGTTTTGATCATTCCAGTTCATATCTCTCATTATTTAACGAATTGAAGTCCAATAAAAATACCTAAAATACATCAAGACAGATAAAAATGGTAAAAAAAAGCATGACAACCATTTCAATGAAAAATCCCCAATTGTGGAACAAATTTTCCCCCACTTTGGGAATTCGGATATTTTTTGGAAAAAATGGAAAAATCAAGTAAATTTTTCATCGACTTTAACTTTTTGACGAATTTTAGGTATTTTTATTGGACTTCAATGATAGATGTTAACTGGAATGACCAAAACATGTATTATTGCAAAAAATAGGTATTAATTTCGATATGTTTATTAGTCGATTACTTTATATATTGATGGTCTTATTACCAAACCTGGATGACTAACAAATAGATGGGCATGTCTCAAATGCCTAGTCTATTTTTTGGAATGAATTTACTTTAAACATATCTAAATTCCTTCTAAACTTGTAGAGCGAGAGTATAAAAATCATTTCATAGGTTGTAGTTCTAATTCGTAACGTTGTAGTTAAGATCAATAAGTAAACCCACTGCAATTGGTATAGGATTGTACTTGCCTCTGTAGGGTATTTAATGTTATCAACAAAACACGTGTATCAACATCAACATTTCATAGATTCTTTAGATCGCCAAGATAGCCAAGCTTTGGAACGCTGGAATACAGGGTAATAAGCCACAAGAAGAAAAATCAATCATTGGATCATTAAAACTGTTTTCCGTTCGTTATAATGAACGAGCTGCAAAGCAGACGGACGGATGGATGGAAGGAAGACTCAAAACGAGAACGAGAACAAGAATTTAAATTTCTATTTACCAAAGATTAAGAATTTCTACAGATCTTAACAATGTACAGACAGACAGACAGACAAACATTTGAGAGAAATGATGAGAATACGCAAATGTGCGTTGATTTGCATAAGGCCGTGATGATATAATCTTTGTAACAGAATTTCGTGATCGAATAAACGATGGAGTTCGCTGACTCATTGACTAGCTGAGTGACTGCTTGGATATCGATTGTTTTGAAACTATGGAATTATGGAAATTTTCGGAGTCGATCATTTTGATGTCGACCTCAAAATGTGAAACAACAGTTGCAAGTCTTTTCACTCAACTTTCAAACAATTTCAATTGTTGTTGACTCTTTGTTTACAGTAATCCATCAAAGCATTTAATCTTAAAAACCTAATCAATCTATAGGAATTAAATAAGACAAGAGATTGTGGAATAGCAGCAGGTCTGCCAAAAATTCTATCCCCATTATCATTATCACCTCAAAACCTATTAAACTCGATCTTCACTTCAAAGTTTATTGCAAGACTCAGAAGGGGAAACAAATCTATGATAGCTTTGGATGAAAATGCGAAGAAAGCATTTGTGTTTTTAATTTTTGCATTTTAGACAAGCTGTTATGGATATTTAGATTATATCCAGCATATTTTACACTTTCCAACGTCAAAGAGTCAATGATCCGAAAGTATCGCTCACACTGAAAGAATCGTCCTTCATGATATTTACGAAGCGATTTCATAAAAGGTTTTTCATAAATTTAGTGAATTTTTTCTTAATATTTATGAAAAAATTATAAATAAAATGAAATGTTTCATACAATATGTTCATAAACATTTCATATTTCATAAAACAAAATTGCTAAATTCATAAGATCAAAGAAAGATTTCATTGTATTAAAGAAACAAGATTATGAATTATGCCTTAATCAATAAAATATTTGTGTCATGAAATGTCTTCATAAATAATTTCATAGTTTTTGTGAAATGTTTCATAACTTACAATTTTTAATGTGTCGACTTTATTCGGTTGAATTTGAATTTTGTCCTATGTTAACTCTAAAAAACTCATTGCAAAGACTCTCGCAATGATGGTGAGTGTTGATTGGTTAATCAACAAGTCAGACATTTTTGGCTTTTTTGTTTATATTGGAAACAAAAGTTGGAAGTTTCTTTATTAATCTATGAAAATTTTCATAATTCATACTATGAAAAATAATGAACTTGTATGAAAAAAGTTCATTGATTTGATTTATAAAACATGTTTCATACATTTTATGAAGTTTTCTTTGGCGATTTTTTAATGAAAATTTTCTCTGAGGTTAAGACAAAATCATAAATAGCATGAATATAATTCTTTCAGTACAGTAAGCATCCGATGACTACAGGGTCTACCAAGCCGAAGTTGCGAATGCTGGCGTCAACATCTAGTCAGGTTGTCATCAGATCCATGGTCTTGGTTACCCAAAAATCCAGAAGACTGATCCGCATCTCTTCAGCAGAAGGGTAAGTAGTTCAATATGTACCTTATTTAGGTGCCAGGAAATAGGGACATCCGAAGGAACTGTAAAGCTGACCCCAATGAACCCAAATACGTGAACCCAAATACGTGAAGGAGGCCGGTCTCACAGGACATGACTTGAACCAGACCACAAGAGACATACCCTATGATCGGCCTCCAATGACATGACCTGGACTATATCTCAAAAGACAATATTGTTTTAGAAGTTGACATAGAGTGTTGTGCTCTTAAAAAGTACTGATTATGTTTTCAAATTTCTGGTTTTATTGGAAAGGTTGAACTGGAATACAACATCATTCATATGACTACCACGACTCGCTCGGCAGTACCTCATCCGATCAACTCAAAATTTCGGTACAGCCCAAAATCCACACCAAACAGTGACTCCTTGTGGATGCATTGGCTTCTCAATAGTCACGTGTGGATTCTCTGAACCCCGTATGCGGCAATTTTGCTCATTGACATAGCCACCGAGATGAAAATGAGCTTCATGAAAGCTGAACTGAAGGCCGATCTTATCTCGAAAATTTTTCACGTAAATTTCTTACAGTTTGCGTTAAAGACTCACTACTTGGAAGTAAGTTTTTAATATTTCCCAATTTTGCTCGAGCGTATAGCGCCCTATTTTGCAAATGTCATATAGGCATATACCTAGGCATAGCAATTTGACCTGTTGTGCACTCTTACTAAAAACCGAAGTTCCTTATTTTAGGAATTCAAGAACTTCCCAAATTTTGGTCAACCTGTGCCTCTAAGGTACTCCCCGAAAGTTGGAGAGCTCTCAGCCTCGAAAAGGCGGGCAATGGCAAAGGACACCGTTTCGATGCACCCTGCATGCCCTGCATGTGGAACCTACAACAAGAAGAGAAGTGAAATAATCACAATAATAATCGAAAATATTGAATAACGTTCAAGGTGGATATATTTTTCTAAATAAGGGAAATTTCCTCATTATTAAAAAGTGGGCTTGGCCCGCTCATTTTTTAATAAGAAATAATGTCACATATTAAAATGCCAAATTTCGGTTTATTGGTTCCCAACTCTGCTCTTTTAACTATTGCACACACTCTGTTATTGTCTTAATTTCCGTTTGTTAACCTTTAACTATGGAGGTGAACTTTTTGGACATAGTCTGGGACGTGGTGGTAAATTTTACCCCTTCTAATTTTTTCAAAAAAAAAATTATAGAAAAATATTTTTGATATTTATTTGTTGCTTGGATATAAGCTACTATATTTTTGATTAAAATAAAATAAAAAATGAGTTCGTTTTTTATTATGTTCAACAAAAATTTGGCACTTTATTTCATAAGCCTTTTTTTTAATACATCAAAAACAATGTATCGTAAACTTAAAAAAAAAAATTAATTCAAATTTAATTCAAAACTTAAAAAAACATTTTTTCATAGCTAAATGTATATATTTTAGGAAATAAATGAGATCATGTAAAAAATAAGTTGATTTTAGAAAATGCAGATCAGCCTTTACGGTCGATTTTTTATTCATCAAATTCTGTATCTGCACAGCTTACGCAAATACGTTTGCTACATCCCATACACATTGGCTTACTACAATGCAGACAAGTGTGAGTAGTTTTCCGCTTCAGCCTACTAGGACATATGGAACACAATTTACGAGTAACGGGGATGGGCTCCATCGGAGGTGGAGCTACGGAGTCTGAACCCAAAATATTACTAATTGAGCCTCGCAATGACCGCGGCAGCCTTTGGTTGTGTTGTCGTCTTTGCAAATGTGGTAATACCAATTGTCTTGCCAGATTTCTTAAAAAGTCTCCCCTGGAGCTGTTATCAAAATCCTTCGAAGATTGAAAAATACAGTATGCATTGGCACCACTAATATCCAAAATTCTATAAAATATGACTAATGGCCAACGGCGTGTACGACGAGAGCATGAATATATCGAGCATTTCTTATCAAGCTCATCCACTCCACCTTTTGTGTTATTATAGTCAGCTATAATTTCAGGTTTTCCAGTATGTTGGTCATCATCTTTTTTGGGATGTATAAGACACTAATAAAACCGCACGATTTGTACGAGGCACGTAGGATAAAATTGTTACATCTTTCGTAAAACCATACATGCAAGATCCCACCGGTCTACTTTTTTTAGGCAGAAATTCCGGTGGAATCTCTCTTTTGTTCTTTTTCAGAGTACCCAAATAAGTTATTTGTCGTTTTTTTAGTTCTTCCACAAGCTGGAGTGACGAAAACCAGTTGTCAGCAGTAACATTTCTTCTACTTCCTTCTATTATTTTACAAAGCCTGAGAACTGATTGTGTTGGTACAGCAAGTCGTTTTTCTTCATTTGTTAAATCAGCTCCATCAGAATTTTTCCCATAGTATATATAAGCATTAGCAAGATACTGTGTACGTGCATCTGTTAATGCTATTATTTTAATACCGTATTTTGCGGGCTTCATTGGCATGTACATTTTGAACTTACATCTACCTCGAAATGGTACTAACATTTCATCAATGCAAGCATGAGTACCAATTGAATAACTTTTCTGGCAGTTTTCTACAAATTTTTTGAACACTTCCGAAACTGCAGCTAGTGGGTCACATAACAGTCGTTGATGTCTATCTAAAGAATTATCAAATCGTAGACAACTAAGGATACAAAGAAATCGTGCCTCCGACATTACTGATCTAAATATTTCTCTTCCCGTTCCATCAGTTGCAAACATAAATTTTGTTGCCTCGTGGTTAGACTTGAATATTGATGTATAGATCAATATGCCAAAAAAAGCCCTCAATTCAATTTTGTCAAGATGTTTTGCTTCAGTTTTTCCCGATAGATCAAATTTAGCTTTTAGTTTTGTGTTTGTATGCTCTAAAACTAAGTCCTCCATTTCGCTATCAAACATTCTTGACCAATATCCACATAAATCCTCTTCCGAATTTTGCTGTGAAGCTTTTGGTAACCGAACAATATTATGTAGAGGCGTCTTTACGCAGCGTGTTGGTTCTAATACAGACCACTTAAACCCGTTTTTTCCATAAAAATATTTTACTGCTGATTTGCAAACACTTTCTTCAATATTATATTCTTCATCACCGTTGCCCTCAATTTCGTCAACATTCATTTCATCAGTTCCATCGAATTCACTACATGTATCATCTTCTAGGCATATTTGATCACTTTCCTCAATGCAGAAATTAGGATCTGTAATTTCATCGTCGACGTCGCTGAATTCATCATCGTCTTCAAAAAACTCAGTTATATCTAAATCACTGAGTTTTTTGGAATTTGCCATGACCTACAAACACGAAGTGAATATCATGAAACATAAAACCACCGATAATATAAAGTTTTCCTAATACATAATTTTCTAACAACATTAAAACGGAGGAGTGGTAAAAATAACCCAATGAATAAATAACGCAATATATGACGTGGGGTATTTTTTTTTCTATTGAATACTTACGATAGCTTTGACCTGGTGGTAAAATATTTTCAAAGAAAAAATTACATGAACGTGGACGAGTGGTAATTTTTACACCAGCATGTGCTTTTCTCCGCACATGTTATACCTACCACAGCCAAAACACAACTGAATAATGGTGTCACCGATATAAGAAGATACTAAGAGAATTAATTTTCTAGATCGACACGGAAGAGAGTAATTGAACAAATTGTCAAGAGAGGGTCAAATTTACCACCACCTCCACAGTTAAAGGTTAAATGATGTTATAGTTCGGCAGGGGATTAGATTTTACTAAGGAAAAGTACTCTATATATTTTATAAATTTTTATGATTTATGCGCTTAACTTCCATCGATATCCATCAGACGATTGTGTATAGACAAAATATTTGCCTAGAGGCCTCCTTGGGACAATTAGAGCGGTCGGAGCAAATTTTATACAAATGTAGTTTTTGTATAAGAGCCCCCTGGAAGAGATTGGGAAAAGTATGATTGGGGAAAATGTGGGAGGAGAAAATTAATGGGGACCACTCTTACATGTGTCCCCTCTAGTGGGCAATTTTGAAAGAAGGGCCCAAAATGGGGGCTATATCAGATTTAAATATAGCCCCCATACAAATGTCGCTCCCGATTTGACATTTTCCGCTCTAAAAACCACATCTTGTACCCGATTTTCTTTAAATTTGGCATAACATCTTATAATCCAACTATAAACACCTTTGCAGAAAGTGGGTAAGATCGGTTCAGATTTAGATATATCCCCCATACAAATATCGCTCCCGATTTGACATTTTCCGCTCTAGAAACGACATATTGTACCCGATTTTCTTTAAATTTGGCATAACATCTTATAATCCAACTAGAAACACCTATGCAGAAAATGGGTAAGATCGGTTCAGATTTAGATATAGCCCCCATACAAATGTCGCTCCCGATTTGACATTTTCCGCTCTAAAAACCACATCTTGTACCCGATTTTCTTTAAATTTGGCATAACATCTTATAATCCAACTATAAACACCTTTGCAGAAAGTGGGTAAGATCGGTTCAGATTTAGATATAGCCCCCATATAAATGTCGCTCCCTATTTCACTCTTTCCGCTCTAGAAACCACATGTTGTACCCGATTTTCTTTAAAATTGGCATAACATCTTACAATCCAACTAAAAAACCTATGGTGAAAGTGGGTAAGATCGGTTCAGATTTAGATATAGCCCTCATACAAATGTTGCTCCCGAATGTTTAACCGAATTTGACCAAACTTTACATACCAACACCAATAAACATACATGGTGAAAGCGGGTCACATCTTTCCAGGTTTCAATATACGCCCATACAAATGTCCTTTCCGATTTAACATTTTTTGTCAAACACATACATTTACAGGATGCAAAAATCCTTCCCGATTTCACTTTTTTACCGAATTGAATTGCAATGAGAATTGTTTGTGTGATGCCCATATGTCCATTCTTTGGTATAACCCAAATGGGGTCCATTCTGATCTATTGCAGCTCTAGAAACTACATCTTACATCGGATCTTAATCAAATTTTGCAGGCCCAGAATGTTGTTATAGGTTCCTTTTTGAAATGTCGGTCCTATTACTACTGTATAATTTGTATTTGTCTGTCGGATAATTGTATCAATTACCATATTATTTACCATATTCGTTAAATTTGACTAAATATGAATATATAGTAACTTTATAATTTATATGAACTACATAAAGGGTGATTTTTTAAGAGCTTGATAACTTTTTTTTTAAAAAAAACGCATAAAATTTGCAAAATCTCATCGGTTCTTTATTTGAAACGTTAGATTGGTCCATGACATTTACTTTTTGAAGATAATTTCATTTAAATGTTGACCGCGGCTGCGTCTTAGGTGGTCCATCCGCTTAGTCCAATTTTGGCATTTCCACGTTTTTGAGTAACAGAGACCCAATTGGTGCGAACGGCGACGAATCGAAAATTGGTGGTCATCATTAACACTGGCCGATACAGCTGCGATATTTTCTTCAGTTCGCACTCTACGTAAGCGTGTTGGTGGTTTAATGTCCAACAATGTAAATTTGGTGCGAAATTTAGTCACAATAGCCCGAATAGCCGCTTCAGTGGGTCGATTAAACTGACCATAAAATGGAAGCGCGCAATGAACTTTCTTAACAGAGCACGCATTTTGATAATAAAATTCAATAATTTGCAAGCGTTGTTCGTTTGTAAGACGATTCATGATGAAATGTCAAAGCATACTGAGCATCTTTCTCTTTGACACCATGTTTGAAATCCCACGTGATCTGTCAAATACTAATGCATGGAAATCCTAACCTCAAAAAAATCACTCTTTAAAATTGCTCCCATGAAATAACTGGGTTTAGTAATCAAAGCGAGGTACATACGCAGGGAGTGGTGTAGGGTATTATATAGTTGGCCCCGCCCGAGTTTAGCCTTTCCTTACTTGTTTGTTATAAAAGCAACAAAATAATGAACGAAATTGGAAAAAAAGTAATTTTACGTGGCTATTCAGTCAGAGGAATGTATACACCGAATTCCATGATTCTATATGCGGCCATTTTGTTGGTACCATTTTTATCCCCTTTTTCGCATGGATGTCTTTAACGTGTCTATGCAATTAGAGGGATGTACACACAGAATTTCATCATTCAAGTTGTATCCTTTTAGTTGGTACCATTTTTATCCCTCTGCTTCCATTGAATCCCTTGAAAGTACTAATATGGGGAAACCTTTTTATTTTTCGTGTCTACTCAGTCAGAGGAATGTATACAGCGAATTTCATGGTTCTAGCTGCTTCCATTTGTTCGGTACAATTTTTATCCCTCTATCCCCCTTTAACCCCTTAAAAGTATTTAGAAAAAATACTTGTATATTATGTATCTACACTATTAGAGGAATGCACACGTCAAATTTCGTGTTTCTATCTGTTATCGTTTGATAGGTACCATTTTTATCCCTTTTTGTCCCATTTCGCCCCCTACAAATAGAAATCACTCTATGGTGCCCCATTTTGATATAAAGGGCAAATATCAAGTAACTACAAGCTAAAATGTTCAAATAAAATATGAAATACTCTAAATATTAGGGGAATTTTCAGTCCTTGTGAGGGAAACATTTTTCCCTCTAGGCCGATTTCGCCCACTTTCAAACCCAACCGATCTGCAATCATAAGACTCATTTAGGAAAAATTTTAACCTCGTTCGGAAGCTAGCGTGCTTTCAACAGACAGAATATATATACTTTATGGGGTCTCCGATGAATATTTTAAGGTGTTACAAACGGAATGACAAAGTAAATATACCCCCATCCTTAGGTGGAGGGTATAATAATGTGGGCATGTTCAAAGAAAATGCGGAAATTGAAAAACTAAGCCAGTAAGAGCGGTGGGAGCAAACTTCATAAAGATTTTATTTTTGTATGGGAGCCCCCTTAAGGAGTGAGGGTAGGAGCTATGTGTGTTCGAAAAAATTGTGGGGAGTCGGTCTTACATTTTATGTATTTTTACCCCTTTTTCCTCATCTTTGACCCCGATGAGCGCCTACATACACTCACACCACCACCCCCAGCTTTTGGATCATGATTTTCTTTCCGAACCTCACAAAATTACTGGGTTCTAGCATATCGCAAAGGAAAAGTCGTGAACGATGGCCAGTGTGTCACCTTTGAACATAGACTAATTGGAGCATAAAGCCCAGCATATTTGAGCCTTCTCTGTCCAGCTGTTGCTGTGGTTCTTCCCTCTTAATTTGCGATCCAGCTTCACCCCTACATATTTAACTTTCGCAGTAATTTTAGCAAGGAACCTTTTTGAACCTTTGACCTGTAGGACCAATACTTTTAATCTGACGATTTCCAACACCTGCTACGAACACCCAAAACTTCTACAGCAACCTTCCTCACTATCTCTCTCTTTCTCTTTGAGATTATTTGGCATACTTTTGCGATTCAGCAAAACAAATACGCCAGGTTATTTCTAGAGGAATTCAATAAATAAAACCGGAAACCACATGCTGAGCGGTGCCAAAGAATTATTCAATATTTATGTATATTTAAAATAAAGATGATTATTACCACGATTATTGTTATGGCCCGGGGATATCTAACGGCCAATCGTTAGTTAGAACGGTGGGGGAAAAACACCAACACCACCACCACCACCAAGAAGAACAACAGGTAAGACATACACACAAAAAAGAAACATTTTTCTTTACGTATTTCATAGAATAGAAAAGAACATAAAGATTGGGTTATCGTACTAAAGAAGAACAAAAGAGAGTTGGCACAAATCGCCATGCAACCACCAACCACCACATCAGGTGAATGCCGCACTTGCCCGGTAGTAGACTCTGGAGATTTCTGGCCGTAGATCTAGCCAGAGGATGGCCGGTACATAACAATTAAGTAAATAAAAATAACTACAACATCATGAGTTATTAGTTGATCGATAACCATGCCAGGATTTACGATCTAACAACGAATGAAGCACGAGTTCATGGCAAGTGTTCTTCTTGTCCGCAGCAGAGAAGATCATTAAGCAAGAGATCGCCATCCAGTATGATCATCTAGATAATCATAATCATGATCATGATCATCATCATCATCAAGAAAGTGATGGTCCAAAGCAGAGGACGAGGAAAGCAAACCATGTGTAAAGCCATGCTTATGATTGTGATCTCCTCGATTATGAGTTGCAACCACCACCGCCAGCCACCACCTTCGCTATCTTCACTGACGCCATCGCACCGTGGTTGAAAACAAAGAAAATTAGTGATGGGCAAACAGTGTGAAAGTGTGATTTTTGGCCAGGCGACCTCATTGGATCATAGATCTTCGGAAATGTAAATGGTCAGTCCAGACCATTTGAACTGACTTGTTTATAGTAGTAGTTGGATGTCAGAGGCTGGACGATAACAAATGTTATTTTCACACGAGATTAAGATGAATCGTGCGACTTAAGGTCTTTAGACTCTATTCCCATTGGCTTCATGAAGTCGCTGTTTTATGCCCAACAAACCAACGACCGATTGACCACTGAAAAGCATCAGCACTCCAATCATAGGTTACATTAGGGTTGGGATAGTGCACGATTTTTCGATTTTGATATTCTAGAACCCCTCATTTTGTGAGATTCGGAAATATAATTCATGAGTCAAAAAATGGTGGTTGTGGGGGCTCTCATCAGGGTCAAAGCTGGGGAAAAGGGGTAAAAATGCACAAGAAGACCAAAAACTGCCTAGGAGTTGGTCACAGTGGGGTAAAATGAAGGACCGACCACCATTAATTTTACCTCCGCAACATCTTTTTCGAACACACATACACCCTATCCCCATTCACTAGGGAGGTTCCTACAAAAAAAATATTGTTTATAAAATTTGCTCCTACCCCTCTAACTGCTTCAAGGAGGCCCCTATGGGAGTCAAATGTATGACCGACCCATAATATTTTTTTCAACCTCAATATTTGCTCAGGGTATACCTACTCTCTATTTTCAACCCTTAAGGCAGTCCACATACATTTTTTTATTTTTGATAATTTTGTATGAAAGATAGGGCCACAACGCAGTAGCCCCTAGAGGGAATACATGCAAGACTGACCCTAATTAATTTCCACACCCCAACATTTTCCCCAAACATAACTACCCCCTATGACCACTACTTAATGGGGCTCCCACACAAAAAGTATTTTTTATAAAATTTGCTCCTACTCCTCTAACTGCATAAAGGAGGACCCTATGGCAGTCATATGTATAACCAACCCCCAATATTTTTCAGCACCAACATTTTCTCAGAACATACCTACCCTCTATCTTCAACCCTTAAGGTAGCCTCCATATTTTTTTCAATTTTTTATATTTTTTTCTGAAAGAAAGGGCTAAAACTACCCCCGCTGTAGCCCCTAGAGGGAACACATATAAGACTGAGCCCAATTAATTTTACATCCCCATGATTTTTTTCGAAAACACATACCCCTATCCACACTCCTTAAAGGGGCACCCATACAAAAAATTTATTTTAAAATTAACATTTGCTCCCACCGCTATAACTGTTTCAAGGAGGCCCCTATGGGAGTCAAATGTATAACCAAAATATTTTTTCAGCACCAACATTTTCTCAGAACATACCTACCCTCTATCTTCAACCCTTAAGGTAGCCCCCATACATTTTTTTTTATAACATTTTTATGGAAGAAAAAACCATACAAAAACTATTTTTTATAAAATTTAATCCCACCCCTCTAACTGCTCCAAGGAGGCCCCTATGGGTGTGAAATTTATGACCAACCCCCAATATTTTGTCAGACCGAATACTTTCTCAGAACATACCTACCCTCTATCTTCAACCCTTAAGGTAGCCACCATACAGTTTTTTTATTTTTTATAAATTTGTTTATGGAAGAAATGCCCAGCGTAACCTCTAGAGCGAAGACATGTAAGACTGATCACCATTAATTTCCGCTCCCCAACATTTACCCCAAACATAATTACCCCTTATCACCACTCCTTAAGGGGTTCCCATACAAAAGCTAATTTTTATAAAATTTGGTCCCACCACTCTAACTTATCCAAGGAGGCACCTATGGAAGTCAAATGTATGAGCAACCCCCAATGTTTTTTCAGCCTCAATATTTTCTGAGAACATAAATACCCTCTATATGCAATCCTTAAGGTAGACTCCATACATTTTTTAGGGTATATATAATTTGGTAGTATATATATAGGTATATATAATAATTTGGGACAGCAAAAAAGTGTAACGCATTGACGGAGTGACTTAAGACCCTAAGTATGCTTGTATCTAATCCGTATCACGACTTTTTAAGCTGTTTTAGCCATCCCCGTCCGTGTTGCCACGCCTCTTCCAGTACCTCCCACACAAATCACCCTAAACTACGTAAAATTAAAGCAGTTATATCTTCCAAACGGATGATCGGAATACTGTGAAATTTGATATTTGACAATGCTTTTATAGGGGTTACATAGGCATGGAATATGGGCGAATAGTCAAAATGGGCGGGTAGTCAAAATCATTTGTAAGTTGATATTTGAAAATGTTTTTATAATCAACGTAAACATAAAAAAATTTACTCTTTAACCACGCCCCTTCTTGTACCTCCCACACAATTGTCTATGTCCTAGGTAAAATTAAATCCTTCACAACTGATATTTGTTCATGTATTTACAATTGTTTATTAAATGTGGAAACTGGGACTATGGACTAGTACCTTCCACACTAATTATCCTGCCCTAAATAAAATTTATTTCCTCATAACTTCCGTATATTTGTTCTCTGAGAGTGAGGGTACATATAAGTCGGTTTAGCCGACTTAAGCTTACTTACTTTATTTTTATACTTTTTATGAAAGAAAGGGTCAAAACTGTCCCGCAGAGGCCCCTAGAGGGGAGACATGTAATACTGATCCCCATTAATTTCCCCGCCCCAATATTTTCACCACGCCTTAAGGGGAAAAGTTCATAGACTTCCTGTTATACTTAAAGGGACAATTTTTTTCTTAAATTTGCTCCCACTTAGAGTTAAGGGTGTGAAGATAAATTCGTAAGTTAAATACGTCCCACACCCCAGACACAAACCAATTTAGCTTGTGGAACGTATTTAATTTTTTTTAATAAAAACGCTAAAAATAATAAAAATAAAAGGAATTATGTAATTATTTTTTAACAATATTTTCCGATCAAATTATTTGAATGCATCGGATCAGTCAAAAGTCCAAAAACTATACAAAATAGACCATTTTATTGTTGTGACACTGAAGAGCCGATATCTCGGAAACTAGAATACATGAATCGGGTATTTCAAAGGCAATTATTTAGCGCTTGGTGAGTAGAATATTTTCCAAAACAAGAGTTGGACCAAATTCCGTTTGAGATCGGAGATATATAGGTTTTTCAGATATCGGGTATATATAGCGAATTTTTATTGTCCGATATCTCGAAAACTAGAATACATGAATCGGTTATTCCAAAGGCAATTATTTAGCCATGGACAAGTAGAATATTTTCCAAAAAAGTGTTCGTCCAAATTCCGTTTGAGATCGGAGATATTGATATATATATATATATATATATATATATATACGATTTATATTTTATTTATATTTTATAATAAATTTACATATTTCAGATCTCGAAAGGAATTTGGACCAACTCCTTTTTGGAAATTATTCTACTTACCAATGGCTAAATAATTGCCTTTGGAATACCCGATCTTTATCTTCACACCCTTCCTAGAGTTTGTGGACTTACAGAGTTTTAACGATTTGAATTGATCTGCTAATAACCATTACATTTTCATTTTGAACCACAGTGCTTCGCCTCCGTGGCGACTTCTTCTTCTTCTTCTTCTTCTTCTTCTTACACACCGTTTGTCAACTAACCAACCAGTCCACCAACACTCGCACTCGTACACTGCATCTGATCACTCCTCCTCCGCCAAGTCTAGCTGTGGCACATGTTTACTCATTCACCAGTCCAGTGATTCTTTGAAAGATCGGTCAGTAGATTACCAACGTCGAGGCAAGTGTTTGAAAGACAATTTGCCACGGCAGACAGACAGACTGTCCCGACCGGACTGGCCAGCACAGCACATACGTAGCACTGCACCGTTTGTTTTACATATCACATCACAGCTCAGCTCAGCTGATGATGTTGGACATAATGCAGCCAGCAATGCATTCCATTCACTTGGATGGGTAATCACTTGTTCTTAGATTGTTGCTAGCAGCTATGCCGGTTGCCGTTGTTATGGATAATTTGTCATTTGCCTGATCACTAGTGGTCAGTTTCCTCCACAACTCTGTCCATCCTGTACTTATTTGGATAATTAGCATGGTAGTGAGTTGTTGTGTGTATCGGTATCGGCGTCGTTGCATTTGCGTCGTCGTTGTTTGTTAATGACTCTCTCTTAGAAGCTCATTAAAAACGTTATGGAATCCAACATATTCATATTTGCCTACCTACCAAGCACACCACCCTACATTCTCACACCGACTGCAACAGGGTGATTTTCGGTTTATCACCTGGACTTTTCACAAAATTATTCTCACTATTCAAAGCATTTTGAAAATAATTAGTCTGTGGTCAGTGAGTGAGGAATGACCAACCTTGTGGTGCAACCAAACAAATGTGTTGTCATTACGAGGTGGAAAGTAGGGAACCTATCGTAGACGGCTATGTAAGTATAGCGTGGGCCATTTAAAATTTTAAATTTGAACTACCGATTACTTTGACTTTGAAAAGTAGAATAACATTCATATTTTATTTTGAGGTTTATGTTTGACTTTTGCAAAATGTGACGCTATACGCTCGAACAACATTGGGAAATATTAAAAACTTATTTCCAAAGTAAGAAATTAACACAAACTGTAAGAAATTTAAGTGGAAAATTTTTGAGAAGAGATCGGCCTTCATGAAGCTCATTTTCATCTCGGTGGCTATGCCAATAAGCAACATTGCCACATATTGGGTTCAGAGAGCCCGCACGTGACTATGGAGAAGCCAATGTATCCACAACGATTACTGAAAAATTGGGTTGATCGGATGAGGTACTGCCGAGCCAGTCGTGAATAGGATGTCCAAAAACCGGTTATTTTAGAAAGACAGTTTTAGGTTATAGTTTTTTTACAAAACCGGTTAAACCGGGTATAACCGGGTTTTTAAATCAAAGTACGAAAAAAATAAAATTTAAAAACTTGTTATTACGAAATTAAATACAGTTCATTTACATTACATTAAATAAGTCATTTTTTTAGTTTGAGATCATTTTAAAATAAAGTCAATTCTATAAAATAATTCATATTTTTACGTACAAAAACTTGAATAAAAAGTTTACGTAGAATCCTTATTATAATAATATCGCAATACCAGTATACAACGCAGGTGATAATTTTGTAAGCGATTTTTGTGAATTGTTATTATTTTTCCGGTAGGCATTTTCGAGTAGAACAAGAATCAGTATTTCAAATTTGCCAGAAAATTTCAAAATCATAAGTTTCATGAGTTTAAAAATTCTTTTTTTGTACCTTTGAAGAAGACCTTGTGCTTTCGATCGGTATATAGCTCATTTATAAAAACTTAAGAAATCTGAGATCTTTTGTCCAGCACTTTAACCATTTTTAGTAATTTTTCAACTTTGGCAATGTTTTTGGACATTAACGCACCACTTGTAAATTTATTCAAATAACAAATTTAGTATAGAGTAAAACGCCGATTTGTTTTTAAAAATTCGCTAGTAATTAACAGAAATATGGAAGTTTTGGCCATTCCAGTTCACATCTCACACAATTGTGCAAATTGCGGCCCAATAAATATTCTTAAAATTCGTTAAAATGATCAAAACGATGAAAAAATTCTAGGTTCCCATTTTTATTTTGAAATAATTTTTTTTGAAAAATCGCAAAAAAAAATGTTTAAAAAAAGTGTGTTTGCTGGACAAAAGCATAACGATTTTTTTTAAGTTTTCTTAAATAAGCTATATATCTATCGAAAGCTTCTTCTTTTCTTCTTAGTTAGCAGCCCTAGCACCAGAATCGGACGCAGTGGATTAACAAAAGCGAACGCCCTATGTTCCTCCTAGGAACTACGGGCGTTTCCAAGCATAATCCTCAAACAGGTGGTCCAGAACCTATAGATGACACAGATCCTCTATTAGTAGAAGATTAGAAATGGACAACAAAAACATATACATCGCTGATACAACAACAAATATGGCTCATTTTATTCAGGATGCGCTTTTTTGTCGGAAAAATTTGGATCCTTATCTAACAATATAATATTAAGGCTGTTTTTCTTTATGACTGGATAACTAAGCTGCAATAACAAAAATCTGAGTAAAAAATTGAAAGTTCACTCAAAATAAAGAAATATTTTTTAAAATTGTCGCCAACAGCAATATCAATGTGTGTGTATCCATTGTAAGTCAAAATTATGGTTATCGAGGCTAAGTCCAAAAAAGTCAACAAAAAATATCTTTTTTTTTGAAAATTTGCTTTGATACAAATATTTATTATTTGCAGTGAAAAAAAAACGTAAAAAAAATTATTTTAGGAAAAAATTAAACATTTATTTACGTTTTTGTTATCACTGGTTAAAGCAAAACAGCCTTAATAGTAGGTGTGTAATATATCCGCATTCCAGCTATTTCGATTAAGTCATTATACCCTCCACCTCCAGGATGGGGGTATACTAACTTTGTCATTCCGTTTGTAACACCTTGAAATATCGACCCGAGACCCTATAAAGTATATATATTCTTGATCGTCATAAAATTCTAAGACGATCTAGCCATGTCCGTCCGTCCGTCCGTCTGTCCGTCTGTCCGTCTGTTGAAAGCACGCTATCATCTTAACGGAAGGAGCTAGAACGTTCAAATCTTCCATAAATGCGTCTTATAGTCGTAGATCGGTTGGGATTGAAATGGGGCGAAATCGGCCAAAAGGGAAACAATTTTCCCTCACAAGGACTAAAAATACCCATAATAATCCCTAACATTTTAGTGTATTTAAGCATGTTATTTGAATATGTCTGTTTATATTTGCTTGATATTTGGTATGCGCATTCCCCCTACGGCAAAAACGTGCACCATAAAGTGAATCTTATTTGTAGGGGGTAAAATGGGGCAAAAAAGGGATAAAAAGGGTACATATTAAACGACAACAGCTGGAAACACGAAATTCGGTGTGTACATTCCTCTAATTGAGTAGATACATAATGTAAAAGTAATTTTTCCAAATTCGTACTTTTAAGGGCTAAAATGGGCATAGAGGGATAAAAATGGTACCAACCAAACGGCTGTACCTAGAATAATGAAATTCGGTGTATACATTCCTCTGATTGCATAGACAAGTAAAATACACGGATTTTTCACAATTCGTACTTTTTGGGGTTAAAATGAAAAAGGGGATAAAAATAGTACCAATCAAATGATCGCAGCTAGAGTCATGAAATTCGGAGTATTCATTCCTCTGACTGCGTAGACACGGAAAATAATCTGATTTTTCGAAATTCGTACTTTTTGGGGTCAAAATAGAAAAAAGGGATAAAAATAGTACCAACCAAATGACAGCAGTCATGAAATTCGGTCTATACATTCCTTTGACTGCGTAGACACGGAAAATAGACGAATTTTTCGAAATTCGTACTTTTTGGGGTTAAAATGGAAAAGGGGGATACAAATAGTACCAACCAAATGACCGCAGCTAGAGTCATGCAATTCGGAGTATACATTCCTCCGACTGCTTAGACACGAAAAATAAACGGATTTTTCGAAATTCGTACTTTCAAGAGATACAATGGTACAGGGGGATAAAAAAAGTACCAACTAAACGACTACAGCTAGAATTATGAAATTCTAATTGCATAGAAATGTCAAGGGGGTAAAAATTGAACCAACCAAATGGGCGCAGCTGGAATCATGGAATTCGGTGTATACATTCCTCTGACTGCATAGACACGCAAAATAAAAAGTTTTTTTTCTAAATTCGTACTTTTTCTTTTACGGCAAAAATTGGTTGAATCATGAAGTTAGGTTATTTTGCACTTTGCACATGTACGTCTGATAATGGATTTTCAAAATTTGTGCTTTTGGAATTAAAATAGAATTGAAGTACAACCAACTGTAGCACCCACTATCTTCCAATATTTATGGTATTTAAGCTTTTTGAAAATATAAATATAATAATATCTATTTTTTGATTTGAAATAGATAATGGTTTGATATAATTAAAATATTATATTTATTTATACAATTATTTTTCCAATATTTGTATTTGCTTTAGTTTGGCTATATGACAAAATTTATATTTTCCTGTAATATTGCTGCACTTCTGCGAAAACCGACAACCTCTGTGGAATGCAATCCATGGTGGAGGGTATATAAAGTTCGGCCCGGCCGAACTTAACTCCGTTTTTACTTGTTTTTTTCTTACCTAGAAAAAATTGAAATAAACACTCAACTATTCACATTTCGGTCATATACGTATTTCATTATCCTTTGATGGGACAAATCATTAGTGGCGATTTTGTGTATAATGTTTTGTATATATATATATATATATATATATATGTATATGTATATATATATGTATATATATATATATATATATATATATATATATATATATATATATATATATATATATATATATATATATATATATATATATATATATATATATATATATATAACATATATATATAACATTCCGTTTGTCACACCATATATTCTTCATCATCATAAAATTCTAAGACGATCTAGCCATGTTCGTCCGTCTGTCTGTTGAAAGCACGCTAGCATAAATGACGTCGTATAGTCGTAGATCGGTTGGGATTGAATCGCCCGAAAGCGAAAAATTTTTCCTAAACGACTAATGAAATTCGGTCTAATTATGTAGACACGTAAAATAAAGAGATTTAAGAAATTCGTACTCTTAAGGGGATAAAATAGGAAAAAGGGGTTAAAATTTATTATATATATTTTCCTGTAATATTACTGTATTTCTACGAAAATCGACAGCCTCTGTGGTATGGTGGAGGGTATGTAAAGTTCGGCCCGGCCGGACTTAACGCCTTTTTACTTGTTATGTTTTTTTTCGATTTTTTTGCAAAATCAATAATTTTTAGTTTATTAACACCAGATATAAAAACAATAAAATACCTAAGAAATGTAGTTGATGAAAAATTGTTATTCTTTTTTGCATTTGTGATTGCTCCTGAAAAATATAATATATATATATAATATAATATAATTTTTTAGTTTAGTTATAAACTGAGTTAACAAACCAATGAAGAAATTATCTTTCTGAAGATTTTTACTGAAATTCTGGTTGATTTTGCAAAAATATTTTTGAAAAAAATTAGTAAAAAATATAAGCCATCCAAACTCAGACAGTCGCTAAAAAGGACATCCCAAAACACTACTTTAAAATTCCATAAAAATTGATTAATGTATTCAAAATAAAAGAAATAAAACTGTAAAAACGTTAAAACCCTAACAAGGTATAGTACATTAAAATCGGTTTCAGGAGTTACATGCGATTAAATGAAAAAATGTATTGTTTCACTCTCGCCGGGCATGGTTTCCAGTTGGTCAATGACCCATCAGCACTGCGAGTACTCTTGATACGTTCCTTCTATTTTGGCTTAGAGGCCTTTGGTAGTTTTTTGACCAACTTAGCAACCTTAGCAAGGGAACTTAAGTAAGATACCAACCCGCCTCGCCAAATTGTCTGCTTGATCGTCCCTGTGTCCTGGCATCCATATAAGAGTGGGATACATATAAGAGACAGACAACTCAGTCCGGACAGCTCTTCAATGCATTGACCTACTCTAGTATAGATGTTATGCGATTAGATCTAAGAGACAAAAGGGCAGCTTGACTGTCTACAATGATTCCTATACTACATGTCATGTGGGTGATTTATTCTCTCAGGGTAGATCATCTCGGATCTACACTAAAACCTTATATCCCTTTAAGACACCCATCAGAGTGGCGACATACTCCTTTGCGAGGGTACATAAAGTAGATCCCATCCCCGCTAACTCATCCGCTTATTCGTTCCCATAAAATTCTCCATGTCCAGGGATCTAAGAGTGTCTGCAGACCGACAACTCAGTCTGGACACCTCCTCAATGCACTGGCCTTCTCCAGTGTAGATGTTATGCGGTTATATCTGGGAGACATCTGAGAGCAACAGGAGTGTCTAGAAAGATTCATATACTACGTGTCATATGGGAGATTTATTCAATTAGGGTTGATCATCTCGGATCAACCCTAATAACTACTATCAATTGGTGTTGCGATCTTCTCCTCAGTGAGGGTACTTAAAGTAAATCCCATCTTCGCCAACTCGTCTGCAACTACGACAATGATGGTCGAACTCGAACATCGAGATATCAATTGGCAAATGAATCGTTGGCACTGCGATTGCTCCTATTTTGGCTTAGAAGGTCTCCGGTTTGTCCTTCGTTATATTAATGCCTGGTTTATGGGGATATTTGGCCTGTGTTTAAGCTTTCCACTTTAAACAGATCCAATCGCTATTGCGACCTACTCCGTAGCAGGGTACTTAAAGTAAATTCCATCCTCGCCAACTCATCTGCCCATTCGTTCCCTGTGTTCCGAGCGATTTCATATATTTATAAGAGCTACTTCAGACAGATAACCCAGTCTGGACAGCTCCTTAATGCATTGATCTACTCTAGCGTAGATGTTATGGGTTTATATCTAAGAGACAAAAGGGTAGCTTAACTGTCTGCATGCCATGTGGGAGATTTATTCATTCAGGATCAACCTTAAAAACTTCTCTACATCTTTTTTAACAGACCCAATCGGTAGCGAGGGTACTTAAAGTAGATCCCATCGTAGATCAACCCTAAAAACCTCTAAATTTCTTTCTCTCTATATCTCTCTCTCTGAGTTATATCCCTGAATAAGTTTGATAGCCGTAGTTGTTTGGGTGCCCTAAATATTCCCAAATATTAAAAGTTATTTTTGTTTGGCTGCAATACGACGTTGTGACGTTTGTTTATTTTGAATCGCTGATGATTGTTATTGATCGATATCAACCCCATTGAAGTCGTCAAAATATACTAAATCAATCGTGGCCATAATCTATCGAAGCTAGATAGATTGTGGAACGGTGGATCGCCGCCGATTGTAAATCAAGATTTGATTAAGAAATCTAAGCAAACCAATTGCGGCGACTGATTTGATATTGACCTGAAAATTGTGCAAAATTATTTGTTTGTTCAAAACCCTTGGGTATATAAGGTCGAGCTAAACGGTTGAGGAATATCAGTGAGTTTTCTTTATTGTGTGAAACATGAAAGTTCTTATCGTTTGTGCTCTGTTTGTGGCCTGTGCCAGTGCTGGCCGCCTTTCTTCGATTGCGGATCGTTTGATGCCGAGTTTCGCCACCGGTTACATTATTAAGGGTGAGGATGCCCAACCCCACGCGGCCCCCTACATTGTGTCCTTGAGCCAGAAGGCCTCGAAGACGCACTCCCACATCTGTGGCGGCAGCTTGATCAACAAGAATTGGGTTCTAACTGCTGCCCATTGCATTAGCAATCCCGTGGGCATGGGTGTTGTGGCTGGGCTCCATCAACGCACTCAATTGGATGAGAAGACTCAGTCGCGTGCTGTGGACTATGGCAAGGTGCATGAATTGTACAGCGGTGGTGTGGGTCCCTACGATATTGCCATTTTGCACGTCTCCGAGCCTTTTGAGTTCACCCAGTGGGTGCAACCGGTTGCCCTGCCAGCTCCCGAGCAGATCCATGCCGGCGAAACTCATCTGTATGGCTGGGGTCAACCCAAATCGTACGTGTTCTCGGCTGCCAGCACCTTGCAAACTGTGACCACTGAAATTGTGGAATTCGACGAATGTAAGAAGACTTTGCCCGCCGATGCCCCGCTGGATGAGACTAACGTTTGCTCGGATTCTTTGCAACAGAGCATCTCTGCCTGCAACGGTGACTCTGGCGGTCCCTTGGTTAAGGAATTCGCCGATGATGGCAGTGCCGAGCTGATCGGTATCGTTTCGTGGGGCTACATTCCCTGCGGCTTGGCCCAATTGCCTTCGGTGTACACCCGTGTCTCGGCCTACATTCAGTGGGTAACCGATGCCCAAAGTGAATTTTACAAGGTTTAGGAGCGCCAGCTGCTTGGACCATCACTAAAGACCAATAAATATATATTGACAAAGAGTATAAGATAAAAAATCTATGTGTGTTTTTATTCATCACCATCGAGTTTGGTGCTACAGGCATGGGGTGCGGGCCAGGACCTCTTTTTTATTTTTCTGTTTTGAACTCATCCTCCTGTTTCTGATATTGTCTTCAACCATCTTCTTGTTCGTGGTCGTCCTCTGGCTCTTGTTTGTGTGTTTTTATTATTTCGAAATATTGGTTTAGATTTCCGCTGGATGGAATACAGCGTGCCTCAGGTTGGTCTCCTCGGGACTGTTAAATTAATTTTATGTGTAAAACCACACCACAATTCTGGATACCGCAATATAACCATAATAATGAATGAAATAAACGAAATGATTGGATTTTTAACAACTTCTCAAGTTACCGGAAATGGGCTAAGTGTTACAGTGTATGTGTGTGTGAATATATGTATTTATGCACCCAGCCTCTCACACTGCCGGGCTGAAATCCGCGCAACCGTATGTCTGACACTCTGTGACAGAGTTAGTGTTGAAGTGTTTGACAGTTTCCAGTTCCTGTGAATTTTAATCGCAGTTTTGTTTTCCATGGCTGCTGTTACAGCTTTTTGTTGTTGTTGTTATTGCTTTTTCGGGTTCTTTTGTGTTCGTGTTTATCGCTTTTTAAGGTGTTTTGTGTGTGTGTGTGTCTTCAGCGCGTTTAATACTTTTTTAATTATGTGTCAATGTTGATGTCGTTGTTGTTGCCGTTGCTGTTGCTGCCGTCGTTGTTATTGTTTTTAATTTGAAATTTTTTAATTACACCTTCTTTCTTGGGTGGCAACCCTTGTCGGTCTCAGTGTAACCGTCTTAACTACAGTTGTCTCCGAGTTCATGAGAGTGGCTGCGAAAGATGCAGAGTGAGTGGCTGCTAACGGCGGTTTATGTTACTTATGACGTCGATACACAGTGGTGAGAAATGAAGAAAATTTACTAAAACAATTGGAATAAAATAAGTGAGTTCGGAACAAATCCAGTTTAATTGCGATGGTAAAAAAATATATAAATATCGACCCGATCTGATCAGGAATGATGACTATAGCTCAAATTATATATCCGAACTTTCAAGGCCCCAATCTCGGAAAGTGGACCGTAGCGCCAAATTTTTTTTGTTGTGTTCAGATCAAAAAGTTCTATCTATAGTGAAAATTTGAAATAATTCTGAGAATCGCACTTAAACTAGATTTATGCCGTGAGTTCTAATCGGACGTCGGTCATAGAGGATGACGTCAAAACGATACAAACATTGAAAAGTTATGTAGTGAACCATAAACTTTTTTACAAAATATTTAAAAACACGAAAATATCTGAAAATTAAAAAAATAACAAATACTTTTTCGTATTAATACCAAAGAAAAAAGTTTTTTTTGACATTAATAGGAGAAGTGAAATAGTATTTGTTATTTTTTTAATTTTCAAATATTTTCGTGTTTTTAAATATTTTGTAAAAAAGAGATAGAGAGAGGGAGCACCTTCTCCATATTGAATGCTGTGATTAGCCATCACGAAACATTTTACTCTGCGGGTATCTAATGACCAAGTCGACCAAGCCTTGATGGAAAACTGAACCCACTCTTAATAGACGTATTACAGTCACTGATTTTATTGGAAAGGTTGAACTTTGTCATTTAATAAAGGATGACAACATCATTCATATGACGTAGCTACCAAGATAAAAATGAGCTTCATGACATCTGAACTGAAGGCCGATCTCTTCTCGAAAAATGTTCACGCAAATTTCTTACAGTTTGCGTTAAATATTCACTACTCTGGAAGTCAGGGTATAATGTCTTTGTGCATTTGTTTGTAACACGCAAAAGGAAACGAGATAGACCCATCGTTTATTATACCGATCGACTTAGAATCACTTTTTGAGTCGATTTAGCGATGTCCGTCCGTCCGTCTGTCCATCTATTCTTGTAATCAAAGTGCAGGACGCACTTGTTGTTAGAACTAAATGAAACTTTGCACAACGAAGATTTATGGGATAAGGACGAACGCTATTTAATTTGAAGCAAATCGGTTCAGATTTGGATACAGCTCCCATCCAAATTTTGCTTCTGATTTTACTTTTTCCGCTCTAGAAACTACATATTTCAACATATTTTCCTCCAATTTGGCAAGACGCCATATATTTCAACTAGAAACAGCTCTGGTAAAAATATGATAGATCGGTTAAGATTTATACCGATTTGACCCTTTCCGATCTAGAAACCACAAACTTTGACAGATTTTCTTCAAATTTGGCAAAACAGCTTATATTTCAACTAGAAACACCTCTGGTAATAATAGGATAGA
The DNA here is from genome assembly GCA_947397865.1 of Polietes domitor. Taxonomy (NCBI): domain Eukaryota; kingdom Metazoa; phylum Arthropoda; class Insecta; order Diptera; family Muscidae; genus Polietes; species Polietes domitor. The sequence goes on along the minus strand of OX377621.1, from coordinate 74,409,875 downwards.
TCGGTTCAGATTTATATATAGCTCCCATACAAATGTCTCCTCCGATTTGACTCTTTCCGCTCTAGAAACCACAAACTTTGACAGATTTTCTTCTAATTCGGTACATTGGCTAATGTTTCAAATAGAAATTACTATAGCGAAAGTGGGTCACATCGGTTCAGATTATATATAGCTCCCGATTTGATTCTTTCCGCTCAAGAAACCACTTATTTAACACTCCATAAAATTTAGGAAAGCGTATATTATTTCAACTAGAAAACCTTTGCTAAAGATCGGTTCAGATTTGTATATAGCTCGCATTCAAAGTTTGTGTTCAAATTTCCTTACTTGTTTAATATTGAATTTATTTTTCTTTGACTGAACTAGAGGGTATTTTTGATTCTAACGAATAGAAACAAAAAACACTACATTGGGTTCATCAGACAGCTGTTTAAAATATTCGAAGTTCTGTAATATGAAAGAGCGAATAAATAAAAATCAAAAATGTATTATTACTTTTTATTTTTTGTATTATTACTTTCATTATTTGTCTTTCTTTTTTTAATCAAATACAAATTTATTTCCTTTTCTTTTGTCAAAAAAAAATTGAAATTTATTTTTTTAATAAAATTTACGTTTATTTTTTAATAAAAAAATCAAATAAAAATTGTACTTTTTTTTAAAGTATCAAAATTATCTTCTTAATCTAGGCTTAGCGAAGCGATCACTAACTCATTTTGGCTCTTCTCTGCGATTTGGATGGAAAAAATTGAAATTTATTTTTTTAATAAAATTTACGTTTATTTTTTAATAAAAAAAAAATCAAATAAAAATTGTACTTTTTGTAAAAGTATCAAAATTATTTTTTTAATATACGCTTAGCGAAGCGATCACTAACTCTTGGCTCTTCTCTGCGATTTGGATGGAATGGATGGAAAGGTACATTTGTATAAGGCGAATAATGCTGCATTATGTATTATATATTATTATATTATTATATTCTTATATTATTTTATTATTATAATACTATTATATTAAAATAAATAGATATTGTAGTCACTAGGGTGGATCGAAAATAAAGTATTTTTGTCGTATGTTAAATTAAAAAAAATATTTTTTTTTAATTCTTAACTTTCTTCTAGTATCCAAAAAAATTGACAAATCCTAAAATAATATTTTTTAGATTTTTTATTTTATAAAACTTAGATTTTTGTAAAATAAATTTTATTAATAGCTAATAGTGTCAGTAAAACGCTGCACAAGTGCACGTGATTGCTGTCGAAGTTAAAAATATTTAATATATTATAAAAATCGCAAGTATAGCTTTTTAAAAAATTTATATTTATTTTTTAATAAAAAATCTAATGAAATTATAGTTTTTTTAAAATTCTGAATTAAACTGCAACCAGTTTCTGGGATATCAGCAAACGTGTAGAAGTACACATGAATATTTACTTTTCTTTCAATTCAATTCATTTTTATTTATAATCTGTAAGGCTAATAGGCCAAAATGATTACATAGTATTAATTAATTACATTAATTATTTTTTCTTTATTATTTTCATTTCAAAGCAGAAAATATTTAAGTATACTTTTTTAAATAAATAAATTTTACTTAAATGAAGTAAAAGGTTTTTCAATATAAAACAGCAATCTTTTTTTTTTTTTGAAAAATCAGTTTCTTTTTTTTCAAATAAAAATCATGTATACCTTTTTCTAAAACTTACTCAAAAATATATATCTACAATTATTTTTTCAATAAAAAAATTAATTTAATTATTTTTATAATGAAATATATTTTTTTTATTTTTTATTTATTTACTTTAAAAAATACTAAAATTAATAAAATGTTTTTTTTTTTAATATATGAAATTATCTTTAGGAAAAATTCCGTCTATTTTTTGCAAAATCAAATGAAAAATGTATTTTTGTTATTTTATTAAATCTGAAAGTTTTTTTTTTTTGAAAAAAGCCTATCTATGTTTATTTTGTAATAAAATATTGAATAAAAATTGTATAAAAAATACTAGATGTCAAAAAACGTGTAGAAATACTATACATTATTGGTTTCTTTTCAAAGCAAAAAATATTGGCATTTATTTTCTGGAAATAAATTATCAAATACAGAATGAAATTATTTTTTCTTGAAAATCTACGTTTATTATTTAAAAAATATACATCAAATAAAAAAACGTTTTTTAATCTACGTTTATTTTCTTAATAAAATGTCAAATAAAAATTGAATATAAAGGTTGATTTTTTAGCTATTATCTTTTTGGTAACACTGGCTTAAGTAGCAGACGCACGTTTCGTGTTTAGTTTCACTGTCAAACATCTTCAGTTTGGTCTATAATTTAACCATGAATCGTCTTACAAACGAACAACCCACTGAAGCGGCTATTCGGGCTATTGTGACTAAATTTCACAGCAAATTTACATTGTTGGACATTAAACCACCAACACGCTTACGTAGAGTGCGAACTGAAGAAAATATCACAGCTGTATCGGCCAGTGTTAATGATGAACATCAATTATCGATTCGTCGCCGTTCGTAGCAATTGGGCTTCTGTTACTCAAAAACGTTGAAATGCCAAAATTGGACTAAGCGGATGGACCATTTGAGGCGCAGTCAAGGTCAACATTTGCATGAAATAATCTTCAAACATTAAATTATATGAACCGTACTATCGATTCAAATAAAGATTCCATGCATTTTTCTGAATTTTATGTGTTTTTTGAAAAACTTTCCTATAGCTTTTAAAAAATCACCCTTTATTTGATTTGAACTGGGATATTCTCTTGGTTCAAGACCATTTTGCTTCTATATTTAATAGAATGCAAATTTATTTACAAATGTCAAGGTTATGGCATTACTTTTTAAACGCATATTCGGCAAGTGAGTTGTTGGCAAGCCGCTGCGAAGCCACCTGAAGAAACCTTTCACAGAGTGGAAATAATGATAGTGGTAGTCTGTAGCCAAGTAATAAATGTCACCATGCCATTTTTAAATAAATTTGCATTCTATTAAATATAGAAGCAAATATTGATTACAGATTAAAAAAAGCAAACAAAAAAACTTCATTTCTGAAAATATTTAAAAAATAATAGTAAAAATTCAAATAAATATTTAAATTGTCTTAAAAATCTACGTATTTTAATAAAAAATCAAATACAAATTTAAAATATTTTGTTAATTGAAGATTAACAAAAAAAGAAAGAAAAAAATATATATTTTAACCAACGTTTATTTTTTTAATAAAAAAAAAAAAAAAAAAAAACAAATAAAAATTCAAATCATTTTTAGAAGTTTATTTTTTTTCATTATTTTTTAATCTACGCTTTTAAAAAAATCTAATACAAATATTTGTATATTTGTAAAGAACCAATCAAAACTTATAGTTAAGTGGTTAAGAAATGGATCTCTCTCCTGCGACCACAAAATTATATCGCAAACAACTGCTTGTCTCTTCGGGAATGTTTGTGGAATTATTTATTTGTGTTAGTAATGGTCGTTCACGGTTTAGTTATGAATCCCTGAGTTCTGAACATCTTTCAGAACTTTTGCAACATCTTTTCGTTCGCAATCACTGTGCTTGACATGTTATCGCTGCCAACATTTTGTTTTAATATTTTTTTTTTGGTGGTGAGATGTCGTCGTGTTGGTCTGCCGCTCTCCTGCTAATGATTTAAGTGGTTGCTGTGTTCGTTTCGGTGTTATTTTATGTAATTCCATTCCGTTTCATTCGTTCTTTCCTCCATTCAGTCAGTCACTCATTTTGGCTTTCTGCCTCTTGGCCCGTTTGACGTTTTATTACCTATTATGAGTTCCCTCCAATCTCCCTTCCTATCTCTCTCAAGCTGTTGTCGCGTTCTTTGGGTCATAAAAATATAGGTTGTTGCACCGTTTTTCGCCCGAAGCATATGTTAATTGTTTCTTGTTTTTTTTTTTGTTTTATTTTTTTTTGTGAAAAGGCAACACACAGATCTACAGTTCTCAACTGGAGATGAGTTCAATGACATGTCATGTCATGTGGTGTCTGCTGTGCGGAGTGTGGTGTGTTGTTGTGCCGTGTCTTTTTGGATAGCGGCTTTCAAGACTGGGAATATGATTTAATATTTTCTTACATGGAATTTAATGACGAGCTGCGCTGGGCTGGTCTGGGCTAGTCTGGGCTAGACTGGATATTTTGGACGACTTGTTAATATTATTTAACAAGTTACAGTTATTGGTTGCACAGGGGGAAAAAACCGAATGTTGTAACAACATTCGTTGCCGTGTGTGTGTGTATGTGGAAGAAGGCACCAAGAAAACCTGCCACAAACGAACATCATGCCCAGAAGCTAGACAGATATTTATTTGGAATTAATCATGAGATATTAATGATATTAATGATATTAATGGGGGGACTACATTGTAAATGTCTGCCTTGGGATGAATAACAAATAACGCCAGCCAATGTCTATTAGGCTTTACATAACACTGGTCAACAAATAAATTACCTTCATTTGTGATTGGTACCGACAGACAGATCAATTTGTCATAGACCAGCGAATGACAATAAATGAATAAATCAAAATAAATGTTGAACTTCAAAACTTTTGAATTTGTAAAAAATATTTGACACAATTGTACTGTAGAGAGAGCCCTGGTAGTCGAATTGGTAGCGCACTCGGCTACCAGCGTGGCGGTTGTGGTTTCGATTCCCACCAGCGGCTCCGGTCTGTAGCTGCAAAAACTTATTATTATTTTTTAGGAGTCCCATATCATGGACCAAAGTAACCCAGTTTCACAATAGGTGCTTCTAAAGGGTGATTTTTTAAGAGCTTGATAACTTTTTAAAAAAAAAACGCATAAAATTTGCAAAATCTCATCGGTTCTTTATTTGAAACGTTAGATTGGTCCATGACATTTACTTTTTGAAGATAATTTCATTTAAATGTTGACCGCGGCTGCGTCTTAGGTGGTCCATCCGCTTAGTCCAATTTTGGCATTTCCACGTTTTTGAGTAACAGAGACCCAATTGGTGCGAACGGCGACGAATCGAAAATTGGTGGTCATCATTAACACTGGCCGATACAGCTGCGATATTTTCTTCAGTTCGCACTCTACGTAAGCGTGTTGGTGGTTTAATGTCCAACAATGTAAATTTGGTGCGAAATTTAGTCACAATAGCCCGAATAGCCGCTTCAGTGGGTCGATTAAACTGACCATAAAATGGAAGCGCGCAATGAACTTTCTTAACAGAGCACGCATTTTGATAATAAAATTCAATGATTTGCAAGCGTTGCTCGTTAGTAAGTCTATTCATGATGAAATGTCAAAGCATACTGAGCATCTTTCTCTTTGACACCATGTCTGAAATCCCACGTGATCTGTCAAATACTAATGCATGAAAATCCTAACCTCAAAAAAATCACTCTTTAGTAGAAATCAGGATTTTTTCGAAAATCACAAATTTTGTCATTTTGTAGATATTATGCAAGGTTAGGAAGAAATTCATTTCGTGACGCAGAATGGTTTTTGCTTTCGCACAAGTCTGAGATTTGTTAGAAGCTGCGGCGGTCGAATACATAATTAGCAATTTCCGTGATTTGAGCCTTATTATTTGGGAAGATATTTGCATTTAAAGTTATTCCACGGCATATGTTAACGAAGTCCGACTCATTTTGGTGTAAGAAATGGTCAAACACATAGCGATTTTTTGGGAATAGCATCCCAGCAAAAACTCTCATTACCAAGTAATGTTGGACATAAGACTAAAGCAAAAGTCTTCAGTACTTATTTTTCGGATACGTTTCTAATTATTGTTATAAAGCGATTCTAAAGAAATAGGTACTTCCACGTAAGCTTACAAACAAGTTGAAAAATAAGTACTTCCACAAATGCTATATCGTAGATGTTATGCAAGGTTAGGAAGAAATTCATTTCATGACGCAGAATGGTTTTTGCTTTCGCAGAAGTCTGAGATTTGTTAGAAGCTGCGGCGGTCGAATGCATAATTAGCAATTTCCGTGATTGGAGCCTTATTGTTTGGGAAGATATTTGCATTTAAAGTTATTCCACGGCATATGTTAACGAAGTCCGACTCATTTGGGTGTAAGAAATGGTCAAACACATAGAGATTTTTTGAGAATAGCATATGAACAAAAACTCATATTACCAAGTAATGTTGGACATAAGAATAAAACAAAAGTCTTCACTACTTACTTTTCGGATACGTTTCTAATTATTGTTATAAAGGGATTGTACAGAAATAAGTAATTCCACGTAAGCTTACAAAAAGGTTGAAAAATAAGTACTTCCACAAATGCTTACAAAAAGTTAATAACGAAAAATTCGTATGTTAAATACGTCCCAAACCCAAGACACAAACCAATATAGCTTGTGGAACGTATTTAAAAAATATTTTTTTCTTCATAAAAACACTAAAAATAAAAAGAATTATCCCAATAAGCACATCGGATCCGAATCGGATCCGACTTCTCTGATTTGGTTTCGAGAACGGGTCCGATTTCGGTGCGAAATCGGTCACGAGAACGGGAGCAATTCCCTCTTCGATATCGGACCGATAATTGAGTCCGATTTCGAAACGATGTAGGAACCAACATCGAAGTGAGTTCAGATCCGATTTAGATATGAGTTCGTATCCGATCTCCAAATGATTTCGTATCCGAAAACGAAATGAATTCTGATCCGTTGCCGAAACGATTTTTGATCCTGCATAATTTAGCATAAAATAATAAGGCGGGACAAATTCAATTTTTACGCATTTATTTATAGCATAGGTAAGTATAAACGATTACAAACTATCTTATAGTAATAAGCTGTTAGATTGTGATTAAGATTGGTAATCAGTTAGATTACGTTTTAAAAATAATTGTAATAACTATATAATTCTCTATTAAACAATTCCTTGTCAATTAGTAATCAGAATTTGTCCTTGTCAATTAGTAATCAGAATTTGTTTGATAGAGAATTATATAGTTATTACAATTATTTTTAAAACGTAATCCAATTGGTTACTAATCTTAACCGCCATCCGAATCGGAACAGAGAAAGCGGAGTCCGACATCTCGGACTCAAATCGGATCCGAATCGGAACAGAGAAAGCGGAGTCCGACATCTCGGACTCAAATCGGATCCGAATCGAAACAGAGAAAGCGGAGTCCGACATCTCGGACTCAAATCGGATCCGAATCGGAACAGAGAAAGCGGAGTCCGACATCACGGACTCAAATCGGATCCGTATCGGAACAGAGAAAGCGGAGTCCGACATCTCGGACTCAAATCGGATCCGAATCGGAACAGAGAAAGCGGAGTCCGACATCTCGGACTCAAATCGGATCCGAATCGGATCCGAATCGGAACAGAGAAAGCGGAGTCCGACATCTCGGACTGAAATCGGATCCGAATCGGAACAGAGAAAGCGAGAAACCGAGATGTCGGACTCAAATCGGATCCGAATCGGATCCGAGTCCGACTTTGTGCTTATTGGAAAGTTAATTTTAAAAAAATCGTAACTTTTTCCGGTAGGAGAAGAAAGTAAAAAATTAATATAAAATTATCAAATCTTCGAATCGAATTTTCGAATTCGAATCTTCTTTTTTTTTCTCAATTCCCTGTATTTTTAATTAAAAAAAATAAAAATAATAATAAATGAAAAAATATTTAAATTTATTAAAAATTTACAGGGAAATTAAGAAAAATATTTTTTAAGATATGGTATAATTTTATATTAAACTACTCTACTTCCAATTGAAATTGGGAAAATACAACTTGAAATTAAGAATTTCAATTTCATATTGAACAGATTTCCATCAGGATGATGGCACTGTCGGTCTACCCTAGACGTAGTCTTGAGGAGATAATTTATTAAAACACACAACAACTTAATTTTGTTTTCAACGTTTTATTTCATCAAGTGTTGCTGCTGCGTACGAAGTACACAAACTACAACACTGACAGCCAGAAAAAAGAACGATAGCGCCACCTGCACGTGAATGTTACCGTATTGTCATCTGCTGTCGATCATATGGTCGATCTTCTACACCAATTCAATTGAGAAAATTCCATTACAAAAATTAAGACTTTCCATTTCAATTTCAGAAAATTCCAATTGAAATTGGCAAATTCCGTTCCTAATTGAGAAAATATTTATTTAAATTGAGAATTTCCATAAAATTGTTAATTTCTATTTAATATTGTGAAAATTCCATTTGTGAAAAGTTAAGAATTTTTGAAAAGTTAAGAATTTATTCGTAATAGTATGATGTGTATAGTTGACCTGTTTGATTTTAATGTTCTGTATTATTGCCGATCGCAAATAAATGAAAACAAGATGTTGTTTGTTTAATATTTAATTTCTCAATTTTGTTCTTTTACAAAATAATCTATCTATCTATAATTTCCCATCAAAAACTTGGTCATGACACCTCATTATTTTTAGCATTACCTAATAATGACAGCTCGTTACGTCCAGCATTATTTTGAAGTATGAAATAATTACTTCCTTATAATAAGTAGGTATTGGTGGTAAGTTAGATTTCATAGATCTTCATATTTTAAAAATTAATTTTCTACATTTTTGTGGTTAGTCAGAGAATAGCAGTGCTGTTGTTATCGCAGTTTAGTTATTCAGGCTTAAAGAAAAACAACCCTAAATTCTGTATTCAGATTGTTAACAAGTCGATACAAAATATATAATTTAATAAAAATGTTGTTTTCATCACTTACTAAGTCCATTATTGATAATACATTATTTGGGTAGTTATCAATAATGACTTATTTGTAAAACTCGTTTAGAAGTACTTATTTATTAACTTTTCGTAAGCGTTCGTGGAAGTAGTTATTTTCTTACAATTCCTTTATAAAAATAATTAGAAACGGATCCGAAAAATAAGTAGTGAAGGTTTTTGGTTTTGCATTATTCCCCACATTACTTGGTAATGAGAGTTTTTGCTAGGTTAATACTCATTTGGCAAAAAGACCATTTTATGTATTCATTTTGTAGTTTTAGAAGACTCCATACAACAAATAGCCAAATTTAAGAAGGGCATATCTGTATGAGTTTGCTCATCTTCGAAATTGTTCATAGGGGAATATTAAAATTAATGATATGACCATTATTTTCAATAATTTTTTATTTATAAAAAACATTTTAATAAAATAATTATAATCGAGCTGGCGAAGTTTGCCAGCCAAGTGTTTTGCTTCGAAAACTTTGTTACACAAAACTAATCTAATGTTATATTAAAAATTGCTCAAAATTAAATATTTTATTTTCACCCCCTTCGAACATTCTTATGATGAATCAGCATATGGAAACTTGTGACCCTTACAATTTAGTTATAAGATGTGTTCATCAATATCACTTAAAACACTACGAGGAACGTTTTTGTGAAACAATTTATTATTCCTCCTCACTGTAGGAATAGTAAAAACACCCCTAAACAGCGGTTTAACGGACCAAAAATGTTCTATAAAAATATTTCCCATCAAATCTATATATATAAAAGAGTTGCGTTACTAACTGACTGACTCATCATTGACCAGCCCCCAGACCAAACGGCTGAAGCCAGGGTCATTAAATTTTCAGGGTATTTCCCAAATATGACGTAGACGTCGACTAAGAAAGGGTTTTACGAAATTCGTACTTTTATGGGGTAAAATGGGACAAAAAGGGATAAACATCGAACCTTCGTCCTGACTAAACGGCAGTAGCTATAAACATGAAATTCGGTGAGTTCCTTGCAATGACCATGCAGACGAGCCACAAATACGGATTTTTCGAAATTTGTACTTTTAAGGGGCGAGCGGGACAATAAAGGGATCAAAATAGTACCAACTAAAGTATTACAGCTAGAATCGTGAAATTTGGTATGTATATTCCTCTGACCATATAGAAACGAAGTAAAATCGGATTTTTCGAAATTTGTACTTACTTTAAGGGAAGAGCGGGATAAAAATGGAACCAACTAAAGTATTACAGCTAGAAACGTGAAATTTGGTATGTAAATTCCTCTGACCATATAAAAGCGCAATAAAATTGGTTTTTTCAAAATTTGTACTTTTAGGGGGTGCACGGGAAAAAAGGGATAAAAGTTGTACCAATTTAAGTATTGCAGCTATAGTCGTGAAATTTGGTACGTAAATTCCTCTGACAACGTAGAAGTGCAAATCTAAATAAATTTTTCGAAATTTGTACTTATTATGGGTGTGCGGGACAAAAAGGGATACAAATTGTACCAACTAAATTATTGTAGTTAGAATCGTGAAATTCGGCGTGTACATTTCTCCGACCATGTAGTCGCGCAACATAAATGGATTTTTCGAAATTTGTAGAGTTAAGAGATGAGAGGGGTAAAAAGGGATAAAAATGGTACCAACTAAAGTATTACAGCTAGAATCGTGAAATTTGGTATGTAAATTCGAAATTTTCTTATAGGGGGTGAACAACAAGGGATAAAAGTAGTACCAACTAAAGTATTGGAGCTATAGTCGTGAAATGTGGTGTGTAAGTTCCTCTGGCAACGAGAAGAGCAAATCTAAACGAATTTTTCGAATTTTGTACTTATAAACAATGAGCGGGATAAAAATAGTACCAACTAAAATATTTCAGCAATAGTCGTGAAATTTTGTGTTTACATTTCTCTGACAACGTAGACTTGCAACATAAATGGATTTCTCGAAATTTGTACTTTTAAGGTGTGAGCGGGACAAAAAGGGATAAAAATGGTACCAACTTTAGTATTACAGCTAGAATCGTGACATTTAGAGTGTAAATTCCTCTGACCATATAGAAGCGCAGTAGTTTGATTTTTCGAAATTTGTACTTTTAAGGGGTGCGCGGGACTAAGAGGGATAAAAATGCTGTACAATCCTTTAATTACGTAAACGCGGACATAAATGGATATTTCAAAATTTGTACTTAAAAGGGGGATACGGGACAACAACGAATAAATGTGTTACCAATTGAAGTACATATTCTTAGGGGATCAAAAACACATGTTACCTATAGTGATTTTTCAAAATGTGTACTTTTTGGAAAAGAAGTGCAAAACGTGCATACGAAGTAGTTCAGCTAAAATAATGCATATCGACAAGCACATTCCTTTGACTGTGTGTGAGTGCTGGCTAATAGGAGGTTTCCAAATTACTATATTAGATTTATCTATATCCACCAAAAGAAAATTAAATAAATACTATCCAAAAACAAAGACGGATTAAATTAACAAATAACTGGCTTTTTCGCGTGCGAAGAAGCGGGTACTGCTAGTTCTACTATAAGTCTATGAATACTCCAACTCAAATTTTAACTTAAATGTCAGAAATAAGTCAAAACTTAAAATTCATTTTAGAGTTATTTTCGTACTTTATCCGAGTTTGTGCTAAATTGTCCCGCAAAACTGAATTTTAGGGGAGTGAATGGAAAAAATATTCTGGGTCAAATTTCACTATAGTCACCGAACAAAAGAAAGCTGTAGAAATAATACAAACAAAATAAAATATCAGTACCAATTTGGGTATTTAAAAACCAAATTATTTATTTAATTTTCCCTTAACTCTGGGTAATACGGTTATCAAACAATGCCCAGCATATATCAGCTCTAGTTGAATGAATACACTTGTCTTTATAACGTTCTTCATTAGGGGCACATGTTTGATGAAATCGTTCAGCTTGGTTATCGGTTTCTGATGCCAACTGATTTAATCCCCGTAAAAAATTGGAAATTGTTTATATTTCTATTATTCCGTTTGTTTTATTTTGGTTTGTAATAATTGTAAGTATTTGAGTGATATTCGAAAAGGAATTTTAATTTGTTTGGGAGAATTACTAGTTTATGGGTATTTGCTTTGAAACGTCGCATAGCGGCGGATTTGATAGGCAAAAAATAAATGTTTCGACAATTTCTTTTCAAAAATCAAACGATATAATAGAAGCAGTATTTCGCTGAGAATAATTCATAAAATGTAATATTTTGTCTTAGAAAAAATCTAGTGAAGACACCTAAATATTGTAGCACTGCTAACATCAAATGTCGTGTAAATGGAAATAAATAAAAGTTATTTGGATTGCGATTTTCCCTTACCCTTCTGAAGACGGCTAATAAATGACTTTGTAAATAAATTTGCATTCAACAAAATATGAGTCTTGAGGCAGGACAATATCATAGTTAAAATTAATCGGGATATTATCCTGGATTTATATTTTCACAAATTTATCGATTGTGTTCAATTCCTTTTTGAAGACAAATCGCAATTTTTCGACTCCAATAGTGAGAAACCCTGTAAACTGGGAGCGATTGTATTAAAAGTTTTTGGACTAGCTTGGCTCCTTTGTTCTTTGACACAGGTTTTTTCCTTTTTGCATGTTTATGTTAATATTGTGGCAAGGACTTGTTCACATCTATGAGAATAGGCTTTTTAAGTGCCTGTGAAAGATTAGTGCTCCTGGGCGTTTGGATTTGTAAACTTCTTCTTTTGTAAACCTAACTTCTCCTCCATCAGGCTGGAGGCATATTAGGCAGTAATAAGTGCCAGTTTCGTTTGCAATCGAAACTCAAGAGAAAATGAAAATATTAGTGTAGCTTTCGGTCGCAGCTAAATTGGATGACAAACAAAAAAAAATATCGCGAAGATTAACTTTCTATACTTTTGCCAGAGTTTTTGTGGGCATCTTCGTTGGTTCATTCGGTCGGTCTTTGTTTCGTGTCATTATCTCAATAATAAAAGCAATGATGTTTCATGGCTCCTCATCATCACCTTATAAAGATCATGATCTTCATTAGCAGCATCAAAAAGTCATTATTGGCCAAAGTAAAATCTAAAACATTGCCAAACACCAGCACTAAAGGTGGCCGCTATCGGTGCTGCTGCCGCTGCTGCTAATGGTTGGTTGCAGCGTGCCCTGTACTTGCAACTACCACGCCGTGCCGTGGTGGCAACATCTCCAAACGAACTTGAACTTTATATTCTGTTAGTGGCCGTGGCAATTTTTTTTTCTTACCTTTACCTTGGCTAGGTTTACTTAGCCATCAACTGGAAGGCTTTGGTGTACGGAATAGTTTTTTTTTACAACACTCTGCTCACTTCACTTCAATGTGAAATGAGTTTATGTTGTTGCTGTTGCAAATACTTGTTGCAATTTACTTAGTTGCTGTTGCCGTTGTTTTTGATTTGTCTTCTTTTTTTGTGCTGTAGCAAACGTAGAATACGCCGAGGACTACAACTCGGGCAGAGCAACAACAGAAAAAGAAAATATTATCAAGCCATATTTTAAGTTGCAACATTTGCATCTCTTGTTGTACGAGTACAAACAACATTCGCTGCCCCAACAATAACAGCAACATCACCAGCAACAGCAATAAATGGCATTTTATTCTTCTTCCTTTTCCTCTTCCTCCTGCTCCAGCTCTCGTCTTTGTCTTTTCTTTACATTTTTTATGGCACATTATGGTGCGCTTTACTAGCATTAATGGCTAGAAATCACAGAGCAGCCACTACCACGGAAAGTAATATCAGCGGCGATAAGTTTGGCCAAGTCGAATCTTTTTCACTCCCTACTCCACCAAAAGGCTAGTTTACACATTCATACTAATTCATCCTTATTGGAATGCTAATAAGATATTTGGAATAATAATCTCTAGGACTTAACATTGTAAGCTGGAATAGTGGCTGGAATACTCTCGTACCAAATCTTGATATCTAGGCTAGCTTACACTCACACTAATTCATCCAATGATAACCTAACTTTGCTATCTATCGCAGGTCACCAGCAACATCAATGAATGGCATTTTATTCTTCTTCCTTTTCCTCTTCCTCCATGCTCCAGCTCTCGTCTTTGTCTTTTCTTCAAATTTTTTATGGCACATCATGGTGCGCTTTACTAGCATTAATGGCTAGAAATCACAGAGCAGCCACTACCACGGAAAGTAATATCAGCGGCGATAAGTTTGGCCAAGTCGAATCTTCAACACTCCCTACTCCATCCAAAGGCTAATTTACACTCTCATTCAACCTTATTGGAATGCTAATAAGATATTTGGAATAATAATCTCTAGGACTTAACATTGTAAGCTGGAATAGTGGCTGGAATACTTTCGCACCAAATTTTGATATCTAGGCTAGCTTACACTCACACTAACTCATCCAATGATAGCCTAACTTTGATATCTATCGCAGGTATCTTTACTCTGAGTATGATAATTTTCCATGCAAATGAGTATAAAAAGTGATCTGGTGTGATGAGACTTTATTTAATATGAGCAAGAAGAAAGGACATCAATATTATTTGACTAATTGCCAGCCACTTTGATCATATCCTTGGTGCGACATTGCCGTTTTAATAGTTTGTCTCGCATAGTCTACCAAACGGAGTGGCAAACTGCACATGCCTGCCATGAAATTGTGGCGGATATGCCAAGAGTAGCATTGATTCAAAGTCATTGCGCGAAATGATTTTCACTGCTTGCAACTATTACGAATTATTCTGCATTTTCAGTGGTACAACAACTTGGCACATTAGTTTCTCCTGCCACTTATGTCGGCTAAATCGAGACTAAGACCAAGATTCATTTCAAAACCTATCATTCATCTTTAATAAAAAATAAGCGACACGAATTTTAAGTATGTGAAGATAAATTCGTCCCGCAAGCGCGCTTGCCTGCACATCCGACTTGTGGAACGTATTCCAAAAAATTGCGTTTTGCGGTCCCCCATTTGGACCTTTCTGGTCAGGGCGAACGAACTTCTTGGATGCCACATTTTAGCCCTAGGGAAGCAGATTACAGAAATGTACTTTACATATCTCCAGCTCCCCAGGAGCTAAAATGTGGCACCATAGTTTTTCATGAAGAAATATCTCCGATTCGGTATGGTGGCGGGTCATATAAGGTACATTTCTGTAATTATATAAAAAATGCGAAGAATTTAAATTTTTATATTATTTTTAGCATAAAATCATTTTTTGGAATACGTTCCACAAGACGGATGTGCAGGCAAGTGCGCTTGCGGGACGAATTTAACTTACAATTTATCTTCACATACTTCGAATTTGAAACCTAGTAATTTGATGTATAAGTTGCAATTTGAAAAAGTTTTATTTGCAACTTTGGAGTCTTTGGTGACCCCTCCCACTGAAATTTTCCGGAAAATATTTCCGTAGAACATTATAATCCATAAATGTCCTTTTTGAAAGGACTATTTTGATTTCCTCGAAAATGGGTCAAATTGGCTCCTAAAGAGAGAAGCTAGAGGGTTAAGATCTTCCACAAAAATGTTCGCAGTAAATTTGTACTCAAATCAAGTAAATATTTACTTAAACTGAGGACAATTTTGCTGATTTCTTCCTTAAAACAAGTAAATTTCTACTTAAACTGAACAAACGTTTTTTTTTAACTAAATAATGCAAGCAAATATTTTTGCTTCAGTGTATCCAAAACTAATACAAAAATGACAACATGAAATATTTCTCAAAAGTTCCATGATAGCTTTGCCATAAAGAGTTGAGCTGCGCAGGCCAGATAGGCGTCTTCGCAGTGGTTGTTTAGAATAATACTTGAAGTATTTATGAAATAAGTCTCTGCAAACGAATGAGAATTGCTTCTTAGATTAATATTCACGAATTTTCAGAACAATTCAAGTGATTTTTTTCATAAATTCTTAAATATATGAAAAACTCGTCGCCATAAATTTCAGCGAAAATATTAAATTAATTTTAGGAAAAAGCTCATTTTTTTAAGTTAAAATTTCCTAAATGGAGTTTTTTCCATACAAAAAGTTTCTGATTTTTTTCCTTACCTGAATTTACTCAATTGTACGAATTTTTTATTAGCTCCAAAGAAATATTTTGAAAGTAAATTTACTACCCTATTTCTAGTAAATGAACAATTTACTATGGCTTTAAAAGAAGGAATTTTACTCATACTTAGTTAATTTGCCAGTTTTTTAGGAAATGTTTACTGTACTGGAGTAAAATTGTTAAACAAAATTCTAGTTTTCTGAGTTTATGTCCTAAGTTATGAAATTTAGAAAAAAGTAGCCTTGTCGGTACATGGTGGTGTTGTTCGACAATTAATCTTCAAACATCAGATTTTTTCCATATTTTGTTTTAGCAAAAGTAATATTTTGTCTCAGTGTCGTCATTTAATTATTGTAACAAGAAAACTGATGAACATTTTCATGCAACTCAGTAGCTTATGTATGTACGATATTTTCATTGATAACATTCTAACGTATTTTTATTTAAAAACAAGTAAGGAAAGGCTAAAGTCGGGCGGGGCCGACTCTATCATACACTCCACTTTCTATCCGAATACAATTCCATTCGGTGAAAAAGTGAAAACGGGTTTTTTTGTATCCTGTAAATGTATGTGTTTGACAAAAAATGTTAAATCGGAAAGGACATTAGTATGAGGATGTATTGAAACCAGGAACGAAATAGGTGAAATATAAAATGTATAGTTTGGCCAAAAACGGTAAAACTTTTGGAAGCAACATTAGTATTTGGGCTATATTTAAATCAAAACCGATCTTACCCACTTTCACCATAGTTATGTTTAGTTGGACTATAAGATGTTGTGTCAAATTTAAATAAAATCGAGTATAATATGTGTTTTCTAGAGCGGAAAATGTCAAATCGTGAGCGACATTTGTATGGGGTCTATATCTAAATCTGAACCGATCTTACCCAATTTCTGTATAGGTGTTTCTAGTTGGATTATAAGATGTTGTGCCTAAATTTAAAGAAAATCGAGTACAATATGTGGTTTCTAGAGAGGAAAATGCCAATCGGGAGCGACAATTGTATGGGGGCTATAATTAAATCTGAACCGATCTTACCCACTTTCACCATAGGTGTTTCTAGTTGGATTATAAGATGTTTTGGCAAATTTAAAGAATATCGGGTACATATGTGTATGTGTAGAGTGGAAAATGCCAAACCGGGACCGACATTTGTATGGGGGCTATATATAAATCTGAACCGATCTAGTCCACTTTAGCCACAAGTGTTTCTAGTTGGATTATAAGATGTTGTGTGAAATTTAAAGAAAATCGGGTACAATATGTGGTTTCTAGAGTGGAAAATGCCAACCCGGGACCGACATTTGTATGGGGGCTATATATAAATCTGAACCGACCTTATCCACTTTCTGCATAGGTGTTTATAGTTGCATTATAAGATGTTTTGCCAAATTTAAAGAAAATCGGGTTCATTATGTGGTTTCTAGAGCGCCAAATGTCAAATCGGGAGCGACTTTTGTATGGGGGCTATATCTAAATCTGAATCGATATGCCTCAAATTAAATAGAGTTCATCCTTGATCCACAAAACTTGTTTGTGCCAATTTTTGTTAAGCTCGGACTATAATTGCGACTTGTAATTTGATTACAACAATAGATGGACAGGATACGTACGTCAATAGACAGACGGACATTGTTAAATCGATTCAAAAAGTGATTCTAAGCCGATCGGTATAATTAACAATGGGTCTATCTCGCTTCCTTTTGGGTGTTACAAACAAATGCACAAAGAAAGTGTATAAAAAGCATCTAACAAAAAAGCGTTCATCAAATTCGGATTTCATAGAATGTTTCATTAGCAACAACCCATACAATTTTCAATGCCCGGTAGTACTATCTCAAACTCCTATATTTGTTTGTCATGAGAGTTAATAAAATTCCGGTCCACCATATAAGAAAAAATAATATTATGAACCATCCTAATGTTCTAATGCTCAGTCTTTACATTATTGCATTACTGCGCCATCTATATGTCAAGTAAGGGTAGTTCTGGGATCGCCCTCGTAGCACGCAATTTGAAAATAAGTTTTCAATGTTTCCCACACGAAAAGTGTCAATTATTTCTGATCTTTTCCAAAGGAAATCATCTGTTAGTGTCAAAATAGCAACTAGGAAATCAATAGATGTCGCTCTCTATACAATCATTTCAACACCTCGTTCCACCAAAACCACGGTGTGGCAATGACTGTTATTTTCTACAGCTCGTCATGCTTTGCATGCATTTTCAGTTACAATCTTCCTTTGGCTAGTATTTTATTTTAGCTGTATCGAGACTAAGTAGTAGCTCCTCTCCCTCTTGTTCTCTTTGCGCCATCGACACTACTTTGGATTTTTGGTGTTGCTGTCGGTGTTTGTTTGTTGCAACCTTTTGGCATTTTTTTCTTCTTCGTTGCTGCAGCGGCTTTGTGGCATTTTCAATCCTGATTTCTACTTGTACTTGCATCGCTTGTTTTCCGCTCCTCCTGTTGCAGGCTCTCTAATGCCACTTTACATCTTGATCTCTTGGGGTCCGAGTGGTGGTAATTTTTCCATGTTGTCGTTGCAATCACTATTACAACAAATGCTAAATGCTAAATTGTTACTAATGTTTGTTGCACACATCCTCCGTTGTGCCAATATTTATGCATGGATATATGTATGTACTCGTATGTCCAATTGGCGCCAGGATTGAAGTGATAGGATTTGGGAGGAATCACTGAATATTTTCTTTGCAGAAATATTGATAAACTTCAGCACTTTAGAAATATGTGAATTAAAGAGAGATCAGATCGGGGAAGAATTTGTCCTGGAGCTACTATATTTGAATCCGTTCAGATTTGCTTAATATTCAAGGGCATCCGTCCTTTTCTCATCTTTCTCATCCTATATCCATATCAAAATCTCCTATAGGGGTTTTTTAATCATTGAAAGATGAGATATCAACAGATCCTAAAGATCTCCTTGTATTCTTCTTACTTAAAGATCTACTTCCTCAATCCCCCACAACTACCTCTTCAACTTCTGTTGTCCCAAAACAACAACACCCTTTTGCACCAATTCCATTCACGGGTACACATGTTGGCATGTGGTAACTATTTATTGTAATTGCTAATAGCATTAATAGCCTGCCTCGTATTTGTAGTTGTGATACTGATGGCTCTGACAGTACAAGAACAGCGGTAGCTCGATTCAATTTGATTCGATTTCCACTTCGTATTGGGGGGGATTTTACATTCACCGAGACAACGACGACAAAAAATAGATCAAAAACTAATTCTGGCCAAGACAAGTGATAATCTTGTGTTTTACAAATTTCCAACCATTTGTTAGAGAGAGAGATTATCTCTTCATGTCTGAGGATTATCGAATTCCACATCTCGAAACAAATGGTGAGGGGGGGTCCATTAATCATACCCTCATTATTTGCACTCTCTCTCAGTCTGCGTTTCTCTAAAATATGGTAATAATTCAGCTTAAAATAGTTTCGAGCTCCTAGGTTTGTCTGAATTTATTCGATCTTGTTTTCTTTTTTTTTAATTCTACCCATGAACTCATTCGCTTATAATCGAATAATTTGCGTCGGATTCGAGCATCTTTTCCATTAACATTTTTAGTAGACTTCCGAGACTAATCGCACTCGATAGTACGATAAGGAAAGACCTTCTTAGATATGAAGGAAAAAAACCGAACTGAATTAAAATCTAATTTTCCCACATTATCGCGATGAGGAAAGAAAGAGGAAAATTTCAAAAACTTAACTGAGATGCCAAACTAACAGGTCGGACTAGAATAATGCACAACACAAATTAAGTAATTAAAGTGGAACAAATTTATTGTTAGAACGAAAATAACAAGGTTCTGACAATGGATTCCGATTGCGGGGGGCAAAAAAAGAATATACGAGTATCGAATAGAGGTCATTTTATTTCTTCCTTTTTACACATTCTTATGACGAATCGTCATAGGAAACTTTGTGATCCGTACATTTTAAGCATAGAATGTGCCCAGCAATATTACTTAAAACACTACGTATAACATTTTTGTGGAACATTTTAATCCTCTAGCTCTCCGATATAGATGTCTTTTTGGTTCCTTTTGTGCAAAGGGGTAAAAAACATTCCTTAAACAGCAGTTTTTTGGATCAAAATTATTAACAGAAAAAAATCTACTATGATGAGCCTCTGAATACACAAAAGATCAAAAAAAAATTAAATTCATTTTAGGATTAATTTCATACTTCTTTCTAATTGGTGCTAAACTGTCCCATAAAAGTGATATTTAGGGGGGGGGGTGTGAATGGAAAAAATCTTCTATATAATCTTCACTATAAGTCACCGAACAAAAGAAGGCTGTAGCAATGCTACCAAATGAACATAGATGCAGGAAAATGGCGGCAGGGGTTGTCTAATACCACCCAAAAATTGTTTACCACCCCAGGAATTTCAGTTAGAATTTTTTAAAAAATTTTCAATGTCAAAATTTGGGGTGTTCCCACAAAGTCCTTTTGTACAACTTCGGATCTAATTCTGCATGTTTGAAGACTTTTCAAATATGTGAAGAATACATCCCACGCGGGAGCTGAACTGCACATCCGTCTTGTGGAACGTATTCCAAAAAATGTTTTTATGCTAAAATTAATATAAAAATGAAAGTTTTTCGCATTTTTAAGCCCTCAACCTCCAAGATGGGGTATACTAACTTTGTCATTCCGTTTGTAACACCTTGAAATATCAACCTGAGACCCTTTTATATATTCTTGATCGTCGATCTATATTCGATGTCCGTTCGTCAGTCTGACCGTCTGTTGAAAGCACGCTAGCATCTAAACGAAAGGAGTTAGGACGTCTAAATTTTCAATAAAGCCATCTTATAGTCGTATATCGGTTGGAATTAAAACTGGGCGAAATCGACCCAAAGATCAACATTTTTCCCTCACAAGGACTAAAAATACCTATAATAACCCCTAACATTTTAGAGTATTTAAACATATTTTTATACACTCCACGAGAGTATTATGTCTTTGTGCATTTGTTTGTAACACCCAAAAGGAAGCGAGATAGACCCATTGTTAAGTATACCGATCGCCTTAAAATCACTTTCTGAGTCGATTTAGCAATGTCCGTCTGTCCATCTATTGTTCTAATCAAATTACAGGTCGCAATTATAGTCCGATCTTAACAAAAATTGGCAAAAGTAAGTTTTGTGGATCAAGGACGAACGCTATTTAATTTGAGGCAAATCGGTTCAGATTTAGAACAAATGTCGCTCCCGATTTGACATTTTCCGCTCTAGAAACCACATATTGTACTCGATTTTCTTTAAATTTGGCACAACATCTTATAATCCAACTAGAAACACCTATGCAAAAATTGGATAAGATCGGTTCAGATTTAGATATAGCCCCTATACAAATGTCGCTCCCGATTTGACATTTTCCGCTCTAGAAACCACATATTGTACCCAATTTTCTTTAAAATTGGCACAACACTTTACAATCCAACTAGAAACAGCTATGCAAAAATTGGATAAGATCGGTTCAGATTGAGATATATCCCCCATACAAATGTCTCCATGATAAGAATTTCCTATTTCTAGCTACTGCCGTTTAGTCAAGACGATGTTTATCCCTTTCGTCCAATTTTACCCGCAAAAAGCAGCAGCAGCTTGATTCAAAGTGGTGCCAAGAAAATGGCTGTAGCTATAATCCGAAACTAAGTTATATACGTTCCATTACGCGAGAGATGGGATGGGATAGAAATGGAACCAACAAATCGGTTGTAGCTGGAACGAAATTCGGAGCGTCTGCTCCTCTGACTGTGTGAAAGGTTGGTAGTGAAAATGGGTGAAATCGATCCAAAATGAACAATTTCGTCCCCAACAATGAATGTAAATATCGCCAATAGCCATTTATTTTATTTATGTTATATGAGCATAATTTGTTGAAGATTACTGCCTTTTTGAAAGTAAAGGGTGATTTTTTAAGAGCTTGATAACTTTTTTTAAAAAAAAAACGCATAAAATTTGCAAAATCTCATCGGTTCTTTATTTGAAACGTTAGATTGGTCCATGACATTTACTTTTTGAAGATAATTTCATTTAAATGTTGACCGCGGCTGCGTCTTAGGTGGTCCATCCGCTTAGTCCAATTTTGGCATTTCCACGTTTTTGAGTAACAGAGACCCAATTGGTGCGAACGGCGACGAATCGAAAATTGGTGGTCATCATTAACACTGGCCGATACAGCTGCGATATTTTCTTCAGTTCGCACTCTACGTGCTCTGCGTGTTGGTGGTTTAATGTCCAACAATGTAAATTTGGTGCGAAATTTAGTCACAATAGCCCGAATAGCCGCTTCAGTGGGTCGATTAAACTGACCATAAAATGGAAGCGCGCAATGAACTTTCTTAACAGAGCACGCATTTTGATAATAAAATTCAATAATTTGCAAGCGTTGTTCGTTTGTAATACGATTCATGATGAAATGTCAAAGCATACTGAGCATCTTTCTCTTTGACACCATGTCTGAAATCCCACGTGATCTGTCAAATACTAATGCATGAAAATCCTAACCTCAAAAAAATCACTCTTTATTTACTTGAAGTATTATTTTGATATATAGTCAACGACTATCATGCCATAAAATATTTTTGAAACTTCACCCTATAAGTCGACGAGATCCTTAAATTAATTAATTTTAATTCGAAGTTATGACAATAAATTATCTATTTAATTTAATTATATTTATTTTGTGGTTTCTACATACATACATCCATAGACCTTTTACATATCGAGGGCTTATATTCATAAGTGGTTATGAACAAAAACACAACTTTTCAGTAGAGCGAAAAACCCGATTTTCTCCTAAATTTTAAGATTAATTTTAATTCATTCTTCTACAATTTAATCTAAAAAGTATTACTAATTGCAACGATTAAAAAGTTTTCGAAATTTCCTATTATTCGCGGTTTTATGGTTCACACCCACTTTTGCATGTTTAAAATTTTGAAATAAGCACATAGCCATTAATGCTCAAATATATAAATAAGACTTATTGTAAAATCGTTTACGTTTTTTTATGAAATCTTGGCAATGTTGTGTAGAAACCGCATTTTCTGGGATGTACACAGCGTATTTAAAGATTCCAGCTTCATCCGTCAGATTGGTACCATTTTTATCCCTTTTTACAAATTTTTTACAAAAAGTGGATATTGCGATAATAGGGCATGGGAAACAAAAAAAAACAAATTGGATATTTTTGGAAAATTTTAATTTTCGCGGCAAATATGGCTAAAATGATATTCACACATGACATTTTTGTTTTATGATTTTCTCACGTTGTTTTTTAAGTACCAATGTCACCAATGTAGTCAGTCGCGAAAATCGCTAGAATTGTTGAAAAATCTGAAACTTTTCTGACAAAAATATTCCCCATGAAGTCAGCAATCACATGCCTAAAAAATAATTGGTTATTTTCAATAAAATAAAAAATTATGCAGGTTTTTCTAAAGATACTTTTCACAATTTTTGACTTTACAGCCACTACTTATCCTATTTTAGCCTGATAACTTGTGAAACAAAATGCTATTAGCGACTAGAAAAAAGTTGTAAACAAAATCGTTGTAGCGAACTACAACCTTCAGTTATATGCTGCTCCAATTTTGAACTATTTTATTTATATTATTTTTATGTTCATAGCCACTTAAGCAGGCACAAGCTAACGTGTGAGTTGATAGCCAAATCAGAAAAATATGAAAAAGTGGCTTTAGAGAAAAATTTCTGCTCCAAATTTATTTGACAGATGTCAGATAAGCCCTCGATATAGACATTGTTTTCTTCTTTAAAACGCTAGCTATTAAAAAATAAAACCGAAAATGTTTCCCCATTTTCTATGATTTTTTTTGGGTGCCAGCAAAAAATTACTTTTTTTTCGAAAAAAAATCCATTTGTTCTCAATTTTATTGTGTTCCCAAACCACTGTTTCTATGTGAATGTGAAATTTGTAACTAACTTTAATTGGACTTATATGTCCAATTAAAGTTAGTTGGATCTATTTTTCCAAAATGAGAGTACAAAAATTTACAAAAAAATATATCAATTTTTATACCCTCCACTTCCATGATGGGGGTATATTCACTTTGTCATTCCGTTTGTAACACCTTAAAATATTCATCGGAGACACCATAAAGTATATATATTCTGGGTCGTGGTAAAATTCTAAGACGATATAGTCATGTCCGTCTGTCTGTCTGTTGAAAGCACGATAGCGGCCGAACGAAATGAGCTAGGAGGTTCACATTTTTCCTAAATGTGTCTTATGGTTGCAGATCGGTTGGGATTGAAAGTGGGTGAAATCGGCCCAGAGGGAAAAATTTTTCCCTAACAAGGACTGAAAATATCCCTAATATTTAGAGTATTTCAGCATGTTTTTTGAACATAATAGCTTGTATTTACTTGATATTTGCAATTCGCATTCCCTTTATAGCATAAAAGGGCACCATAGAGCGATTTTTATTTGTAGGGGGCGAAATGGGACGAAAAGGGGTAAAAATAGTACCTATCAACCGACAACAGATAGAAACACGGAATTTGGCGTGTGCATACCTCTAATAGAGTAGATACATAATATACAAGTATTTTTTCTAAATTTGTACTTTTAAGGGGTTAAATGGGGATAGAGGGATAAAAATAGTACCAACCAAACTGCGGCACCTAGAATAATGAAATTCGGTGTATATATTCCTCTGATTGCGTACACACATAAAATAAAGGAAATTTTCGAAATTCGTACTTTTAGGGTGTAAAACGGAAAAAGGGGATAAAAATTGTACCAAACAAATGGATGCAGCTAGAACCATGAAATTCGCGGTATACATTCCTCTGACTGAGTGACACGAAAAAATAACGTTTTTCCAAATTCGTACTTTCAAGGGATTCAATGGGAGCAGAGGGATAAAAATGGTACCAACTAAAAGACCTTGCAAACCGCTGAAGTTGATATCATGGAATTCGGTTTATATATTCGGTGTTTATTTGGTGGTCTGACTATGAAGACTCGAAACAAAGTTTTTTTTCAAATTTGTACATTAGGGCGGAGAATGGGGATATCTTTAAAATTTGTAATTTTCTTATCAAAATAATGCAGTCACTTTGTCTGTATCTGAAAATGCTTCCCCTAATGGCGACTGACAATCGTCCAATATTTTGTTCACTTTCACAATTACAGCATTGTATTTATTTATAGTAGTAGATTTTAAACAGTGCGCATAAGTATACATTATAGTTTGAAATAGTAATCAAATATAGTAATGTGCATAAACATATCACAATTTTCGTAATATGGTTCTGTATGTCAACATCCTTTAATCTTCTGGTAATACTGTGGAATGCACTCCGTGGTGGAGGGTATATAAGATTCGGCTCGGCCGAACTTAACGCCTTCTTACTTGTTTAAAAACAAATTATCGGTAATAAATTAAAAAATTTATCCATATAAAACTTAAAAATATATCCATTTTTTGTTTTGATTTTCAGTTTTTTTTTATTTTTTGGGTCTCTGATAAAATAAGCATCATCATGTCGCATTGTCTGAGTACCACCTGTCCCGTATGTAAACTAAACCAAACAGAACAACGGCGAAAGGTTAACATACAGTAACAGCATCATTAAATAATAGAACTTGGAGATTAGGTACCTCTTAAATACCCCTTATGGTGCACAGCAACATCCATTCCAATCCATTCCACAGACGAAACATTGTTGTAGTTACATACTCCACATCATCCATCTATCCCCGCCCGGGCGGGTATAAGTAGCGCAACCTAATGGATTAATGCCACTCGCTCGGATCGCATCCTATCATGTGTGGCTGTGTGTCTGTGCGTATGTATGTGCTGCCATACAGCAAGCAGTTCATTCTGGGCTTTTATAATAAATGAAATAAATGGAAAAAGTTAACAGTGGTTATAAAAACCAGGGAGGGGGAAGCTGCTCAGCTAAACGTAGCTACTAGGCACTCGTACTTTGGTATCTGTAGAACTTTTCAATTGGCCACGCTTTGGGTAGAAGAAGACTTGGCTGGCTAAGGAAAAACATCTTCGGAAATATTTGCACACAGACAGGCGGGGCTGACGGACGGGGGCACGGGACGGCGTGGATAGACAGACAGGTGTAACAGCAACAAGTTCATGAGTAATTTAACTCAATTTGAACATGGAATATTTTCATGGAGCAGAATTAGCTTCAAATATTCATGAGATGAGAATAATGACGAGCAGATGGAATGTCAAGATGTTTGCATTGAATATGAGTTGTTGATTAACATGCGATATTTAAGGTTTGTTGCGAGTTTTTCTTTGAGTTAGTATAGTCGTGAAGTATAAATAATTCGAAGCATTTCCAAGGTTATAAATGATCTAAATCACGACAATATTGAAAATATCTTGGGGAATTTTTTAAACTGCAGCTTCCGACGCATAATGTATATATGTATATATACAAAATATATACAAATACAAAATAAATAAAATAAATAAATAAATAAAATAGAATCAAAAAGTAAATAAAATAAAAAAAATAAATAATATAAAAAATAAATAAAATAAAAAAAAAATAATAAAATAAAAAAAACAAGTAAAAACCATCGATTGCATTCCACAGAAGTTATCGGTTTTCGTAGAAGTGTAGTAATATTACAGAAAAATATTATTTTTTAATATAGCTAAACCAAAACAAATACAAATATTGAAAAAAATAATTTTATAAATAAATATAATATTTTAATTATTTCAAACCATTATTTATTTCAAATCAAAAAATAAATATTCTTATATTTATATTTTCAAAAAGCTTAAATACCATAAATATTGGTAGATAGTGGGTGCTACAGTTGGTTGTGTTTCCATTCTATTTTAATTCCAAAAGTACAACTTTTGAAAATCCATTATCTCACCTAACTTCATGATTGAACCATTTTCTGTCGTAAAATTAAAAAGTACGAATTTAAAAAAAACTTTCTACTTTGCGTGTATATGCAGTCAGAGGAATGTATACACCGAATTCCATGATTCTAGCCGCACCCATTTGGTTTATACCATTTCTACCCCTTTGACGTTTCTACGAAATTAGAATTTCATCTTCTAGCTGTAGTCGTTTAGTTGGTACTATTTGTATCCCTCTGCTCCATTGTATCCATTGAAAGTACGAATTTCGAAAAATCCATTTATTTTCCGTGTCTACGCAGTCAGAGGAAATTATACTACGAATTGCATGACTCTAGCTGCGGTCATTTGGTTGGTACTATTTGTATCCCCCTTTTTCCATTTTAACCCCAAAAAGTACGAATTTCGAAAAATTCTTCTATTTTCCGTGTCTACGCAGTCAGAGGAATGTATACTCCGAATTTCATGACTCTAGCTGCGGTCATTTGGTTGGTACTATTTTTATCCCCTTTTTCTATTTTGACCCCAAAAAGTACGAATTTTGAAAAATCCGTGTATTTTACTTGTCTATGCAATCAGAGGAATGTACACACCGAATTTCGTGTTTCTAGCTGTTGTCGTTTAATATGTACCATTTTTATCCCTTTTTTGCCCCATTTCACCCCCTACAAATAAGAATCACTTTATGGTACACTTTTTTGCTATAAGGGGAATGCGCATACCAAATAGCAAGCAAATATAAACAGACATATTCAAAAAAAAAACGCTTAAATACGCCAAAATATTAGGGATTATTATGGGTATTTTTAGTCCTTGTGAGGGAAAAATTTTTCCCTTTGGGCCGATTTCGATCCCAACCGATCTACGACTATAAGACGCATTTATGGAAAAATTGAACGTTCTAGTCTCAAGGTGTTACAAACGGAATGCCAAAGTTAGTATACCCCCATCCTGCAGGTGGAGGGTATAATAGTAAAATTAAAAAATTCATAAACAATAAAATTAAAAAACATTTGAAAATGTTTTAAACCAATTTTGGACATGCATATAAAAATAAAATAAAAATTAAAATTATTTAAAAAACTTGGTGAGATTTTTTAAACGGATATTCGGAAAGTGAGTGGAGCTTCTCATTCGTCTGTGAGAATCATTTTGTTAAATGTTGTTGAAAAGCCGCTGCGAAGCCACCTGATGAAGGCTTTCACAGTATCAGAAACAAGAGTTATAAATATAAAGTTAAAATTTTCCGGATCAAAATTGGCTTATTCAAAAGTTATATGTTATTTGTCGAGTTTCCACTGTGCCTTTAGCATTACATATAAACTTTAAAACTTTCAGCATATTTTGTGATTTTTTAGCTCAGGTGTAATTTTCTTTTTCAACATTTCAAACAGAACACTGTCAGCACTCAATGTGGGTCATTTTGGGGTACAGTACAAGATGTTTGTGTTAAAAACCGGCTACATTTTTGAAACAAAGTTTTTAATTGATTCAAATTTTCAATTAGAATTTCCTATGGTGATTGCTTTCATTTATGTTTAAGGTTTATTGGTGGAACGTACTTACTTTCTGAACTGAGAATTAACCAAAATCGTAAACTTACCTATAAAGAAAAAGAAAATAGTAATTAAATATAATATAGCAGATTAGATAAATTACAAATATTGAATATAAAAATAAAAATTACTATAAATTCATTTCCATGTGAGTGAAGATAAATTCCGATTTTAAGTAGCAGAGACACAAACCACTGTTAAAACTGTCGGCTGTTAATGGTTCAACAGAGCTATGTTAAGCCGTTAACAGAGAAATGAGTGAATATAAATTCGGAATTTAAGTTGCAAAAACAAAAACCGTGTATACACCAAAATTCTGGTGTATGATTTGTGCGTCCATTGTGGCCAAATGGGAATACTTTACTCGATGGGACTACTATCAAATGAAAGCTAGTAACGTCTAGTTATATATGTGAAAATGAATTCGAATACAACTTGAAATAACAGAGCTGTTAACAGAGCTCTGTTGGGAGTTAACAGAGGAAACAAATTCAGGATTGTATGAATTTTAGAGTCATCTGAAATATGTGGGGGCCAAATTCGGATAGGGCACGCCCAGGGCTATCTGTGCTATAAGTTTTATTCACCCAATATTTTCCGTTTGGTTTCGGTGGGCTCACTTGTTTGAGCTCGATGGGCCCAAAATTATGCATCTACAAAATTCAAGATTGTATGAATTTTAGAGACATCTGAAATATGTGGGGGGCCAAATTCGGATAGGGCACGCCCAGGGCTATCTGTGCTATACGTTTTATTCACCCAATATTTTCCGTTTGGATACTATAATCTCCCATTGTTACCCTCCATCAGAATTTGTTTCCTCTGTTAACTCCTAACAGAGCTCTGTTAACAGCTCTGTTATTGCAAGTTGTATTCGAATTTATTTTCACATACATCGGCTAGTTTCACCTTCACCGAAGTTCTGAAAAAATCTTCAAAATATCAATTTTTAGCCAAAAACTTCAAAAATTTCTGGAGAGGATGATTAGTGCGATCACTATGGGAATACTTTAGTCGATGGGACTACTATCAAATTAACGGAAATTCCGCCTAGTTTCACTGTGTAAAGGCCAAAGTTCTGAAAAAATCTTCAAAATATCAATTTTTAAGCCAAAAAAAACTCCAAAATTTCTGGAGAGAATGACAAGTGCGTCCATTTTGGCCAAATGGAAATACTTCTAAGTGAAATCCGGTAGAGTCTAGTTTCAATATTCAACATTCTGAAAAAATCATCAGAATATAATTTGTTATCCAAGAAAAATAGCTATGTTGTGAGTTAATAGGTACCTAGCTTGCGTTCGAAGCATTGCTTTCTTGATTTTATTACTCCCTTCACTTTGAAATAAGACTCGTGGGCAAAGACTGTGGTCATTTTATGACATTATTGAATTGGGCGCAATAAAAACTTGGCTCATTTGCAGAACTGTTTGTGATGTGGAAATAAATTTTAAAAATCTTTCTTTAGGAATATTTATATAGATTTATTATGCCTCATTCAAAAGTTTTTTTGGAATTTCCATCGTTTTCTTATGATAGCGATTTTTATGGCTTGCAACGAGTTCAATTCAATGGTAATGTTTTGGGAAATTCCTATGCGCATATGATTTCGCCGAATTTTCCATGTTTCGTGAAGGAGTGATTGTGATTTTTATACTTTGTTGGTTCCTGACATCCGTATAGGGAATAGCCCGATTAGGACCTCGGACACAATTAAGTACCTTGGGGTAATTTTCCAAACCAATTTTGAGTTCTATAGGCATATGGATCACATATTGGCCAAGGTTAAACGAATTGTTTACCTCTACCATGCGACTTTACGACGCAGGAGGGTCTTAGTACCGATGTTAGGCTGCTGATCTATAAACAGATCATAAGGCCTATCTTGTCCTATGCTTTCCCCGTCTGGTTTGGAATCTCATCCGCCCAGATGGAGAGACTTAGGAGGTGGGAACGGCGTATACTGGTTTCTTGCCTGTGTTTGCCACCCACGATTGCTGAGGACGGAACTATAAGAAGACCTTCTTGTAGAACCATATATAACGCGGACGGTTTCGATCGGATTGACGTCTTTTTAATGAATGTGGCACTTCGGTTCCTAGATAGGTCTGCCTCCTTGGATAACGGACTGGTTAGGGATAGTCTTCAGCTAGATACCAATCTGCTAAGACTACTAGAGGATAACTACCGACCTCCTGTCGGTCTTTTGACTCTGGAGAGGGAGGGTATTTTGTATAGAGATGGTAAGCTCCTATTCTACCATCGAAGGTTAGGTAGTTTTGACTTGGACGATCTCGTATACAACACATGCCAATAATTGGAACAGACAATGGTTCACCCTATATTGTAAATAGTAGTTATAAGTGATAGTGTTAAGTGTTAATTTAAGTTTTATATATAAAAAAATGATGAGTAATTCCCTTTTTAGTAATTCGTATTTTGGGGGAAATTTTTTGATATATTATAGATTTAGTATAAGTGACATGTATGTATAACTACAACATATAAACGTTAGAATATATAGAACTAGAAAAATACTTTAAATATGTTAGTAATAATGTATGAATGACTAATGTTAGCTCTTAAGCGCATTTAAATATTGTATTAAGGACATCGAATTCAATAAAAAGAAATTTATAGATTGATCGCGAAAGCGAAAAGTGTTTTGAAAAAACATTCTTTCAGTGTTTTTATGAAATCGTATTATTTGGCTTTGAATGAATAAACACACATTTACAAAAATTAAAATGAATACCGTGTCTACAGATTTTTGAAGATTTTTTCAGAACTTTGGCCTTGACACGGTGAAACTAGACGGAATTACCATTAATTTGATGGTAGTCCCATCAACTAAAGTAGCTCCATTTAGCCACAATGGACGCACAAATTCACCTCTTCAAGTGTTTAGAAACTCTGTTAACGGCTTAACATAGCTCTGTTAACTCATTAACAGCCGACAGATTTAACAGTGGTTTGTGTCTCTGCTACTTCAATTCGGAATTTATCTTCACTCACAGTACAAATTGATATTTTGACGATTTTTTCAGAACTTTGGCCTATAGAAGGTGAAACTGCCTTCAATTTGATGGTAGTCCCATCAACTAAAGTATCTCCATTTGGCCACAATGGACGCACTAATCATCCTCTCCAGAAATTTTGGGAGGTTTTTGGCTAAAAATTGACATTTTGAAGATTTTTTCAGAATGGTAATCAGATGGTAGTCCCATCAACTAAAGTATCTCCATTTGGCCACAATGGATGCACTAATCATACACCAGAATTTTAGTGTATATACGGTTTTTGTTTTTGCAACTTAAATTCCGTATTTATCTTCACTCATTTCTCTGTTAACGGTTTAACATAGCTCTGTTAAACCGTTAACAGCCGACAGTTTTAAAAGTGGTTTGTGCCTCTGCTACTTAAATTCCGAATTTATCTTCTTTTATCTTACTTTCGTATAGCTTATTTAAGAAAAATTAAGAAATCTGTGTGCTTTTGTCCAACAAACATATTTTTAAAACAATTTTTAGCCATTTTTCACCTTTGACAGTATTATTACAGCATTGTTTTGTTCGGTTTGGTTTTGTTATTTGATTTGTATAGAAATTTGGACAAAAGTGAAGATTATTGGTCACAGCAACAAAAAACTAAATAAAATATTCTAACTTGTTAAGTTTGATCCAAAAACCAGGGAAATGAAAATGGGCTCACAAACTTTCATACAAGTGTGGGTACACAAATGAAAGGAAATTTCCTGTAGATGTCAAACTATATTTTTATACAAACTATATTTATATACAGCCAAAACTATATTTTTGTGGACCCAGTAGGCCCCAGAGCCGTAGTTTTGCTGTACTGAAAGACATTTTTGGTGGAGTTAAAATTAATATTGTCACCAGCCGTATAGCCAGCCTCCCTTTCCCAATCTTCCGTAAAATGTCCCCATTATTACAATTTTAAATTATTGACTTTAAACACACATTTTAAACGTCAAAAAATAACGCGAAATCGTTTTATTAACTCCATATCCATTCCACTATTCTCTGCAGATTTGTCAGCGTCTTTGAAAAAACACATCGCTGTGTTTCCATCACTTGAATATCCAAAATTTGATTACGACATGTCTATTAATAATCCTAGTTCCTTTCTGAATCTATTTTGTATATTAAGTTATCTTTGATTTAGTTTTAATTTATTGTAACTATCTCGAACCTGCAACTGCTAGTCTGTATGAAATTCGTATGGGTCGCATTTTTCATATATTTTTGTAACTCGTAATTTTTGTTTTTACACTGCACTTTAAAGCATAAATACAAAATTTACTTTTTGGAATATTCCGAAAATTGCAACTTTTGTGATTCAGAGAAAACTAACTTTTTGCATTGAACACATTTATATTTTTATGAAAAGAGAATGGTATTGTTGCTAGAACTGTTAGCAATAAAAAAATTAATTTTCGCTATAAAAAGTCGATTGAAATAATAAATAAAAGTTAAAAGATAAAAATTCCAATTGAAGAAAATTGTTTATTTACCGCCTTTTTTCTGTTTTCTATTATTCTTTCTTTTTTAAGACAGTTGACTATTTAATTTTCTTAGTTATATACCCAAAATAGCCACCATTCAGGTCATGTCAAAATTAAAAATTTAACACTTTAATTTGTAACCAATGAGATAATTGCGTGATTTCGATTTCTATATTAGGAGGATGAAATTCCAAAAACAGTCTGTTTTTTTAATGAAAGTTCTGATGTTTCTAACTGAGAAAAGAAAACATTTCAGATAGCATCTGAAATGTGTGTTTGATAACCCATCGAACAATTGTGTTGACGACTGACGAGAATCTGGAGCAAAAATAATCGATTTTGATGCCATTGTCGGTCAGACATCTAACCGAATATTGACGGTTGACAAGAATTCGGATCAATTTTCTAAATGAATATTTGTCGGGAAGATTCCTGTTGGAATTCGGTGGTAATAAATACGAATTTTTAGCGGTTGTATCGAACTCTAATAAAGTATCCGGAAATGCTTAGATATTTTTAAAGTAATGAAAGAAGTGACAAAATAAAACAAACGAAAAATAAAAACAAGTAAAAACGGCGTTAAGTTCGGCCTGGTCGAACCCTCCACCATGGATAGCATTCCACAGAGTATGTCGATTTTCGTAGAAGTGCAGTAATATTACAGGAAAATATAATTTTTTTAATATAGCCAAACCAAAACAAATACAAATAGTGAAAAAATAATTTTATAAATTTGCTAATTTTGGGTTCAGCTGAAGACTTCAGCACAACCTTTGGTTTTAAACCAAAATAAATAACAAGACATACAACATAACAGACCAACAATACACACGAGATACAGTGAAGAAGGGACATACCGTACAACAACAACCTTTGCATTGTTGCGAGCGATGCGAGCACATGCACAACATTGAATTGGCAAAGTGAGATTTTTAGTGTGTCGACTTAGTTCGGTGGAATATTTTGCTTATCAGCGCTTCTCATTTGTCATATGTGACCGCTGGTACTAATATGAACCCTGATTTAAGTCAAAGACATACATTCGTTGCGAAAGTTCTGACGAGATGGGGTAGCGCCCATCGAAACTGCGCAGTCAACTTTTAGCTGCAACAATAAGGGTCTCACTTTGCCTTTTTGCTAATTATGGGTTCTGCTGAAGACTTCAGCACAAACCAAAATAAATAACAAGACATAAATATAATATTTTAATTATTTGAAGACACGCTTATAACGCAAGGCTACCAATACGTCAATTCAAAAAATAAATGTTCTTATATTTATATTTTTAAAAGGCTTAAATATTCGTGGATAGTGGGTGCTACAATTGCTTGTATTTCCATTCTATTTTAATTACAAAAGTACAAATTTTGAAAATCCATTATCAGACGTACATAGTGCAAAATAACCTAACTTCATGATTCAACCAATTTTTGCCGTAAAAGAAAAAGTACGAATTTGGAAAAAACTTTTTATTTTGCGTGTCTATGCAGTCAGAGGAATGTATACACCGAATTCCATGATTCCAGCTGCGCCCATTCGGTTGGTACCATTTTTACCCCCTTGACATTTCTACGCAATTAGAATTTCATCATTCTAGCTGTAGTCGTTTAGTTGGTACTATTTGTATCCCTCTGTACCATTGTATCCCTTGAAAGTACGAATTTCAAAAAATCTGTGTATTTTCCGTGTCTACGCAGTCAGAGGAATGTATACTCCGAATTGCATGATTCTAGCTGCGGTTATTTGGTTGGCACTATTTATATCCCCTTTTTCCATTTTAACCCCAAAAAGTACGAATTACGAAAATTCGTCTATTTTCCGTGTCTACGCAGTCAGAGGAATGTATACACCAAATTTCATTATTCTAGGTGTAGCCGGTTGGTTGGTACCATTTTTATCCCTCCGTACCCATTGTATCCCTTGAAAGTACGAATTTGGAAAAAAATCTTTTATTTTTCATGTCTAAGTAGTCAAACGATTGTATACTCCGAATTTCATGACTCTAGCTGCGCTCATTTGGTTGGTACTATTTTTATCCCCTTTTTTCAGCGTAATCCCAAAAAGTACGAATTTCGAAAAATTCGTCTATTTTCCGTGTCTACGCAGTCAGAGGAATGTATGCTCCGAATTTTATGACTCTAGCTGCGGTAATTTGACTGGTACTATTTTTATGCCCTTTTTCCATTTTAACCCCAAAAAGTACGAATTTTGAAAAATCTGCGTATTTTACTTGTATACGCAATCAGAGCAATGTATACACCGAATTTCATTATTCTAGGTACAGCCGTTTGGTTGGTACCATTTTTAACTCTCTATTCCCATTTTAACCCTTAAAAGTACGAATTTGGAAAAAATACATTTTTATTATGTATCTACACAATTAGAGGTATGTACACACCGAATTTCATGTTTCTAGCTGTTGTCGTTTAATATGTACCATTTTTATCCCTTTTTTGTCCCATTTCACCCCCTACAAATAAGAATCACTTTATGGTGCACTTTTTTGCTATAAGGGCATACCAAATATCAAGCAAATATAAACATACATATTCAAAACACATGCTTAAATACGCTAAAATATTAGGGATTTTTATGTGTATTTTTAGTTCTTGTGAGGGAAAAATTTTCCCCTTTGGGCCGATTTCGCCCCGTTTCAATCGCAACCGATCTACAACTATAAAACGCATTTATGGAAAATTTGAACGTTCTATCTCCTTTCGTTTAGATGCTAGCGTGCTTTCAACAGACGGACGGACGGACGGGCGGACATGGCTAGATCGTCTTAGAATTTTATGACGATCTAGAATATATATACTTTATAGGGTCTCAGGTCATTATTTCAAGGTGTTACAAACGTAATGACAAAGTTAGTATACCCCCATCCTGGAGGGTATGTTCACTAGAGCGTACCAGGTTACAAGTAAAAAAAAAAAAGTTCGCCGTACACCTTCGAATATGAAGTAGGTGAAAGGTAGTTTCAAAAAAATTTTTTTTATTTTTTTATGCCGAACGTAGGGGTCGCGCTTTTACATTTTTCTATATAACTTCTGCATTTATAAACGGATTTTAAAGTGTGATACATCGATGTTTTTGTCCGATTTTTTTGTCTTTGAAGTCATTGAGCTCAAACATGATTCATGATTTTATGCGAGCTTTAATTTTCGATTATTAGAGTGGTACATTAGGGTAGTAGCAACTGAGAAATGATGGGTAAGTACCAGAAGGGGGTGCTTGAGCTCAATGACTTCAAAGACAAAAAAATCGGCCTCGTCGAGACAAAAACATCGATGTATCACACTTTAAAATCCGTTTATAAATACA
The DNA here is from genome assembly GCA_947397865.1 of Polietes domitor. Classification (NCBI taxonomy): domain Eukaryota; kingdom Metazoa; phylum Arthropoda; class Insecta; order Diptera; family Muscidae; genus Polietes; species Polietes domitor. Next base: position 74,373,779 of record OX377621.1, on the reverse strand, counting down.
AGTTATATAGAAAAATGTAAAAGCGCGACCCCTACGTTCGGCATAAAAAAATAAAAATTTTTTTTTTGAAACTACCTTTCAATAATACTTCATATTCGAAGGTGTACGGCGAACTTTTTTTTTGAGGTACGCCCTAATGTTCACTGGGATGTTTCAGTTTCATATGGCAGCAATTCGTTCGTGGGCAATTCAAATTAATTTCATAAATTCCGGAGTAAAACCCACACTCGACAAACGTTCAAACTGGACTGTTAACTCGAAGCCAAAGCAAAAACAAGCTAATCGAACATATCTGCAGCCGGTACGAATTGTGGATACACTACACCGTGGAATACTTCCGATAGAAATTCACTGAACTAAAAAGATAAATGAATAAATTGAATTTTATAAACCACCCTCCACCATTCAAGTGCATTCCATAGCTTTACCAGCAAATTGGCAGGATTCGACATTAGAGTTGATTTTCTTTATGACTGGATAATTATGCTGCGATAACAAAATCTTAGATGATAAGATAAAATTTAACTCAAAATAAAAATATATATTTGTTAAAATGGTAGCCAACAGCAATATCAAAGCTAATTTAAAAAAAAAATAATTATGTTAAAAATATTGGACTTAGTCTGGATAATTATCTAGAGTAAGTCAGAGGTGAAAAAAGTCAACACATTTTTTTTTTGAAAATTTGTTTTGTTACAAATATTTATATTGTAGTTGGCGAGAATGTGAACAAATAATTTTTTATTTTGAGCATCAAATTAAATTTTTTATTAACGTTCCCAGTGGGCTTCGTGTTAGAAACATAAATATTTTGTAGGTTTAAAATGGATATAAATATATTTTTAAATATTAAATTTCCAAAAAAAATGTCTACGAATTTTTCAATGTGTTACGAGTGCAAAGACAAACACAATATACGTCCCACACTCCCGTGGTGAAACGATGGTTGTTATAAAAATCAAAATAAAAACATTACGTTCACGAGTAACTTATTATGATATCAAATTATCTTCGGACATTGGAACACCAAAAGTGATGGCAACCAAACAACAAATGGCCAACAACGAGGAAGTCAGAGCTAGAAAAACTCAAACGAAAGAACCCCGCAAAAAGAACATCTCAAAACATCGCTACAGAATAGTTAAAATGAAGCAACAACAACAACACGAAACCAGTGACAGTAGCAGCGATAGCGACAGTGTGGCAGAATGTGAAACCGGTAAAGGCAACAACTGAGAGTGTGGCAACCTATTTTACACAACGACGACTACGACGACGAATGGGTGTAAACCGAAGAAAATGCCCAAGAAAATTTGTAGTAGCCTAACAAGAACCAAGAACCGTATGGACGGGTGGTGGCAGAACCAGAACCAGTCAGCCAAGCTAGCCAGCCCAGCTGGCGCACGGTGATTCCAAAGGATAAACTTTTTGCAATTTGTTGTATGCAATTGCTGTCCGATTTGTTTGCAATTTGTTGCAAGTATTTTGCTAAGCAAGAAGTACTTACGTAGATGCACCAATGCACTGTGGGCGATATGACAAAATGGGAAATACTTATGATCACATTTCACACAGACATAGGAAACACAATTTATGTAACGCATTGTCGTACATTGATTCCACAAAAACATTTGAGAGAATACATACTTTTGTAAAATAATTTAATGACTTTTTTGTAAAACAATTTAATATAGGAGATGGATTTTCAGACCCAAAATGTCCAAACACTTTTTACAAAAATTAGCTCATCATTCGAACGGTATTGACTGCTGCTACTTACTTTTTACAAAATTTTAACGCTACATACGAATTTCTTCAGTTGTCACTATGAAAAATCACAGAAAATACTAAAGGGTGATTTTTTAGCTATTTTTTTTGGCAACACTGGTTTAAACAGCTGACGCACGTTTCGTGTTTTGTTTCACTGTCAAACATCTTCAGTTTGGTCTATAATTTAACCTTGAACGAACGAACAAACGAACAACGCTTGCAAATTATTGAATTTTATTATCAAAATGCGTGCTCTGTTAAGAAAGTTCATCGCGCGCTTCCATTTTATGGTCAGTTTAAATGACCCACTGAAGCCGCTATTCGGGCTGTTGTGACTAAATTTCGCACCAAATTTACATTGTTGGACATTAAACCACCAACACGCTTACGTAGAGTGCGAACTGAAGAAAATATTGCAGCTGTGTCGGCCAGTGTTAATGATGTCCATCAATTATCGATTCGTCGCCGTTCGCTGCAATTGAGCCTCTGTTACTCAACAACGTGGAAAATTTTGCGGAAGGATTTAGGTGTGATGCCTTTCAAAATACAGCTGGTGCAAGAATTGAAGCCGAACGACCTACCACAACGTAAAATTTTTGGTGAATGGGCTCTTGGAAAGTTGGCCGAAGATCCACTTTTTTTACCGAAAAATTGTGTTCAGCGACGAAGCTCATTTTTGGCTTAATGGGTACGAAAATAGGCAGAATTGTCGATTTTGAAGTGAATATCATCTAGAAGCTTTGCAAGAGCTACCAATGCATCCAGAAAAAGTCACAGTTTGGTGCGGTTTATGGGCTGGTGGCATCATTGGACCGTACTTCTTCAAAGATGATGCGAATCGTAACGTAACTGTGAATGTTGAGCGCTACCGTGAGATGATATCCAACTTGTTTTGCCCAAAATGCAAGATCTTGACTTGCATGATATGTGGTTTCAACAAGACGCTGCCACATACCACACAGCACGCACAACAATGGACTTATTGAGAGGCGAGATCGGTGAACATTTTATTTCACGTTCGGGACCGGTCAATTGGCCGCCTAGATCGTGCGCTTTAACGCCTTTAGACTATTTTTTGTGGGGCTATGTTAAAGCTCATGTCTATACAGACAAGCCCGCTTCAATTGACGCATTGACAACATTGAAGCATTTATTCGTGAGATACCGGCCGAATGTTGGAAAGAGTATGCCAAAATTGGACTAAGCGGATGGACCATTTGTGGCGCAGTCAAGGTCAACATTTGCATGAAATAATCTTCAAACATTAAATTATATGGACCGTACTATCGATTCAAATAAAGATTTTATGCAGTTTTCTGAATTTTATGAGTTTTTAAAAAAAAAAAAAACTTTCCTATAGCTTCTAAAAAATCACCCTTTATATATGGCAAATAAAGCTTCATTTCCCGATATTAAAAATATGAATTAAATTAGAGTGGAACAAAAACAGAGTATTTTTAACTTAAAGCGATTGTGGTTTTTGGCGACGCAAATGTAAGACTGTGCAACAAAATTAAACTTTTTCGAAAATGACAAGATTCTGACAACAGGTTCTAGTAGGGGAGAGTACAAAAATAGTATACGTATATAGACGTTTTAAAAGTTTTCGTATTTGAGTCATTTTTATGATGAATCGGTATAGGGAACCTTTGATTCATACATTTTAGGTGTAGGATTTCAATATGAATCATTCCATGTCAAGCGTTACGGGTTTTGACCTGGATAGCTGCGATTGTTTTGAAAGTTTGTGTATGTATTCTTCTCATAAAATTATTGTATACGTATTTTTGGAAAAAAAATTAAAAACTTTTTTTCACGAGTTGTGACCAATTTAACAGTGAAAAAATACTAGTTTTACGAAAAGGTGTATTCATCCCATCGCCTGTAACTCCTGAATTACTTTAGCGATTTTAATGTGTTATACATTCGCAACGAATGTATGTCTTTGACTTAAATCACGAGGTACAGTGAAGACGGGACATACCGTACAACAACAACTTTTGCATTTTTGCGAGCGATGCGAGCACATGGATAACATTGAATTGGCAAAGTGAGATTTTTAGTGTGTCGACTTAGTTCGGTGGAATATTTTGTTTATCAGCGCTTCTCATTTGTCATATGTGACCGCTGGTACTAATATGAACCCTGATTGAAGTCAAAGACATACATTCGTTGCGAAAGTTCTGACGAGATGGGGTAGCGCCCATCGAAACTGTGCAGTCATCTTTTAGCTGCAACAATAAAGGTCTCACTTTGCCTTTTTGCTAATTTTGGGTTCTGCTGAAGAATTCAGCACAACCGTTGGTCGTGAACCAAAATAAATGACGAACACGTTTTTGTATTTCTTTATTCACTTCATGTAATTTTGTAACATGAAATATGAAAATATGGAAAATTGCATTTTTGTCTTCTAGGTGGTTATCTGGCGATATCCCGCTTTTATCTTCCAGGTAATATTATGGCGATATCATCCTGCTTTCTTCCGAGTGATAATCTGGCAATATCGCCGATTTATCATCCGGATGTATTGCATTCGTATTGCCTTGGCGTATCGCCCGCGTCGCACAAACTCCTCCAATTGAGGTAACTTCCGCAATACGAATATAATTGTTGCCGCAATATTATTTTTGTTCTCGACGATACGATTTCGAATCGTTTTCGTGTCACTTTGCTTGTTGGGGTTATAGCAGGGTTACTTTTTTAAGTTTTGACAATTTGAATTTTTTTATTTTGAATTTTCGAAATGATTACACTAATCCATTCTGTTCAAATTATAAAGTAGTGTGGGTAGATCAATTGTTAAGCGACTGTGTTAGTTTGAAAGTGGTGAAATGATGGCTTCTATTTTTTACGATTTTTTAAATCAACCAAAATTACACTGAAATATCATCAGGATTATAATTTGTTCATTAGTTCATAAATACAAGGTATAAAAACAATGAACAAACCCAAGAAAAAATAGGTTATGGTAATATACAGGGGTTTCCAACAAGAGGTGTTATTTTGAATCACCCGATATTTCGGTAGCTGAAGCTTTTATTCTTTGACATTGGACAAGTAGAAACTAAAACAAAGAAGAAACTAAAACTAAACAAAGTGTTGAAGAAAACCCTGGTTTGTCCATTCCTCGTCGTTCTTTGGAATTGGGCATTCCACAAACGTCATTACACCGTATTTTGCATAAAGGTTTGGTTCTTAAGGCTTATAAAGTTCAGTTAACACCTCATGTTGGAAAACCCTGTACTTGTTCGCTCCCTATGATAACGTTATAAATGTCAAATTAAAGAGGAGAATGTCTTTTGAATTTCAAATGATGTCTTTTGAATTACAAATGACGACTTTCAATTGACATTTTTTGAATTTCAAATGGAATTTTTGAATTTCAAGTGATATTTTTTGAATTGAATATGGAATTTGTATACCCTCCACCTCCAGGATGGGGGCATACTAACTTTGTCATTCCGTTTGTTACACTTTGAAATATCGACCTGAGACCCTATAAAGTATATATATTCTTGATCGTTAAAAAAATCTAATACGATCTAGCCATGTCCTTCCGTCTGTTGAAAGCACGCTAGCATCTAAACGAAAGGAGATAGAACGTTCAAATTTTCCATAAATGCGTCTTATAGTCGTAGATCGGTTGGGATTGAAACGGGGCGAAATCGGCCCTCACAAGGACTAAAAATATCCATAATAATCCCTAATATTTTAGCTTATTTAAGCAGTTTTTTAAATATGTCTGTTTATATTTGTTTGATATTTGGTATGCGCATTCCCCTCATAGCAAAAACGTGCACCATAAAGTGATTCTTATTTGTAGGGGGTGAAATGGCGCAAAAAAGGGATAAAAATGGTACATATTAAACGACAACAGCTAGAAACGGTGTGTACATTCCTCTAATTGAGTAGATACATAATATAAAATTATTTTTCCTAAATTCGTACTTTTAAGGGGTAAAATGGCAATAGAGGGATAAAAATGGTACCAACCAAACGGCTGTACCTAGAATAATGAAATTCGGTGTATACTTTCCTCTGATTGCATAGACAAGAAAAATACACGGATTTTTCAAAATTCGTACTTTTTGGGGTTAAAATTAAAAAAGGGGATAAAAATAGTACCAATCAAATGATCGCAGCTAGAGTCATGAAATTCGGAGTATACATTCCTCTGACTATGTAGACAGGGAAAATAAACAGATTTTTCGATATTCGTACTTTTTGGGGTCAAAATAGAAAAAGGGGATAAAAATAGTACCAACCAAATGACCGCAGCTAGAGTCATGAAATTCGGAGTATACATTCCTTTGACTGCGTGGACACGGAAAAAAGACGGATTTTCGAAATTCGTACTTTCAAGGGATACAATGGTACAGAGGGATAAAAATAGTACCAACTAAACGACTACAGATAGAATGATGAAATTCTAATTTCGTAGAAACGTCAAGGGGGTAAAAATGGTACCAACCAAATGGGCGCAGCTGGAATCATGGAATTCGGTGTATACATTCCTCTGACTGCATAGACACGCAAAATAAAAAGTTTTTCCAAATTCGTACTTTTTCTTTTACAACAAAAATTGGTTGAATCATGAAGTTAGATTATTTTGCACTATGCTCGTCTGATAATGGATTTTCAAAATTTGTACTTTTGGAATTAAAATAGAATGGAAATATAACCAACCGTAACACCCGCTATCTACCAATATTTGTGGTATTTAAGCTTTTTGAAAATATAAATATAAGAATATTTATTTTTTGAATTGACGTATTGGTAGCCTTGCCTTATAAGCGTGGTTTCAAAAAAATTAAAATATTATATTTATTTATAAAATATTTTTTTCACTATTTGTATTTGTTTTTGTTTGGCTATATTAAACAAATTACATTTTCTTGTAATATTACTGCACTTCTACGAAAATCGACATACTCTGTGGAATGCAATCCATGATGGAGGTTATATAAAGTTCGGCCCGGCCGAACTTAACGCCGTTTTTACTTGTTTTTATTTGGCGTTTGCAAAATAGGACGCTATACGATCGAAAAAAGAAGACAAAAATAAAAACTTACTTACATCTCGGTGGCTATGTCAATAAGCAAAAATGCCGCATATGGGGTTCAGAGAACCCACACGTGACTATTGAGAAGCCACAACGAGGCACAGTGGGATTTTTTGTGCAATAAGTCATTTTTTTTCGACACATAAAATTTCAAAGTGTAATGATGCAGTTTTGTAGAAAAGTGATTCAGTATGAAGAATCCATAAATTGTATCCCAAAAAACGTTTATTTGTCTTTGAAATAATGAAGTAAAGTCACACGTAAATTTTGGTTAAAAATTATTTTGAAAAATATTTAATATTTGATTTTAACTGGGAATGCAAATTTATCTACAAAAGTCTAAAAATTTATTACTTGAAAAAGGAAAATGTCATCGCACAGTGGTTCCGAATCGAAATCCATCGGCCAAAATTCAATAACTTTTGTTCTAGTAAACATTTCTGAGTTCTGTACAAAATTGAAATTAGATAAAGATTATTTTGAGATATTAACATTGAAAATCGGTAATTAGAAATATTTGAGAAATCAGCCCAAAACTGGACTACCTTTCGTATTATTCGATTTGAAAGAAAATTAAAATTTTTATTTTTACGTATTTTTTCATAATGCACAGAAAGAAGTATTTTTTTCGTATTACAGATTTTCACCCTTTTCAGATTTTGAAAATTGAAAAAAAAATCGACTTTGTGGATACATATATATAAATAATTTATTAATTATTTAATATTTATTTATATAATATATTAAATAATTAATAAATTATTTATATAATATTATATAAATAATTTCTCTCACATTTTAAGAAAATTTTCACTCGAATTCTTTAAAATAAAACATCTTTTTTTGTAATGGGATTTTGGGAATAAATATGATCAAAATGGTTCCATGGTTATTCATTCATTCGTAATTTCATTTTGTTTCGGTCGCATTCTTTGAAATAAAACAACTTTTTTATATTTTTTGGGCATAATTGGGGATTTTTCATAACAATTTAGGGGACAAGGAAAAAATCCTCTGACAAGCCTGGTCCATGTGGCTGTCACAAATTTTAAATCGATTCCCACGGGTTAGGAATTTATTCACATTCTTAGAATTTTCTGTAGAATTCATTTTTTTACCTGACGTTTTGTGCGATAAAAAAATCGACCCATCCTAGTATATGTACACTCGAAAAGCTCACCACAAATCGCTTGGAAGAGAGTCATGATTTACCTTGTTTGAATCCCGTTTTTTGTTCTCACTCCCACATACAAAATTCCACAAAATTCTGGGCTGTTGTATTCAGTTGAAACCACTGTGCGGCGAACAGCAAAACCTGCGACAGCGACTGCAACAAGATCAAAACAAATGTTGCAAAGCTGTGGGAAAACTAGCAGGCGAGCAACATGAAGCAACCAAAAACTGCCTCCAAAGAGAGGCAATTTCGAAGAGAAAGTCCACAACGATCAGCGATGAAATTTAAGAGATGAAGCGAAGAGCAAAAGAAAGTTACTGCCGAGGGCAGTGTGTATGACAACAAAGAAAGTTGCAAGCGAACATGTTCGAAACAAACCAACCAAGTTGTAATGAACTATGATGAGATGAGATGAGACGACTAGTGCTAGAGAGCTCACAAAACTTGGCTTAAACCTGCTGTGCTGCCTGCCATGAACTTGGGAAAAAGTGGAGGAAACATGGGATCTATGTTGTGGCGAGGTGGTGGGTAGGCTGGCTGGTTGGTCGTTGCTTGGTGGTGGCTAGTTGGGTGTTTGGAGTGTGTGTGTGTGTGTGCGGGTTGTGTGAATTAAGGTTGGAGGAAAAATTTTTAAAAGACGCTGCAAAATCAAAACTCAAAACATTTGTACCACGGCGGTGCTACTAGTTACAAGTCTAGCGTTGTTCTGTTCGAATAGTTGTTCTGTTATCTGATCGGATCTCCATACAAGTGAACGAAGAAGAAGAAGCCGTTCTTTCAGTTGTTTTTGTATTTCTTGTAGTTGGTTTTGTTTTTAGTTTTTCGTTTTTTGGAAAACTCTCAAGCGCAAGTAACGCGGTAACGGTTCGTGAAATTGGCTTAACAGCAAACACGGCTTGAACTTTCTTCGGGCCACAAACAGTCACAGAAGAAGTAGAAGAATCTCGTTTTAAACGTGAACGTGGATTAAACAGCGACCAGCAGCAGTGTTTCCAAGTGAAAAAGACAAAACAAGAAAATTGGTTTATTAACAAGCGTTCATTTCAGTTCAGTTCGCCAAACAAACAGTTAACCGACATTCATAACGAGCTTGAATCGCACAAGCAAAAAATTAAGTATTCAAATAGAGCAAAAAACATAAATTGTGAAAACCAAAAAAAAGAATAATTTCAAACGAAAACAAGTCCTCACAAAAAATTCGAAAATTCTCGAAAATTTATTAGTGAAAAGAAAATTGTGAAATTTCCTCCGCAAAAATGGGTTCACCACTATTTCGGGCGTTACTCCTGCTCATACCCCTGCTAACGCTGGCCTCGGCTTTCGCACGCGCCGACAACTATCCGGGCGTCATTGAACTGGTGGGCTATAGCAATCGCAAGGCCCGCACCTACTACCAACCGGCCGAGGAGCGCAGCACAGCGGCACCCTCGGACTCCAAGATGCAGGCCGACATCGAGACGGTCAAGCAGAACATCGAGAAGTACAACAAACTGCTGACGTTGGATACGAAGAATCTGCCCGAGTCCCAAAAGGATATGCTCGAGCGTATTGTGGAGCGTGTGGCGCGGCTCAAGGAGTCCCTGGACATCAATGAAAAGTTGCAAGCGAATACCACACAATCTGTGAAATCGGCCAGCGATAGTGACGAGGAGGAGAACTCCACGTTTGCGCCCACCGATGCCAACACGGCCAGCGGGGACAACAACGAGGAGGAGTACAAAACCGAGCCCACCTTGGTGTTGGATGAAACCACCCTGTTGCAATTGCAAAGCTCCATGGATAAGTTGGCCGCTGCCCAGGCTGCGGTCACCTCACAGACCTCGCAGATGCGTGAATTTCCCACCACCACCGAAATGAATTTGGACAGCGACACTGTGGATGACAGCGCCGAGTCGTCTACCAATCTGCCCGATGCGGAGGATTATGACAGCACCACCCTTGAAACGGCCACCGAGACCACCGATGCCGAGGAGGAATTTGTGGCAGCTCGCTCCAATAATATAGGCATCACAGCGGCCGCCGATGATACAGAGACCATGGCCACGCTCAGCACCACCATAGGCAGCCAAAGGACTTTGACCACCAGTGGCAAAACCTCCAAGACTCGAGCCACCAAACGACCCGGCCACATCTCCAACAAAGGTTCCGGCAATGGCAAACGCAGACCCTCCACCAGCAGCCACAAGACCTCGACCACCAAGCACAAGGTCTCGCATCAATCGCCCTCGACAGTGACTCAAGCCTCCTCGACTTCCTATCAGAAAATCACCCAAAAGCCTGTGGCCTTGCCCTCCCTGCAAACATATCAGACACCTTCCAAGGTGGTAGCGCCAGCATTGGATAAATATGCCGTGTCCAGTGGTCCGGTGACAACTTCCACGTCCTCGTTGTCCTCCTCCTCTACTTCGTACGCTGGCATTAATCCCGTCCATAATATGGCCAATTTTGCCTCCTCCACCTCTTTGCCCACGAATAGTTATGGAGCCTTGGCCACTAATCCCGATTTGGTCTATGACTCGCATGTCAATGCCTCGGCCCTAATCGATAGTTTGAGCAATAATGGCCGCGAGGAATACTATCAACAGCAGCAGCAGCAAAAGCAAGCATTGCAAACTGGAGTCGTCAACAAGGATAAGGTAAGTGCCGGTACTGAAAATTTGAATTGAGATCAAAAGAGATCGAGAAGAAGATAGGAAGGTCTACGGTAGGGTATGGACTTATAAACCCTCCTAAGGTACTCTGAAGACATCTTCAGAGCTTTAAGTCTGGGTCAACAATATTTATGGATTGAGTTAAGACCTTGGTTTAATTAAAAAAATGACATCGGAATGGATTTAAAGGAAATAGTCTTTTAAATAATTCCCATCCCTACCTCATTCTTTCGGAATATTGTGGACTGCTTTTAAGGTTTAATAATATCTCTCGCGCCCAGTTCTCGAGATATAGTGCAAAGGAAATTGGAAAAAATTATGTTGACATTTTGAGAGCTCCAAATATGATATTCAACCTATAAAAAACTACCTCCACAGGCATCACTAATCCTGAAAAAATATTTTTAATTCGAAATTTTCTCCTTCAAAGATTTCAAAGTAAAAAGACTTCGTTTTTTGAGAGCTTCAAATATGATATTCAGCCTCCTGATTGACCTCGAAAGGCATTACTAATTCTGAATTCGAAATTTTCCTTTGCAAAGTTTTCAAAAAGTCAAAAGATTTGCTAAAAAATTTCGAAACTAAATTTCAAGTGATGAACTAAGTCCAAATATGATATTCAGCAGTAAAAGTAAAAGTAAAGTAAAAAGACTTCGTTAAAAAAATTCGAAACTAAATTTCAAGTGATGAACTATGCCCATATATGATATTCAACCTATAAAACTACCTCCAAAGACATTACTAATCCTGAAAGAGAAATATTTTGATTCGAAATTTTCTTTTGCAAAGTTTTCAAAACTAAAAAGACTTCATTAAAAAAATCGAATCTAAATCTCAGGTAAAAAACTACGTCCAGATATTATATTCAATTTAGTAAAAGGCATTACTAATCCTCATAAAAAATTATTTTGAAATTTTCTTTTGCAAAGATTTCAAAAATAAAAAGACTTCTTTAAAAAAATCGAAACAAAATCTCAAGTGAACAATATTATATTCAGCCTACCAAATCACCTCAAAAATTATCTGAAAAATATTTTAATTCGAAATTTTCTTTTGCAAAGTTATAAAAAGTAAAAAGACTTTGCAAAAAATCTAATTTAAGTCTCAAGTGAACAATATGATTTTTTGCAAAGTCTTCAAAAATAAAAAGACTTCGTTAAAAAAAATCGAAACTAAATCTCAAGTGAACAACTACGTCTAAAAATGAAATTCAGACTATAAAATTGCCATCAAAAAATATTTCAATTCGAAAAATCTCAACAACTCTGCCCAAATATCATATTCAACCTATCAAAAATATTTTAATTCGAAATTTTCTTTTGCAAAGTTTTTAAAAGTAAAAAGACTTCGTTCGTCGAGAGCTCCAAGTATCAAATAACCTTCAAAGGTATTACTAAGCCTGAAAGAGAAATATTTTAATTCGAAATTATCTTTAGCAAAGTTTTCAAAAATAGAAATTACTAATCCTGCAAAAATAATTAAATTCGAAATATTCATTTGTAAAGTTTTCAAAACCAAAAAGACTACGGCAAAAAATATTCGAATCTAAATCTCAAATGAACAACTACTTCCAAATATGATATTCAGCTTACCAAATTTCATCGAAACAAGTAAGAAAACGTCAGTCGGCTAAGCCGACTTATACAGGGTTTTCCAACAAGAGGTGTTATTTTGGTATTCAAAGAAAAATGCAATTTTTTGGGATAAATGATCGCATATTTATTTCATAATAAAGAGGAAGGTATGCCGTTAATAATGAAAAACAACATCAGCCAAATGGCCACCACGACCACTACCACAGGACCATATCCTTTTCATGAAAATTTCCATAACCAAATCGCAAAGTGGCTGCCCTATTTCCTCGATAGCCTCACGAATTCTATCTTTGAGGTCTTGAATCGACTCTGGGCTGTTGGCGTAGACCTTATCTTTCACGTGGGCCCAAAGGAAGAAGTCGCAAGGTGGTAAATCACAAGATCTCGGTGGCCAATTGTGATATCACGGTCCGGAAACCTTTACCATAAAAGATCAATGGTTTCGTTGCTTGTGTGGCTCGTAGCGCCGTCTTGTTGAAAGTAAACGTTGTCCATATCAATACCATCCAACTCCGACCATAAAAAGTCATTAATCATCTCTCGATAGCGCAATCCATCCATTCACCGTAACTGTTCATCCAACCTCATTTTCGAAAAATTAAGGTTCAATGACCCCGCCGGACCATAAACCGCAACAAACAGTCACACGATGAGGGTGGAGAGGCTTCTCAACAATAACTCTACGGATTTCCGAGCCCCAGATGCGACAATTTTGCTTGTTGACGTAGCCACCGAGTTGGAAATGGGCCTGATCAGTCAAGATGATTTTTCGATGGAGTTCCGAATCATTTTCATTATTGAATTTTAATAATTTCAATGCGTTGTTGAATCGTGTATCGTTCGTAGTAATGGCGTAGTTTATATTTGTCAAATGTCAAAGAATAAAAGCTTAAAAAGTGACAGCTACCGAAATACGGGGTGATTCAAAAAAACACCTCTTGTTGGAAAACCCTTATCTCACTCACTCTCAGACAACATATCTATGGAAATTATAATAACTTAAATTTTGTGTAGGGCCAGATGATTGGTGTGGAAGGTACTAGAAGGTTCATGGCGTTTGGTCCTAGCTTCCACAGTTGTAAAACAATTGCAAAAACATGATCAAACATCAAGTTATAGTGGATTCCATGCACCAGTATAGAAGTTATGAAGGCTTTAATATTACCTAGAATAGAGACAATTGTGTGGGAGGTACATCAAGAGGCGTGGCTACACCGTAAATATATTTTTTTTGGTTTAAAGTGATTATAAAAACATTTTCAAATATCAAATTTCAAATTATTTTCACTACCCGTATGGAAGTTATATCGGTTTTATTTTAACCATGGCTTATGCCACTTTGTGTAGAGTGAACGTATAAAAATATCTGAAAAATATTTTAATTCAAAAATTTCTTTAGCAAAGTTTTAAAAATAAAAAAGACTATCAAAATAGTTTTGAATGTCCAGTGATTTTTTTCGTGCAAAACAATCCACAGCTATAATCACTTAGTTCTCTGGCAAATCACAAACTTTCCACTTTTAATTAATTAATTAATTTAATTAATAGTTCACCTAAGTTTTGGCATATTTTGTGTTTTTGTGTGCGTAGGTAGACGAAGCCATGTAATTGTCATTGCCAACAAACAGAGTTTTCAACTGCAACATGTTTTGCCCCAAATCAAGTTCGCTGGCAACGAAGCATCCTCAACGTGAAGTCGTGCTCCAAACATTTCAATAATTTAGTGCCACCCCTTTCCGCCGTGGATGGATGAACTAAAAAATTGTTATTCGCAACAGAAAAAAGAAATGGAATGGAAATTTGCACTAGTTTAGGAGCAGTGGAAAATAACATACCACCAAAAAAATGCAGATTTACTTGCACTCGTATGTATGCCGGGCTGAAAAAAAAACACCAGAAAATCCAATGAAAATAGACACACAATTTTCCAAATGGAACTGTGAGGGGAAACAATGAGTTATGTGAGGCGGGCCTCCTTTGGAAATTGTAATGGATGAGAATGTGGAAATGCGTTTTTTGAGTGATTGAATAAATATGGAAGTTGTGACATAGTGATAAAAATAAAAAATATGAATAATTTCATTTGGAATTTACTGTAAAAAACTATTTTTTATAACTGTTTTCTTTAATATACTGTTTATGAGTCATTACATACCAAGCGGTACGAATTTTGATTCCGATAGCGTGGATTGTTTTCAAAATTGGTGTATTCTCATAGAAATAATTTATACGTATTTTTGAAAAAAAAATAAAAAAATGTTTTTCACGACTTATAACCAATTTAATAGTGACGAAATTATGATTTTTTAAAAAAGGTGTGTTTATTCAATTGCCGTAACTTCTGAAATACTTAACCGATTTCAATGTTTATTTTGAATGCAATTTCAATAATTTTTAAGAAATCGATTTGGTACTTTAGGTTTTTTAGAGTTTTTAAATGTCACCATGCAATTTGTAAATAAATTTGCATTCTATTAAATATAGATGCAAAATGGTATTGAGTCAGGACAATATCCCAGTTCAAATCAAATATTGTTTACAAACCAAAAAAATACAAACGAAAAAACTAAAACAAATGAGCGTTGGCACGGCAGAAGTATTGCTGGGTAACTATACCTGCATATACACATACTTACATATGCAACTCAATGAGATGCGTGTAAGATGGCATGTGTGCTTTATTACTTGATGCGATTTTTTATACGCAAATTCGGCAAGTGAGTTGTGCTTCTCGTTCGTTTGTGAGAATCATCTCCTTATAAGGCCGGGTTTGATGTTGAAAAGTCGCTGCAAAGCCACTTGAATTGACTTTTGACATGGTCGAAATCATGATCGTGGTAGTCTGCAGCCAAGTAATAAATGTCACCATGCCATTTGTAAATAAATTTGTATTCTATTAAATATAGATGCAAAATGGGCATGAGCCTGGACAATATCCCAGTTCAAATTAGTTTTGTCAACTTTAGTTCTTTTATATCGATTTTCGAAATCGAGTTTTTTGAAATTTTAAAGTAGTTACTTTTTAGCGAATGTGTGAGTTTGGAAGTGGTGAAATTATGGGTTCTATTTTTTATGATTTGAATCTACCAAAATTTCAGTGACAAATCGTCAGAATGATTTGTTTTTTTCTTCAGCGGCAATATTTTTTTAACATTGTTCAGACAGAAATAGCCGATTGGGATAGGTATTAAATATTTCCAACAGGGTTTGCAAGTTTGGTGCAACAAAAATGTTTTAATTTTATTTAAATTTACATATTTATACATTATTTATACATAGATTGACCTTAAAATAATTATTTTATTAAGAAAATCCTTGAAAAATATGGATGTTATGGCCAATTTGTTATGAGTACCTCATAAAAATTCCAAAATCAAGTATCAACAATTTCATTATTCAACGATTGCACATTGGTAACTTAACAAAATCGTAAACCTTGTTTCATCATAAAATTCTGAAATTTGTCATTTTGATATGTGACATTATTTCTGATTTTTTTTAATTATGAAGAAATTTACCTTATTTAGAAAAATACTTCCATCGCAAATATTTTATTTTTTATCATTATTGTGATTATTTCATTTCCCTTCTTGTTGTGGTATAGGTTCCACATTCGAAAAAGTTCTCTGTTTGTAATAATATGTGTCACTTAAAATGGCTCTAATGAAAATATTGCAAGGACAAACTGCTACATAAGATCAATAATGCTTATTTATAATCCATTGGACTACTAAATGGTGTATAGTCACCACCTCTTCTCCCTCCAGCTCTTATAGTTTTACTCCAACCAATGTTGGATGCTTTTATTTTTCTATTTTTAAAACGGTATTTTTTGGAACACCTAAAACGAAAGTACATATGGAACCAGTGTGCCAGCGAATTTCATTTGATAACTTCCGAATTCCAAATGAAAAGATCTGTATTTTAATTGATGAGTTAAGAATTTCAAATATATATTTCTGAAAATCAAATGAAGTGTTCTGAACTTGAAGTGGAATTTCCGAAAATCAACCAACGATTTTTTATCCTGATTATCAAATAGAATATTTGAAAAATTTTAACAAATGAGAACTGAATTTCCAAAAGTCAATTGATGAGTTTTGAATTTCAATAGGAATTCCTGAATTATAATGATTTTTTTCCGAACAACATTTGGAAATGGAGTAGACGTGGACAACTGATTTTTAGTCACTGCTTATATGAAGCATCTGTGCTCAACAGAGATAACTCATACATTGCTTCATATGTAACACCATCTTCTTGATATCAACTGTGGTGTCACAAGTCCCCGTTTTCGTAGTAGATTTGACCGATAATGCTTCTTGCTTTTCCTAAATCCCAAATGAGACAATTTTTTAAATTGACGAAGCCATCAAGCTGAATATGAGATGATTTTGTTGGAACAACAATCAGTCGTGGATTTTTTTAAATCCCAAAGACGTCTATTTTGGCCTTTAACGAAGCCATCAACAGAAAAATGGGCCCCATAAGGGAAGAAAAACCTGAGTATTTTTAGTATCGTTATCTTTTTCAAAAACATTTTTCAGGAACTACCAGACAAATGACGCATAATTTTTCGAAATATATTTCTTTAAAATTAAAATTGCTTGCTACGCGTCCATATAGAATGAGGAACGAGACATTGACTGAAGATTTCTATATTTTCGATTTTTTGGCATTTTAAAATTTAAGGTTTGGCGAAAAACACAGGTTTTTCTATTTTCAGTAGCTTGATTCAAATCGTGGTCTGCTCTTGCCGAGTCTTACTTTTTGCAACATATTGGAAAAAATGTAAAATTTGTGTGCTTAGATGCCTTTTTAAACATTAGGACACAAAGTGTTTCTTATTTGCTTTGCGTTCAATGTGCCTCAGCTTCACCATTTCTGGATCGCAGCAACATTTTATCGAACACACTCTTCCCCTCCCCTCGCCGATTTGTTAAGTGGCATTTCATTTGGTTATTGAATGATGACATTTTCTTTCCTTTTGCGCCAACATTTTTATGACAATCGATTTGCAATAAAAAACGAAATGAAACGAAACGAACGGCAACAAGAAAAAACACACACACACATTTGCCACAGCTTCCAGGCGACAACGCCAAGCCGCAGCCAACAACGCCAACGCCATCGCCACCGCGCGCCAGCCAGGCAAGCACTTATGACGGTTGAATGCTTGAATGCGCTACCGGTGCTCGCTTCATGGTTGCTTGGATGACTACCTCGCTACCGGGAGGCAACCACCGATTCAAATGCGAGTGCATGGATATCACATTTGCACAGATTCTCGCATCTGGAGACGACTGACTACAACCGACTACATCTATGGACACGACGAGCCGTACAAAAAGAACAGTTAAAAGGCTCCAGCAACAAGTGGCATTGTTGTCATAAATTGCCGCACCACCAGCCATACATGTCTCCTCGTCCTCATCTTCGAGCTCCTCCTGTTCCTCCACCTGGCGGTTTTGTTGCCTCATGTTCCTTTTTGAGCTCACATGCCACAGAATGTGCCGTTTTTTAATGTTTTGCTTTATGGACGGTGGTGGCGGACGGACTCTTATTTATTGAATGGTTATGGCGGCGGCACAGTCAGCCAGCCGAACGGTGGTGCCATTCGGTGGTGTTCAAGGTGTTCTAATAACTCAGAAGATGAAATGCACTAAAGGTGGATTTATTGTTACGAGTGCATGATTCCTTCCTTCCATTCCGTCGACTTCAAGTGTGGACTTGTTGCCCGATGACGATGACATGCAGCCGTTGTTTGCTTGTTGTTGTGGTGGTGGTGGTGGTGTTTGTGGTCGGTCGGTTTGAGGTTAACATTTTGTACACACGACCACAAGTGAGGATGTCCTCCAGCTTGGCAACATTGTGGGTGTTAAATTGTGCTAATTGTGAACATTTATTTTCGTTTTGTGCAGTTGTTCGCAGATGATTATTTTTATGGGAAAATTTCCATGGCATTGCCATGAAAGCCTTAACCAAGTCACATGTCAAGTTAATGTTGTAGGAATGGAGATCTGGTTAAGTTGTACATTAAGATGTAGTGAAGTTGTATTTATGGAGTTATGGAAAGGATGTCCCAAAAAACGCAACATTTGAAAGGCAAATTGTTGCTAAAATGAAACGCGGAGAACAATGAGTTTTAATTTTTGACCACTATTTTAAAAATAATGAAGAATAAACTCATCTTCAACACTGAGGATCATTTTCAGCTAAGTGGCTTCGTTGAACGTTAAAATTGTCGACTTTGGCTTTCAGAAAATCCACAAATATTTGTTAAGACAGAAACGCCTCCACAACGTGTCAATGTTTGGTGCAGATTTTGGGCTAAAAGACCTACAATTGTGCTCTACCGAAGTCGTTCAAAAATCTATAGGATATCCCTCTATTGAAATCTTCTAAAAGACATACGACTGTGCTCTATCGAAGTCCTCCACAAGTCTGTAGGTGTGTCCTCTATTGAAGCCTTCTAAGAGACAAATGATTGTGTTATATCGAAGTCTTCTAGAAGATCTTAGATAGTCCTCTATTAAAGTCTTCTAAAAGACCTTAAATAGTCCTCTATCGAAATCTTCTGAAAGACCTACTATTGGGCTCCATCGAAGTCCTCCAAAAGTTCATACAATTGTCCTCTATCGAACTCTTCTAAAATACCTACGAATGTCCTGTATCGCAGTCTTCTAAAAGACCAACGATTGCCCGCTATCCTTAGTTAGACCGTAGTTAGTCGTCTATCAATGTCTTCCAAATGGCCTTACATAGTAGTCTGTCAAAGTCTTTTAAAAGACCTTAGATAGTCCTCTACAGAAGTCTTCTAAAAGACCTTAGATAGTCAACTATCGAAGTCTTCTAAATGATCTTATATAGTCCTCTATCAAAGTCATCTAAAAGACCTTAGATAGCCCCTATCGAAGATTTCTAAATGATATTAGATAGTCCTCTATGGAAGTTTTCTACATGACCTTAGATAGTTCTCTATCGAAGCCTTCTAAAGGACCTTAGATAGTCGTCTATCAAAGTCTTCTAAAAGACCTGAGTTAGTCGTCTATCAATGTCTTCCAAATGACCTTACATAGTCGTCTGTCAAATTCTTCTAAAAGACCTTGATAGCCCTTTATCAGTCTTCTAAGATACCTCTATCAAAGTCTTCTAAGAGACCTTATATAGTCCTCTATCGAAGTTTTCTACAAGACCTTAGACAGACCTCTATCGAAGTCTTCTAAGAGGCCTTAGATAGTCCTCTATCGAAATTTTCTAAAAGACCTTAGATAGTCAGCTATCGAAGTCTTCTAAATGATCTTAGATAGTTCTCTATCAAAGTCTTCTAAAAGACCTTAAATAGTCAACTATCGAAGTCTTCTAAATGATCTTAGATAGTCCTCTATCAAAGTCATCTAAAAGACCTTAGATAGTCGTATATCAAAGTCATCTAAAAGACCTTAGTTAGTCGTCTATCAATGTCTTCCAAATGACCTTACATAGTCGTCTGTCAAAGTCTTCTAAAAGACCTTGATAGTCCTCTATCAAAGTCTTCTAAGAGACCTTAGATAGTCCTCTATCAAAGTCTTCTAAGAGACCTTAGACAGTCCTCTATCGAAGTTTTCTACAAGAGCTTAGACAGACCTCTATCGAAGTCTTCTAAAAGACCTTAGATAGTCCTCTATAGAAGTCTTCTAAAAGACCTTAGATAGTCAACTATCGAAGTCTTCTAAATGATCTTATATAGTCCTCTATCAAAGTCATCTAAAAGACCTTAGATAGCCCCTATCGAAGATTTCTAAATGATATTAGATAGTCCTCTATGGAAGTTTTCTACATGACCTTAGATAGTTCTCTATCGAAGCCTTCTAAAGGACCTTAGATAGTCGTCTATCAAAGTCTTCTAAAAGACCTGAGTTAGTCGTCTATCAATGTCTTCCCAATGACCTTACATAGTCGTCTGTCAAATTCTTCTAAAAGACCTTGATAGCCCTTTATAAGTCTTCTAAGATACCTCTATCAAAGTCTTCTAAGAGACCTTAGATAGTCCTCTATCGAAGTTTTCTACAAGACCTTAGACAGACCTCTATCGAAGTTTTCTACAAGACCTTAGACAGACCTCTATCGAAGTCTTCTTAAAGACCTTAGATAGTCCTCTATCAGAGTCTTCTAAAGGACCTTAGATAGTCGTCTATCAAAGTCTTCTAAAAGACCTGAGTTAGTCGTCTATCAATGTCTTCCAAATGACCTTACATAGTCGTCTGTCAAATTCTTCTAAAAGACCTTGATAGCCCTTTATCAGTCTTCTAAGATAGCTCTATCAAAGTCTTCTAAGAGACCTTAGATAGTCCTCTATCGAAGTTTTCTACAAGACCTTAGACAGACCTCTATCGAAGTTTTCTACAAGACCTTAGACAGACCTCTATCGCAGTTTTCTAAAAGACCTTAGATAGTCCTCTATCAGAGTCTTCTAAAAGACGTTAGATAGTCCTCTACCGAAGTCTTCTAAGAGACCTTAGATAGTCCTCTATAAAAGTCTTCTAAAATACCATAGATAGTCGTCTATCAAAGTCTTCTAAAAGACGTTAGATAGTCCTCTATCAAAGTCTTCTAGAATACGTTAGATAGTCCTCTATCGAAGTCTTCTAAGAGACCTTAGATAGTCCTCTATCGAAGTCTTCTAAAATACCTTAGATAGTCCTCTATAGAAGTCTTCTAAAAGACCTTAGATAGTCAACTAACGAAGTCTTCTAAATGATTTTATATAGTCCTCTATCAAAGTCATCTAAAAGACCTTAGATAGCCCCTATCGAAGATTTCTAAATGATATTAGATAGTCCTCTATGGAAGTTTTCTAAATGACCTTAGATTGTCCTGTATCGAAATCTTCTAAATGACCTTACATTGTCCTGTATCGAATTCTTCTAAAAGGCCTTAGATAGTCATCTATCAGAGTCTTCGAAAAGACGTTAGATAGTCCTCTATCGAAGTCTTCTAAAAGACCTACCATTGTCCTCTTTGGGAGTCTTCTAAAAGCACTACGATTGTCCCCTATAAAAGTCTTCTAAAAGATTGTACTCTACCAAAGTCTTTTTAAATACATCAATTTTAAGTGGTGGCAATTTTTAACAACTCTCTGTCATTGCCGAACCCCAAAAAATAATAGTGACAGTCGTGAAATTTCCTTTAAACCACAACATATTCAATTTCCAGTTCACCAAACACTCAGTTGTCACCTATAATCACCAAAAACAGAATATTTTTAATGAAAATAATTTCGCCTATTTTGATTGTTTTGGTCAAATGACCATAAAAGTCTCGCACCAAACCAAAACAAAAAAAATATTCAGCAAGATCATCATCATCGTCATCTTTAATTCATAAGAGAAAGACGGCAGCATTTGCTTTCTTTTGGGGGTACGAAAATCGCCAGCAGATTTCCAAAACTTTTGTGGCCAACAACCGAGGATCGTTTGGGACACCAGCAACATTCGTAGATGTGGCAAAGGCTGTGGCCATGGCTTCATCATTATTGATGCTTGTTGCAGCACCGCACAGATCGATGCCGTAGATATTTCTTTTTTGGATTTAATAACTCAATTTTCTACTTTTATTCCTACCACTGTTTTTGTTGTTGTTGCTGCGCATTTCTGTAGGTTGTTGTGTCCAATAAATATTTGGTTTAAACGTGTTTGGTTTGTTGTCCATCGCCTACATTTTTATGGCAAATTTGTTACTACTGACCTATAAATTGTATGCAACACCAGCACCGCCATTTCCCCGCTCCCCCATTCGATTGACGCTTTCGTGTTTGTTCGACTATTGACTATTCTTTTCAATGGTCGTCTACTGAGTCAGTTTGTCCGCTTTTATTTCTGTGTTTTTTCTGTGTCTCGAGAATTTTTTAGTTGGCTTTCATTTTGTTGTGTTGCATGCCACACATATTTATTTGCTTGGCCTTTGCTGTGCTTCACTTTGGTCAACAACTTTTGCAATTGATTCTTTTGCTGATTTTATTTGTGAAAAATAAATAAATAAAACTTACGTTTGACTGTGGCAGTTAAGCCAAAAAAAAAACTCGAGAATATTGTAATTGGCGTGACGGGATTCATGAACTTCAAACAATGTTGCAAATGTCGAAGGTCAGCTAACTCACAATTGTAATTTAAGACCTCTAGAAAACCTACAATTCTTCACTATCGAAGTCATTTATGAAACCTTTGATAGTCTTCTCTCGCAATATTCTATAAAACCTTAGTTAGCCCTCTATCGATGTTTCCTAGAAGACTTTAGTCCTCTATCTTTCCATCAGACCTACGATTGTCCTACATCGAATTCTCCCCAAAGACCAATGATAGTCCTCTATCACCGTCTTCTATAAGACCTTGGATAGTCCTCTAGACATACAATTGTCCTCTATCTTCTAAAAGACCTATTATTGCCAACTATCACAGTCTTCTGTAAGAGCTAAGAATGCCCACTATCGAAGAGTTCTTAAACACCTCAGATAGTACTCAATCCAAATCTATATCCTACGAGGTCCACTATTGAATGTTCTTAAACACCTTAGACAGACCTGTGATGATCCACTACCGAACTGTTTTCTAACAATTTAGATAAAGTCATAAATAAGGCCTACGGTTATCCACTATCGAACTTTTCTAAAAGGCCTACGATTGTCCTCTATCTAAGTTTTCTATAAGATCTACGATTGTAAACTATCAAAGTCTTAACAGACTAACGATTGTCCTTCTACGAAGTCTTCTACAAAACCCACTATTGAAGTCATCTATAAGACCTTAGGTAGTTCTCTATGAAATTGTCCTAAAAGACTTACGATCATTCACTATCTTCTGTAAGACTAATAATGTCATCAATGGAATTGTCCTAAGAACACTATGTCGAATTCTTCTAAAATAAATAAGATTATCCTCTATAGAAATCTTTTGAAATACCTTAGACGTCTTCGGAATATTCCGTAAGACCTTAAATAGTCCTCTATCCATGCTTTCTATCTTTTAAAAGACATACAATTGTCCTCTATCGAAGTCTCTCAAAAGACCTTCGATTGACCTTAGACAGTCCTCTATCGAAGTCTTCTTTCTACAAGACGTACGATTGACCTCTGTCGAAGTCTTGTACAAGACTCACGGTTGTCCACTATCGAAGTCATCTATATGGCTCCCGATTGTCCTCTTGCGAAGTCCTTTATAAGACCTACGGTTGCCCACTATTGAAGTCTTCTACAAGATTCACGATTAACCTATATCGAAGTCTTCTAGAAGACCTATGATTAACCTATATCGAAGTCTTCTAGAAGACCTATGATTAACCTATATCGAAGTCTTCTAGAAGACCTATGATTAACCTATATCGAAGTCTTCTAGAAGACCTACGATTAACCTATATCGAAGTCTTTTAGAAGACCTACGATAAACCTATATCGAATTCTTCTAGAAGACCTACTATTAACATATATCGAAGTCTTCTAGAATACCTACGATTAACCTATATCGAAGTCTTCTAGAAGACCTCCGATTAACCTATATCGAAGTCTTCTAGAAGACCTCCGATTAACCTATATCGAAGTCTTCTAGAAGACCTACTATTAACCTATATCGAAGTCTTCTAGAAGACCTACGATTAACCTATATCGAAGTTTTCTAGAAGACCTACGATTGTCCTATATCGAAGTCTTCTAGAAGACCTACGATTAACCTGTATCGAAGTCTTCTAGAAGACCTACGATTAACCTATATCGAAGTCTTCTAGAAGACCTACGATTAACCTATATCGAAGTCTTCTAGAAGACCTACGATTAACCTATATCGAAGTCTTCTAGAAGACCTATGATTGTCCTCTATCGAAGTCTTGTAGAAGACCTACGATTGTCCTCTATCGAAGTCTTGTAGAAGACCTACGATTGTCCTCTATCGAAGTCTTGTAGAAGACCTACGATTGTCCTCTATCGAAGTCTTGTAGAAGACCTACGATTGTCCTCTATCGAAGTCTTGTAGAAGACCTACGATTGTCCTCTATCGAAGTCTTGTAGAAGACCTATGATTGTCCTCTATCGAAGTCTTGTAGAAGACCTACGATTGTCCTCTATCGAAGTCTTGTAGAAGACCTACGATTGTCCTCTATCGAAGTCTTGTAGAAGACCTACGATTGTCCTCTATCGAAGTCTTGTAGAAGACCTACGATTGTCCTCTATCGAAGTCTTCTAGAAGACCTACGATTGTCCTCTATCGAAGTCTTGTAGAAGACCTACGATTGTCCTCTATCGAAGTCTTCTAGAAGACCTACGATTAACCTATATCGAAGTCTTCTAGAAGACCTACGATAAACCTATATCGAATTCTTCTAGAAGACCTACTATTAACATATATCGAAGTCTTCTAGAATACCTACGCTTAACCTATATCGAAGTCTTCTAGAAGACCTACCATGTCTTCACTCGAGTAGTTCTAAAAGGTCTACAATTGTCCTTTATCTAAGTCTTCTAAAAGGTGATCTGGACCCTCTAAATTTCCAAAAGATTTCCATTTACACATTTTGGTATTTCTATCACTCCTTCTTCTCTAAAATTCATCAGCCCTTTCCATCATGACTGACGTACAATAGTTAGACAAGTCAAACGACAATTTCTTTAGAACTGTGTTGTGTTGGAAGGAAAGCAACATCGTCCGCAAAAGAATGAAAGCACCATCGAGTCGTGTCGAATCGTGCAATTTTGCAGGCAAAGAAATGACGACTGGCGTGTTTTGTTTCAATAGTATTTTGCTTTGTGGCTACAGTACTGACTGACTGATCGTGGCCTATGTCTTTAGGCCAATAATAATTGCGGCAGCATTTGTGCACACTCTCTCGCAAACACGCCGAGACACGGCTAGGATGGACGGCTAGAAGCATCGGTTGCGGCCACAAACATGCTCGTCCAACGAACATTGAAATTGAAAAAAGATTCAACAACAACAAAAAGAAAAGAAAACACAAACCACTGTCAGTCGATGTCGTTGAATAAACAACAACAGCACCATCACCAATAATAATAATGACGATGACAAGAATCAGCCATCATCGTGGTCGTCATCATCATCATCATTGACTTCTTCTTCCACTTCTACATCGATCACGGTATCGTCTAAACCATTTTAGCCTAGGCTAGTATTAGCAGGTTTATTTTCGTTGTATTTTTTGTTTTCTGATCTTCTTGATTTTACTCACGTTCATTAGAAGCCAAATCATGATTCTCAAGTGTAGGTTGGTTGGTTGGCTGGCTGGCTGGTGGTTGACACAAATACTTAACACTTACCTGAAAGTAAATAGAAGAAGAAGAAAAAACGAATAGAGATGATTAAAAATTGTTAATTAATTTAGCGACGAGAGAAGAAGAAAGCCGTTAATTTGATTGGACATTTTTTGCTGTTCTGTTCGTTATTCAATTTTAATGACAATCATTGGCGAAGAAAATATTTGACATAATCATCAATTGATTGAAAGAAAAAAGACTAGACTGCAAGAGGTTTCGTTTTGTTGACAAAGTTATCGACAGATCGCTTAGAAAAGGTAATTAAGCGAATGATATCATGCCTGAGGCACGCGAGAAGAACTAACCGAGGACAGACAAGCAGACAGATGAAGGTCAATCGAGCGTGGCAATGCTCAAGGGTGCAGGGAAGATTTGTTTAGCTTTAAACCTTCGATATCGAAATATTATTGAAGACCAACCTCTATTGAAGTCTTTCAGCAAACTTCAAACCTTAAATAGTCCTCTATCGAAGTCTCCGATAAGACCTTAGATAGTTCTCTATCGAATCAATCTACAAGACCTTAGATAGTCATCTACCGAAGTATTCTATAAGACCTTAGATAATCCCCTATCGAATCCTTCTATAGGACCTTAGATAGTCCTCTATCGAAGTCTTCTAGAAGACCTACGATTGTCCTCTATCTAAGTCTTCTAGAAGTCCTACGTTTGTCCTCTATCTAAGTCTTCTAGAAGACCTACGATTGTCCTCTATCTAAGTCTTCTAGAAAACCTACGATTGTCATCAGCCTAAGTCATCTAAAATAACTACGATTGTCCTCTAGCGAAGTCTTCTGGAAGACCTACGACCTCTATCAAAGTGTTCTAAAAGACCTTAGATGGCCCTCTATCGAAGTCTTCTATAAGACTTTAGATAGTCCTTTATCGAAGTCTTATATAAGACTTTAGATAGTCCTCTATCGAAGTCTTCTATAAAACCTTGGGTAGTCCTTTATCGAATTTCTCTATAAAACCTTAGGTAGTCCTTTATCGAGTTTCTCTATAAAACCTTAGAAGTTTTATGGCAGACCTTAGATAATCCTCTATCCAAGTCTTCTATAGTATCTTAGGTAGTCCTTTGCCGAAGACTTCTATTAGATCTACGATTGTCCTCAATCAAAGTCTTCTATACAACTTTAGATAGTCCTCTGTCGAAGCCTACTGTTAAATGTACGATTGTCATCTATCGAGATGTACGATTGTCATCTATCGAGATGGTCCTCTTTCGAAGTCTTCTATAAGACCTTAGATGGTCATCAATCGAAGTCTTCTATAAGAACGTAGGCAGTCCTCTGCCGAAGCCTACTATTAGATCTACGATTGTCCTCAATCGAAGTCTTCTATACGAACTTAGGTAGTCCTCTACTGAAGCCTACTGCTAAATCTACGATTGTCATCTATCGAAATCTTCTATAAGACTTTAGATAGTCGTCTATCGAAGCCTTTTATAAGACCTTAGATAGTCCTCTATCGAAGTCTTCTATAAGACTTTAGATATTCCTCTTTCGAAGTCTTCTTAATACCTTAGTCCTCTATCGAAGACATCTATAAGACCTTAGGTTGTCATCTATCGAAGTCTTCTCTTAGATCTACGATTCTCCTCTATGGAAGTCATCTTTAAGACCTTAGATAGTCGTCTTTCGAAGTCTCTTAAAAGACCTTAGATAGCCCTCTATCGAAGACCTCTAGAAGGTCTACGATTGTCATCTATCGAAGTCTTCTAAAAGACGTTGCATTGTACTCTATCAAAATCTTGTAGAAGACCAACGATTGTCAATTTTCAATTGTTCTAAAACAGTCTCCATTTAGATTTATTTTAATGTTTCACAAATGATTTGCGATTTATTGTAGTTGAAAGGGAAATGGAAATATGATGCATTCCCATTGATTCTATTCTAATGTCTTGACAATTGTAGTGTTATCATTATAATGCTAATAGTCTGGGAACAAATAAACCACATAACCTTAACGTTGAAATCAACGGGATCACAGACACCGTCATGGCATTCTTTGTTGACGTCATTATGTGGTCAACAAATGCCAAGCGGGTCTCTAAAGCTATGGCCATAAACAACACCTTAAACAGTTATTTTTTTTTTATGTTATGAAAACAACAGAATCTTAATAAATTAAATAACTCTTTATAAAGACTAAACATAAGATAATAAAACCGAATCATCATCATCAGCAGCAACAGCATCACAAAATCCGACATAAATTAGCTTAATTATGGATCATAGAACAGATACCACAGACCATAGCACAGAGAATAGCGAAGAACAGTAATGTGAAATAATTCCAAAAGGAAGAATGGATGGATGAAAGCCAACGTTGCGACGTTAACTTGAAGAAGATGTAACAATGAAAACTAACCTTGTTTTCTTTTAAACTCAAATGAAAAAAAACAAACGAAAAGAAAAGAAAAGCTAAGCGAAAAACAATAGCATTGAAATGTATTCTTCATCATCTTCACCTTGGAATGCCTTGGCAGAAGATGCTGGCAGCGTCTTATTCTTAGAGAGGGAGAAAAAACAACAACCAAATTAAAACCATACGGAGCAGAGGGCTAGTCTGTTGAGCACCTTGGTAAATTATCCCTCAAGCTGCACTTGAGAGCAGATGAGAACATTCATTTGAATTGCATTTTTCCCAAGTTGAATAGACAGGAATGGGATAAGCGGCCAGTTATACGATGCGTTGCATAGTGGAACACTTGAGGTAGAAATTCCATACATTTTTAAGGAGTTTAAGTTTTAGACTGTGCGACAGTCTAAAAACTCTGGAGTTAAATAAAATCTTCGATAGTCCTTTATCTAAGTCTTCTAGGAGACCTACGATTGTCCTCTATCGAAGTCTTCTATAAAATCTTAGATAGTCCTCCATCTAAGTCTTCTAGGAGACCTACGATTGTCCTCTATCGAAGTCTTCTATAAAATCTTAGATAGTCCTCTATCGAAGTCTTTTAGGAGACCTACGATTGTCCTCTATCAAAGTCTTCTATAAAATCTTACATAGTCCTCTATCGAAGTCTTCTAGGAGACCTACGATTGTCATCTATCGAAGTCTTCTCTAAAATCATAGGTAGTCCTCTATCGAAGTCTTCTAGGAGACCTACGATTGTCATCTATCGAAGTCTTCCATAACATCTTAGATAGTCCTCTATCGAAGTCTTCTAGGAGACCTACGATTGTCCTATATCGAAGTCTTCTATAAAATCTTAGATAGTTCTCTACCGAAGCCTTCTAGGAGACCTATGATTGTCCTCTATCGAAGACTTCTATAAAATCTTAGATAGTCATCTAGCGAAGTCTTCTAGGCGACCTACGATTGTCCTCTATCGAAGTCTTCTATAAAATCTTAGATAGCCCTCTATCAAAGTCTTCTGGGAGACCTACGATTGTCCTCTATCGAAGTCTTCTATAAAATCTTTGGGATTTGGAATGTGATTTCTGCGGAATTACTTCAATGTTTTGCTGGGTATAATACATACTAAAAACTAACCACTTTTCCATGAATGTAATAAATAGCTGCAATAAATAAATTGTCGCCAGCCAGCTATGTATCAAAACAAATTTTCAAAAAAAAAATAATATTTTGTGTTGACTTTTTAGGACTTAGCCTCGATAAACATAATTTTGACTTACACTGGATAATTATCCAGGATAAGTCCAAAATTAGTTTTCACACACACACATTGATATTGCTTTTGGCGACAATTTAAAAAAGAAAACATGATTTTGAGTGAAATATTAAGATTTTATTTAGATTTTTGTTATCGCAGCAGTTCTTAAAGAAAAATAGCCATAATATTGATTTCATTCTGTCCAATCATACATTTTGATGATTCAATATGCTACTGGGACGATTATTCCTTTTTCTCCATTTCTTCTTTTTGTCACTATTGAACTTGAATTAATATTATATTATATTTTTATTTTCTGTTCCATAATTTTCAAATTTTTAACAACAATTTTCTTTTTCTTTATAGGTAAGCTTGCGATTGTATTGATGGAACAATTAAATAATTCAGAAAGTGAGTAGCTTTTTAAAATTCAACATGAACAAAAGGATAAGGAAATAGAAAAACAAAAAAACGAGCTTCGAATGTCAGCATGACAGACTAAATAATTGCTGCGGATTATGAAAACGTTTCATTAACTTTTCTCGTATAGAAAGACAATTATGCATTATCCCCTATTCATAATATTAAGAATAATGGGGTGATTTTTCATAATATATATAAATGTTGACTGATCCGTTGATCAGCGTCCAGGCCAAACGGCTGAAGCCAGGGTAGTTCCCAGCTATGACGGAGATGCGGAAACAAGAAAGGGTTTTACGAAATTCGTACTTTTAGGGGGTAAAATGGGAAAAAAGGGATAAACATCGACCCTTCGTCCCAGCTAAACGGCAGTAGCTAGAAACATTAAATTCAGTGTGAGCCCTACCCTTACCATGTAGATACACGACAAAAATTCATGTTTCGAAATTTGTACTATTAAGGGGGGAGGAAGAGACAAAAAGGGATAAAAATGGTACCAATTTAAGTAATGCAGCTATATTCATGAAAATCGGCATTCACATTTCTCTGGCAACGTTGACTTGCAACATAAATGGATTTTTCGAAATTTGTACTTGTAGTCGTGAAATTTAGTATGTAAATTCCTCCCATAACATAGAAGCGCATCACATAGAAGCGAGAACGCATTTTTGTACTTTTAAGGGTGAGAGGCACAAAAATAGATAAAAATGGTACCAACTAAATTATTATAGCTAGAATTTTGAAATTTGATATGTAAATTCCTTTGGAATTTGGATTGGAATTGGATTTTTCGAAATTTGTACTTTTAAGGGGTGCGCGGGACAAAAAATAGTACCAGCTAAAGTATTACAGCTAGAATCGTGAGATTTGATATGTAAATTACTCTGACCACGTAGAAGTGCAAATTTTCGAAATTTGTACTTTTAAGTGAGGAAAGAGGCAAAAAGGGTATCGGTATCTACATTCCTCTTGTCGAACTTTGTACGATTACGGGAAAAATAGGATAAAAAGGGATAAAAATTGTACCAACCAAAGTATTGCAGCTGGAATCGTGAAATTCGGCGTGTACATTCCTCTGACCACGTATACGCGCAACATAAATGAATTTTCCGAAATGTGTGCTTTTAAGGGGAAAGCCGGAAAAAAGGGATAAAAATAAAGTTATACAACTAGAATCCAAAAATTCTGTGTGTACAGCCCTTAAACGAGCCCTTAAATAGGTTTTTCAAATTTGTTACTTTTAAGGGCGTTTCGGGACGAAAAGGGATAAACGTGGTACCAAATAAAGTAACAAGTTTGATGTTCAGCATAAAGGTTTTTTTGTGCATGTTTTTAGGGGGGAAATTACCTATAGCGATTTTTCGAAATGTGTACTTTTTGGGGAAGGGGAACAAAAAGTGATAATACGGCTAGAAATATGGGATCGATAATGTAAAGGGATCTGCGAACTTGTTGCAGTTCACATTGGTTGGAAATCGATTTAGTTTGGAAATAAATCTATAACGTTTGTCTCATCTGCCGTGTGGAAATTATTTTCCCCGTTTTAGGGATTGTGTGATTTTTATATGAAGTATAATAAAAATGTTTTTCAAAACAATTGAAGAACTTTCAATAATGATATTGTCCTGGCTCAAGACTATTTTGCTTTTATATTTAATAGAATGCAAATTTATTTACAAATGACATGGTGACATTTATTATTTGGCTGTAGACTACCAAGTGATTTCCATCCTATAAAAGGTTTCGTCAGGTGGCTTCGCAGGGATTTTTCAACAGCATACCCGCTCGCTTTAAGTAAATGATTCTCACAAACGAACGAGAAGAGAGGCACAACTCACTTGCCTAATATCCATTTCAAATTAAATTTAAATTGTCAATAATTTAGGTTTGTAGAAGGCGGCCATTCTCACATAATAATGTGTTTTCAGTTGACAGACAGTTCTTACTTGGTGTCACTTGGATTCTGGACTTTAAATGATCTTCCATAGACAAATTTCCATGTGTTACCAAACGTATTTCCATGTTATAAAACGTACCAAGGAGATTATACAAAATCTAAAATGTATAACCAGATCATTTTGATTTAATTTTGGGCCATATGACAAATAAGTGGGTGAACAAAGTCTTCATGGCAGAGTGCTCAAGGTATATATATGGGATACTGGAGACGTAAAAACAATTCAGAATCCATGAATATATATTCACGATTAAGAATTATGCTGATCATTTTAAATTGTGATGATAAATGATCTTCCTCTTTAACGCTGTCTAATTTTGTTATATTGTTTCGCGGTCTTCAACCCGGCCCAAAACTTGTCAAAACGTTTTGCCAATAATTAGCCCAAGGAAGGGGTGGAGAACGACTATAAACAAATCACCCCTCAAGGCGGAAACTCATCTGGACATCAGTCGAACAAATCGTTTAACGCTTCTGACATTAATAACTTGAGGCATTCATAAATTTTATTATTCTCCTCCTCTTCCCCCTCCTCTCGTCATCGTCGTGCTTTGACAAGCTACTGACATTCCAAAGTAGCAGCAAAGTGTGTTAAGAGATAGATACATCCATCCATCCATCCACCTGTAAGTTATCAGAAACTATGTGTAAAGAACCTCGAGATCCATTCTTCATTCTACGCCACCACCACTCACATTTAATTAATGTTCTCGAAACCGTTAAATATTAACATAATTCATGGAACATGCTGATGCAAAAGATGAATAGGTACCCGTGTTGCCGCCAAAAAGAAAAGAGAAAAAACTCAGAAAACAACGAACGTTTAGATTTGGACAAGTTAACACCGAGCATTAGCTGTGGGGATGGGGATGGGGGAAGAGACTCCCTGAGTATCAAACAAAGATTATGTTTGAAGCCAAGGCAGCTCAGAAAAAAAATCAAACAACAACAACACGGCCACGTTATGATATCGTGTTATAACTGGAGTTAATAATGGACTCTATTGTTTATTGTGTTATTTCTCTTTTCTATTTTTTGTTCTGTTGTTTTGAGTTGGCCATCATAAACTATGGAATATTTAAAGAATTTGAAAATCACTTCTTTTCCAACCAACCAACCATCCATCCAACCAATGCTTCCATCAAAACAATGAATGAATGAAAAGAAGAGAACTTTGATAAAAAACAGACATGTGAGGTGGGGAGAAGAGAGGAGAGATGAAAAGAATCTATGTCAGTAGTGCAAACTATTAAGCAAAATTGAATTGCAAATCAGCGCTAGTTGGTAGCAACACAAAACAAAACAATAATCTTTTATGTTATTTAAATTTCATAACAATTTCGTATCAAAACAACTGTTAGAGAATGAATTTCAAAAGAAACACGAAATAAATTTCAAAAGGTTTTCGAACAACAATAAAATGTAAATGAAAATCAGCATAAAAATGGCAGCAACAAATGATGTTGTATCAAGTCCCGCTTGATGAATCCCCGATTGAGAACACTAAGCAATAAAATAGAAAATATAACCACTATATATTTGTGGTGTATTAAGGTCCCCAACTAAAAAATAATCAAAGTAAGCTTTTTTAATTACACGATTTTTTCTTCATAAATTTGTTCCTCATATGTTAACAGAACTCTAGAACGAGTTGTCCTACTTTGTATATAAAAATATCAAAATTACACTTCCGAATAAAAAACAATTCTGTGTCCCAGACTTAAAAAACATATTTTGAGGTATACTGAGACAACAAATCAACTTCAGTCAAAATCAATCCCAGACTAAAACAAGTAAGAAGGCGTTAAGTTCGGCCGTGCCGAATCTTATATACCCTCCACCACGGAGTGCATTCCACAGTATTACCAGTAGATTAAAGAATGTCGAGGGAATGCGAATTGCAAATATCAAGTAAATAAAGGGTGATTTTTTAAGAGCTTGATAACTTTTTTTTTTTAAAAAAACGCATAAAATTTGCAAAATCTCATCGGTTCTTTATTTGAAACGTTAGATTGGTCCATGACATTTACTTTTTGAAGATAATTTCATTTAAATGTTGACCGCGGCTGCGTCTTAGGTGGTCCATTCGGAAAGTCCAATTTTGGGCAACTTTTTCGAGCATTTCGGCCGGAATAGCCCGAATTTCTTCGGAAATGTTGTCTTCCAAAGCTGGAATAGTTGCTGGCTTATTTCTGTAGACTTTAGACTTGACGTAGCCCCACAAAAAATAGTCTAAAGGCGTCAAATCGCATGATCTTGGTGACCAACTTACCGGTCCATTTCTTGAGATGAATTGTTCTCCGAAGTTTTCCCTCAAAATGGCCATAGAATCGCGAGCTGTGTGGCATGTAGCGCCATCTTGTTGAAACCACATGTCAACCAAGTTCAGTTCTTCCATTTTTGGCAACAAAAAGTTTGTTAGCATCGAACGATAGCGATCGCCATTCACCGTAACGTTGCGTCCAACAGCATCTTTGAAAAAATACGGTCCAATGATTCCACCAGCGTACAAACCACACCAAACAGTGCATTTTTCGGGATGCATGGGCAGTTCTTGAACGGCTTCTGGTTGCTCTTCACTCCAAATGCGGCAATTTTGTTTATTTACGTAGCCATTCAACCAGAAATGAGCCTCATCGCTGAACAAAATTTGTCGATAAAAAAATAAAAAAAAAATAATAAAATAATAATAATAAAATTCAATGATTTGCAAGCGTTGCTCGTTAGTAAGTCTATTCATGATGAAATGTCAAAGCATACTGAGCATCTTTCTCTTTGACACCATGTCTGAAATCCCACGTGATCTGTCAAATACTAATGCATGAAAATCCTAACCTCAAAAAAATCACTCTTTACAAGCTAATATGTTCAAAAAACATGCTGAAATACTCTAAATATTAGGAGTATTTTCAGTACTTGTGAGGGAAAAATTTTTCCCTCTGGACCGATTTCGTCCACTTTCAATCCCAAGCGATCTACAACCATAAGACACATTTAGGAAAAATTTGAACCTTCTAGCTCATTTCGTTCGGCCGCTATCGTGCTTTCAACAGACAGACGGACAGACGGACAGACGGACATGGCTATATCGTCTTAGAATTTTACCACGACCCAGAATATGTATACTTTATGGGGTCTCCGATAAATATTTCAAGGTGTTACAAACGGAATGACAAAGTGAATATACCCCCATCCTGGAGGTGGAGGGTATAAAAAAACATATTTTATTTGCATTGAGGTATACTGAGTCATAAAATCAACACAAAACATTTTTTATGGATATTTTTATAATTTTATCAAAAATTCCGATTTTCGTCAAAGGTACCTTTAATATTAGAACTTTTATTTCGGAAATATAGGTCCGATCACACCCGCTTATATGTTCAACTGTAACTATGAAGGCTACAATTGTTGCGAATATCACTATCACATTTAAAAAATGGTTTAGAAGCAGTCTTCAATTTTTTTTTCGAACAAAACCTTTTTTGTTGGCAGGAAAAGAATTATAAAAAATAGAAAAAATTATTTTACGAAGAAAACAATGTCTACATGTAGAAAAATTACTGAAATGTAGAAGCTACGACACAAAAGATTAAAAAAAAACATAATTTGAAAAATTTGTGATTAAATAACAGCATATTTTATTTTGAAATAGCTGTGATCTTAACGAAGAAAACAAGGGTTATTTGAAGAAAAACTATGGATAAAAGTAGAGGTTACATGACCAAATCAAGTTTTAAGAAAAAAATTCATTTATTTATAGATTTTCTTCAAAAACACCTTGTTTTCATCGTTAGGACCCTAGCTATTATAAAATGAAACACATATTATACTATCTAAATTATAAAAGACTTTTTCAATATTTCAAAAAAAAAATCAGTATTTTTTCAAGAATTCTTGAATTCGCTATAAAGTTAACTATTAAAAAATAAAATAAAAAATATTTTTTCATATTTGTTTTCAACTTTTTATGATTTTATTTTCGAAAAGAAAAATATTTTTTTTTTTTTCAATTTGTTGGAGACTGTCTCTAAACCTCAATTTTATGTGAATGTGAAGGCCATTATAATTACCTTTAGTTAACCATATAACCAGGCGTTATCAGACTAATATTAGCAAAGTGAGTACGGTGTATAGCTCGGAAAAAGTCAAATTGAGAGCAAAATTAGTACGTGAGCTATATCTAAATCTAAACCACTTTCACCATAGATGTTTCTAGTTGAATTATAAAAGGTACTGCGCGAAATTTGAAGAAAATCTGTTATAATATGTGGCTTATACAGCGGAAAAAGTCAAATCGGGGGCGACATTTGTACTGGAGCTATATCTAAATCAGAACCGAATTGCTTCAAATTAAATGTCGATCCTCATGGTCCGCAAAACTTACCTATGGCAATAGTTGTTAGGATCGAAGAATAATTGCAGCCCGTACTTTGACTACAACATTAGATGGACATACGGACAGACCGACGGACATTGTGAAATCGACTCAAAAAGTGATTCTAAGCCAATAAAAAAGAAAATTATCCAAAACGAAATTTAATATCGTTTTAGGAGGCCAAAAAAACATCACAAAATGTTGTGCATTGTGTTCGACAGTTTTTTTTTTGGCTCAGTTTTTTGCGGATAAAATTCTTTGGATAAGATTTTTTATATTTTTCAAAAAGACAACATTCGAAAAAGCTGCTCCACAGAAAGTAAAATAAAAATATCAAGATACTGTAAATATATATCCAAATGTTAGGTTTCGATATCTACAATTCTTATAATGAACAGCGTATTACCCAAAAATCGTTCATTTTAAATTTGGAAAGAAGGTATAAATATTTAGTTGAAGTCTTTAACCCGTTGACGATCATAGGTATGTATTCTAGGCTGGCGTCCTCATTTTTACTCCACGAAAATAAAGTTTGGATTGTGAGCTAAACGCTCCAGAAGACAACCCTAAAAATCAAGATTTCCCGTGAATTTTTTTTTGGTGTTGCATTTTTGTAAATAAGTAAGAAATACGAAAAAAAATTGAAATAGTAGACCCTAGCAAGCACTATAAATATAAACTTTGTTTCTTTTCTTAGAGTAACTGACTAGTCGAATTATTGAACGTTTATAGCATTTTTGGGTGATTTTTCATAGTGACATCTGAAAACTTTGGTGGTAGTATTTTTATAGAAAACAAATACCTTTCGAATGAACATCGAAATGATGAACATCGGAAGGACATTGAAGTCGCAGCGTTAATTTTTTGTAAAAATGTTGACTCTGAAAAACCACCTTTTGTATTAAACTATTTTCACAAATCATGGAATCAGTGAAGCCATTATTCGTCCGATACTCATAATTTAGATATCATTCGAAAGGTATTGATTGCTTCTATTTAATTTTCATAACAACTTTTTAAAAATGTTTCCAGGAAATGTGAGTTATTAGCTGTCACTTAAAAAAACACGAGAAAACAGCTAAAAGTCCAATAACACTGTGCGTAGAGTGATGATGAAAAAACCGGGGTTTCGGGTTTTTCGAAAACCGTGATTTCAAAAAACCCGGTTTGTTGCCCGGTTTAATTTTTACGAAAAAACCGGTCGGACCGTTTTTTTTTGGGTTATTCTTGAAACAGTAAAAAATGGGGAATGGGGAAAATATTCATTGCAGAGTAATTCCACAAAATGTTGACCCACTCGTTCTTGGGGATAGGACAATTCTGATGTCATAATCAGATTCAGCCCACTGAAATCTACTCCAAACATTCCTGCCCATTGCCAACAAATCATTTGGAGATGTTTTAATAATATACATATTATAGAGAAACCCCATCATTAATTTTCGTCCTGCAACTATTTTTCCCAAAGTATCAGTTTAGAGCAAACTACAAATCGTAAAAACTACAAATTATATCTTGCTGAAATAGATAATCATTTTGAAAAATAGCTATAATTTTTTAACCTATTAACCCCATTCTGAGATTCTAATATATTGCAGAGCATAAAAAATAAGAAAATAAATCATATGTTTGAAATTAATTATGTGTATTTTTAGCTTGAAATATT
Organism: Polietes domitor; assembly: GCA_947397865.1. Lineage (NCBI taxonomy): Eukaryota > Metazoa > Arthropoda > Insecta > Diptera > Muscidae > Polietes > Polietes domitor. The sequence continues at coordinate 74,336,193 of OX377621.1, read as the reverse complement.
TTTTTTTTGCACTTTTCTCTTATATTCGCAAATGGGAGTTCATCAACTTTTCAGACGATTCCAATGATATCAATGCGTTATTATACCAATAACGAAGCTATCTCCTCACAAAACGCCCAAAAGTACCAACTTTGGACCAGTGTAAACCACGAACAACGTTGACATAAGGTAAAAGCCATATTACCTACCAGCACGAGTATATACGTATAAGGCTGGGTCACACCTACAAATGTATACTAGATTCTTTAATGATGATTTACAGAATATTTCTTCCTTTGATCAATGAGCTAATCACTCCTGAAAACACCCCTAAAAATAAGTGGCATATCATAAACAAATTCGCATCGAAAAAGATGCACTATTAAAAACTGGTTGAGGCCGACATAAAAAACCCGGGTTTCCCGGTTTTCCAAAAACCGTGATTTTAAGAAACCCGACGGTCGGTCTCATATGAAAAACCCGGTTTTCGGTGGTAATTGTGCGACAGTCCAAAACCTCTGGGAAGTGATATTAGTATTCTTGTAGGTATTGTCGAGTAGAAGAAGAATCTGTATTTGTATTTATGTATTTTTCAGGCATCCCCTAAATCTTGAGTTACGGTTACAAAAACCTGGTTTTCGTACCTTTTCACACTTATATGTCTGTAACATGGTTGGTTATCAACCGATTTTTACATTCACATCGGATTTGAAAAGAAGAATCCCGGAGCTTTCAATAGATATATAGCTTATTTAAGAAAACTTAAGAAATCTGTGTGCTTTTGTCCAGCAAACACGTTTTTAAACATATTTTAGTAATTTTCAACTTTGACAATATTTTTACACACAATTTTGTTTGATAACCGCATCACTTGTAAATTTATCTAAATAACACATTCAGTATGGAGTAAAACACTGCTTTGTTTTTAAATGTCCGTCAATAACTGACTGAATTATTGTAGTTTTCGCTAAAACAAAATTGTTGAAAAAATATATAATAAGTTTTGGTCATTCCAGTTCAAATCTCTCATAATTTTAGGAATTAAAACGCAATAAAAATCGACAAAGAGAAAAAATTACTAGATTTTATTGTTTACCATAAAATACCCGAATTCCCAAAATGGGGAAAATGTGTTCGAAAATAGGGGATATTTTATTAAAATGGTCACCATTCGTTTGTTTACCACTTTCATCTGCTTTGATGAATTTTAAATATTTTTATTCCATTCAATTCGTAAAATTATGTGAGATTTTTATTTGGTCGTAGCGAAGAAATGATTTTTAGAGGTGTTTTCAGGAGCGTTTAACTGTTTTAAGCGTTAACAGACAGCTTGACAAAGCGACGAAAATTTGCAGATCATCATTAAATAATTCAATCTTCGACCGCAGAAATTTATTTACGTAGCCCACCCTTATGTATGCTTGCTAGGTTTTAGGACGTAACTATTATTAGGTCTTAGATTACGAATATCAAATAAAAACCAAATTAGTTTCGGAGAAAAATCTAAGGTTTAAGAGCACATAATGGAAAACATTTAACGTCATACCCGACGTTTAAAAATCCTAACAAGAAATAAAGCACACATGCCATCTTACAAGCATCTCACTGAAAAGTCGCTACGAAGCCACCTAACGAAGCCTTTCACAGGGTGGAAAATATGATAGTGGCAGTCTGCAGCCAAGTAATAAATGTCACCATGCCATTTGTAAATAAATTTGAATTCTATTAAATATAGATGCAAAATGATCTTGAGCCAGGACAATATCCCAGTTCAAATAAAAAAAGGAAAAGATAGAGACGGTAATACTTTTCAAGTATGTAGTCAACATATGGGGTTAAAAGAACATTTACTAATCGGTGGTTAGCATTTTGAGCATTTTAGCAAATAAAATTTCTTTTCTATTCAAGAACTGGCAATTTTTGAGGGGATCCACCGGAGAGCTCCGTTGTCCAAAAATTATTGAACGTGAGCATTATAAATAAAAGAAAAAATACATCTGCATGAAGAAAAGCCTTTTACATGTTCACACAATAGATTTAACATGAAATCCTTATCCAGGTTTCATTCACACTATCACCACCCACAAAAAAAATATAAATTCATAAATTAATCCATACATCTGAAAATCCATATTCCGCAATTAAACTTTCAATTCACTCACAAATTTGCCAGCTGGAAGAAGAAAAAAAAAAACAGGCATAAAAGCATCCATATTTTTTAGACCATAAAATGAATGCTATCGTTTACGATCAACACAACAGCAACAATGCCAAAAACAGCAACATTGCCATTGCAACATGAATCTCATCAAGACCAAATAAAATGGCCAACACACACACACCGAAATACATACAATAAAAAGGCCAGAATCCAAACCATATCCGAACATGAATTGGATTTGTAAACTAATTTCAAAACGTGTTCAGAATTCATAAACCAAAGCCAATTTAAGCTACATTCGGAGTTGTTTTTGTTTCGAATTTGTGTAAAATTTCATTTGGGTTTATGTTTTCATCTTCGAAAGGGGAGTAAAACCAAATCTTTCAACGCTCCAAAAATCCAAACTACAGGCTCCTCCTAGTTGGCCCTCCCCTCTAACTATGGAGAGCTTTCATTGCCCCACTCCCTCCCTATACGAAGCATGCATGAATTAATATGTTTTAGGAAATTGTTGTAGCAGTTGTAGTTGTAGTTTTTGTTGTTGAACAATTGAACATTTTCAAAATAGAAATTGTTGGCTTATTGTTCGTTGTTGTTGGTTCTGTATGATGTTCGACTACAGCAACATACCAGTTGTCGGCATGGAAATGGAAATGCCGGAGTGTGTGTGTGTGTGCTGTGTTATGCTCTGTCAGTATGTCTGTCTGTCTGTTGGTTTGTTTGTTTGTCTAATTCAAGGTACTTTTGAAATCATAGATACAATTACATACTTGTTGTGTTTCGTTCAGATACTTGCCCGTTCATACATATATAGCCAAGTTGCAAAGCACTGTGATTTCGCAACCAAATCTAAGTGATAACAATTTTTGGGCGCATATTCTAAACAACGCTAAAGAGAAAGTTATATGGTTCTGATATTATTTTGAAGCTTCAGAGGTTTGGGACATATAATTAAAAATTTCTAATTAATAATAACCAGAATTCCTGCATTTTTTGCAGACTTTGCGAAATTTTGCTTAGTTATTACTTAATGTTAATGTTGGCTTCACACTTTTAGAAATATGATCGACTTGTAGCTTGACAAAGTGTCAAAATATTAATATATAAAAAATATAAATATATATCTATATATATAAAAGAGTTGCGTGATTGAGTGACTGAGTGACTGAGTGACTGACTGATCACTCCCCAGACCAAACGGCTAGAGCTAGAATCATGAAATTTGGTGTGTACATTTCTCTTACAGTGTAGAGGTGTGATAAGACGGGATTTTTCGAAATTCGTACTTTTAAGGGGTAAAATGGGGTAAAAAGGGATAAAAATGGTACCACCGCAATGACCAAACGGCTGGGCCTAGAATCTTGAAATTTGGTATGGATATTCCTCTTGCGGCATGAAGACAACCTAAAAAGTGACATTTTAAAAATTCGTACTTTTGGGGGGTTAAATGGTACAAAAAGGGACAAAAATGGTACCTATAACATGGTTGAAGCTAGAATCATGAAATTTAGTATGTACATTTCCCATACAGTGAACAAATCAGATTTGAAGGGAGTTTTTTGTAATTCGTACTTTTAAGGGATAAAATGGGGTAAAGAGGGATAAAAATTGTACCACCGCAATGACCAAACGGCTGGGCCTAGAATCTTGAAATTTGGTATGGATATTCCTCTTGCGGCATGAAGACAACCTAAAAGTGACATTTTAAAAATTCGTACTTTTGGGGGGTTAAATTGTACAAAAGGGACAAAAATGGTACCTATAACATGGTTGAAGCTAGAATCATGAAATTTAGTATGTACATTTCCCATACAGTGAACAAATCAGATTTGAAGGGAGTTTTTTGTAATTCGTACTTTTAAGGGATAAAATGGGGTAAAGAGGGATAAAAATTGTACCACCGCAATGACCAAACGGCTGGGCCTAGAATCTTGAAATTTGGTATGGATATTCCTCTTGCGGCATGAAGACAACCCAAAAAGTGACATTTTAAAAATTCGTAGTTTTGGGGGTTTAAATGATACAAAAATGGTACCTATAACATGGTTGAAGCTAGAATCATGAAATTTAGTATGTACATTTCCCATACAGTGAACAAATCAGATTTGAAGGGAGTTTTTTGTAATTCGTACTTTTAAGGGGTAAAATGGGGTAAAGAGGGATAAAAATTGTACCACCGCAATGACCAAACGGCTGGGCCTAGAATCTTGAAATTTGGTATGGATATTCCTCTTGCGACAACCTAAAAGTGACATTTTAAAAATTCGTACTTTTGGGGGGTTAAATTGTACAAAAAGGGACAAAAATGGTACCTATAACATGGTTGAAGCTAGAATCATGAAATTTAGTATGTACATTTCCCATACAGTGAACAAATCAGATTTGAAGGGAGTTTTTTGTAATTCGTACTTTTAAGGGATAAAATGGGGTAAAGAGGGATAAAAATTGTACCACCGCAATGACCAAACGGCTGGGCCTAGAATCTTGAAATTTGGTATGGATATTCCTCTTGCGGCATAAAGACAATCCAAAAAGTGACATTTTAAAAATTCGTACTTTTGGGGGTTTAAATGGTACAAAAAGGGACAAAAATGGTACCTATAACATGGTTGAAGCTAGAATCATGAAATTTGGTATGTACATTTCCCTTACAGTGAACAAATCAGATTTGAAGGGAGTTTTTCGTAGTTCGTACTTTTAAGGGGTAAAATGGGTAAAGAGGGATAAAAATTGTACCACCGCAATGACCAAACGGCTGGGCCTAGAATCTTGAAATTTGGTATGGACATTCCTCTTATAGCATGAAGACATACCAAAAGATTTCATTTGGAAATTCGTACCTTTGGGGGTCAAATGGGACAAAAATTGTACCAACAACATGGCTGAAGCTAGAACCATGAAATTTGGTATGTACATTTCTCTTACAGCGAAGAGATCAGATTTGAAGGGAGTTTTTCGTAATACGTACTTTTAAGGGGTAAGATGGGTTAAAGAAGGATAAAAATTGTGCCACCGCAATGACCAAACAGCTGGGACTAGAATCTTGAAACTTGGTACAAAAATTGCTCTTATAGATTCAACGCGCCCAAGAAAATATTTTTAAATTAGTACTTTTTGTGGGTGATATCGGGTAAAAAGGGATAAAAATGGTACCAATCAAACGGATGGAGCTGGAATAATAAAATTCGGTGTGTACATACCTCAAAACCCTTAGAAACGCAAAATGACCGAATCTTTTTGAATTCGTACTTTTAGTAGGTAAACGGGGAAAAGGGGATAAAAAAGGTACAAACAACACGGATGACGCTACAATAATGAAATTCGATATGTGTATTCGTTGTACAGCCCAAATCACTGATAAGAAGACATTTTTCGAAATTTGTAATTTTAAGGGATTAAATGTGATAAAAATTTTACCTCAGCCCAGACCAAACAACTGGGCCTAGAATCATGAAATTCGGAACGGACATTAAAATTCGTACTTTTTGTGAGTGAAATTGGGTAGAAAGGGATACAAAATGGTACCAATCATACATCCTGAAAATGCCTACAACCGCAAATTGAAGAAATTTTTCGAAATTCGTACTTTTAAAGGGTAAACGAGAAAAGCGGATAAAAAAGGTGCCAAGAACATGGATGACGCTACAATAATTAAATTCGGTACGCATATTCGTCTTACAGTGTAAATGATTAATAACAATGAATTTTCCGATATTTGTACTTTTAAGGGATTAAAGTGGTGCAAATGATATCAACCAAAATTGGGGATTTGGGATAAAGATAGTACCAACCAAAGTTTTCAGCTAGAATATGAAAAGAAATTCGGTGTGTACATTTCTCCGAGTACATAAATTAATGTTTCGAAATTTGTATGTTTAAGGACACAAACGGCACAGAAAGAGTTATGTGTGAACATTATCTTTTTTTTATTTTGACCAAAGCTTATGTCAATTTGCGTGTAAAGTATAGAAGTTATATTAGGTTTAATTTTACGTACGGGTCGTTTGTTTTGGAATATGCACTATACGTATGTGTGTACCATAAGATGTATATCAATTTCCCCCATTTTCGAAATTAAACTAAGTTTGGGAAAATAGTACTATGTGCTGAGTTTGAATAAATTCTTTAAGTCCCTTCCAGAGTCATCGTGTATACAAGCGAAGCCAGACGGACGTGAAAGGGACTTGGGACATACTTATGGTTTTAACTCTCTCCTTCAATGCGATACACTTTTATTCTATCCCTAATGATATTTTCACAGCTTAAGAAAGAAATGTGCAAATAATTTTCTACTTTATATGATTTTTTGTAGAAAAATTGTTTCCATTTTGTGCCTATAAATTAAACTATTGACTACGTATAAACGCTGAAAGTGATATCATTAAAAACAGTTTGAATACTGATACAAACTACTGTCTTACCATACCATTTTTCCGCGTACGAAGTAGCGGGTATTTGCTAGTAATATTATAAAAATAATAGTTCGTATTTTTATAGCTCAAAACAAATGAAAAAGTATTTGTTTATATTGATTATTGTTTCTGATTGCGCCTCGCAAAGTATTATTTTTAATACTTAATATTTTTCGTTAAAAAAAATATTGATAATATTTAAATATATAGTACTTTATTACTATATATGTATTTATTGTGCTCCATTGTAAATATATACATTTTTGTTATAGTCTAAAATCGATTTTTTTGAAATTTCCACAAAACTATTATTTTTTGCAAAAAAAAAAATAAATAAAAATTGAAAAAAAAAATGAAACGTATTCTAGAAACGATAAACAAAAATTTCAAAAATAATTCTAATATTTATTTTAGTTTTAGTTAAAAAATATCCATTAAAAAATTTTAATATAGAATTCGAGTTTAGAAACCAAACTATATCGGAAATTATTACACAATGTTTCAAAAAAAATTGTTGTATAGTGTTCAACAAAATGAAAAATGTGATTCAAAGAAGTACATTCTTGTGGATAACAAATTTGAAATGTGGATAAGTTTTTTTTTATATTTTTAATTAAACAAATACAACAAAGGCTGCTCTAAGGAAAGTAAAACAATTCATAAACGACTTATGTTTTCTTTCATAAAAATATAAAAAAATAATTATATACCTCCAAGTGTTATTTTTTCAAAATCCGGCCAATTGAAGTAATATTGTCCAATAATTGTGTATGCTCTAAAATCGATAGAACATTTTTTAGAAAATTTCCGAACACTGTTTTTTACAAAAAAAATAATTTTGAAAAATTAACAAAAAAGTTAAAATCAATCTAGTTTATTTAGAAAACCACATTGTTACCAAATACTCTAAAAAAAAACATATTTTTCTAAAAAAAAATATTTTTTTTACACATTTTTTTACTTCCGGCCAATTGAAGTAATATTGTCCAATAATTTTGTATGCTCTAAAATCGATAGAACATTTTTTAGAAAATTTCAGAAACTATTTTTTACAAAAAAACATTTACAAAAAGTTAAAAAATAAAAAAAAATAGAAAGGATAAACAAAAATTTAACGAATAAAAAATATTTCTAAATAATATTTTTTAATATTTTTTCTTAACAAAAAAATTAAAATCAAGTTTTTTAACTAGTTTATTTAGAAATCCACATTGTTACCAAATACTCTAAAAAACATATTTTTCTAAAAAAAAATATTTTTTTACACATTTTTTTTCAATTATGTATTTTTAAAAAATTAAATTGTTATCAAAAAGATTTTTTCGACTTTTTTCATAGTTTTTTCATATTTTTTATAAAAATATTGAAAATTAAAAGTAAAGAAAATATGTTTTTAAATACAGTTTTTTAAAATTCATTTTAAGCAAAAGAATTCTAAAAAATATTTCTTTAAAAAAGTACTTTTTGTTTGTCTTTTAATATTTTTATTTTGATCTTTAAATTAATTTTTTACATAAAATTGTTTTTTGCCTAAAAAATAGCAAAATACATTTTTAACAAAACTAATTCTAAAAAATAAAATTTTCTTAAAAAATAAAAAATATATTTTTTAGTTTTATCTTATAGGTTCCTAAATTAATTTTGTTACAAAAAATATTTTTTTTAATATATATCAAAAATACTAAAAAATATAATGCAAGAAAAAAATTGGAAAAATTTTAAATACAGATAAATATTTATAGTTTTTGAGCTTGCAGATTTACCCAAAAAAATTTTGAGGAATTTCAATAGATAAATATAGAGAGTACCTCCCAAGAAATCGAACACAAAATATCAAGCAATGAGAATTTTTGCAATTCAACACAAAATATATTATTTTTTGGATTTTTTTTATTACGCCTCGAAAAAATATAAAAATCACTTAAATTAAAAAAATCTTTTTATTTTTTGTATATTTTTAAAATGATTGCAGTTAAAAAATTCTAAACAGTTTTTTTATGTATTTTTAACAGCAAAATCCAGTTTTAATTTTTAGAACATTTTTTAGAAAATTTCCGAACACTATTTTTTACAAAAAAAAATAATTTTGACAAATTAACAAAAAATAAAAAAATAGAAAGGATAAACAAAAATTTAACGAATAAAAAATATTTCTAAATAATATTTTTTAATATTTTTTCTTAACAAAAAAATTAAAATCAAGTTTTTTAACTAGTTTATTTAGAAAACCACATTGTTACCAAATACTCTAAAAAAAAACATATTTAAAAAAAAAAATATTTTTTACACATTTTTTTACTTCCGGCCAATTGAAGTAATATTGTCCAATAATTTTGTATGCTCTAAAATCGATAGAACATTTTTTAGAAAATTTCCGAAAACTATTTTTTACAAAAAAAAAAATTACAAAAAAGTTAAAAAATAAAAAAAATAGAAAGGATAAACAAAAATTTAACGAATAAAAAATATTTCCAAATAATATTTTTTAATATTTTTTCTTAACAAAAAAATTAAAACCAAGTTTTTAACTAGTTTATTTAGAAAACCACATTGTTACCAAATACTCTAAAAAACATATTTTTCTAAAAAAAAATTACTTTTTTTACACATTTTTTTTTCAATTATGTATTTTTAAAAAATTAAATTGTTATCAAAAAGATTTTTTCATACCTTTTTTATTTTTTAAAATTTTTTATAAAAATATTTTTTATAAAAATATTGAAAATGAAAAGTAAAGAAAATATGTTTTTAAATACAGTTTTTTAAAATTCATTTTAAGCAAAAGAATTCTAAAAAATCTTTCTTTAAAAAAGTACTTTTTGTTTGTCTTTTAATATTTTTATTTTGATCTTTAAATTAATTTTTTACATAAAATTGTTTTTTGCCTAAAAAATAGCAAAATACATTTTTAACAAAACTAATTCTAAAAAATTAAATTTTCTTAAAAAAATAAAAAATATATTTTTTAGTTTTATCTTATAGGTTCCTAAATTAATTTTGTTACAAAAAATATTTTTTTTAATATATATTAAAAATACTAAAAAATATAATGCAAGAAAATATGGAAAAATTGAAAATACATAAAAATATTTATAGTTTTTGAGCTTGCAGATTTACCCAAAAATTGTTTTTGAGGAATTTCAATAGATAAATATAGAGAGTATCTCCCAAGAAATCCAACACAAAATATCAAGCAATGAGAATTTTTGCAATTCAATACAAAACATATTTTTTTAGATTTTTTCGTTTGTTATTACGCCTCGAAAATATATAAAAAAATCACTTAAATTAAAAAAATCTTTTTATTTTTTGTAAATTTTTAAATTGATTGCAGTTAAAAAATACTAAACAATGTTTTTTATGTATTTTTAACAGTAAAATCCAGTTTTAATTTTTAACAGTAAAATCGATGTTTTCAAATTTTCTTTAAAAAATTGAATGTTTTACAAGAAAAAAAAATAAATTTTCATTCTTAAAAATGGGGGAAAACAGAAAAAATTTGCTTTCATACTTTTTCCCGCATTTTTTAAATGTTTAATAGAAATTTATTTTTTTTGTAGCACATTTAATTTAAAAAATACTTTATTAAACATTTAATCAAACGCCAGGAAAATAATAAAAAATTAAAAAATATTTTCAATTTTTGTGCATGCAGCTATAATTAAAATATGTGAATAGATTGCAATATGTTGTTTCCAACATGTACGATCACGTCATAACATCCATTTACATCTCTGGATTTTCTACACAAAAATAACTTTTGTCTTTATTAAGGTGTCATCTGAATGTTCTATCTTTTTATAAAGGGTGATTTTTTAAGAGCTTGATAACTTTTTTTTAAAAAAAACGCATAAAATTTGCAAAATCTCATCGGTTCTTTATTTGAAACGTTAGATTGGTCCATGACATTTACTTTTTGAAGATAATTTCATTTAAATGTTGACCGCGGCTGCGTCTTAGGTGGTCCATCCGCTTAGTCCAATTTTGGCATTTCCACGTTTTTGAGTAACAGAGACCCAATTGGTGCGAACGGCGACGAATCGAAAATTGGTGGTCATCATTAACACTGGCCGATACAGCTGCGATATTTTCTTCAGTTCGCACTCTACGTAAGCGTGTTGGTGGTTTAATGTCCAACAATGTAAATTTGGTGCGAAATTTAGTCACAATAGCCCGAATAGCCGCTTCAGTGGGTCGATTAAACTGACCATAAAATGGAAGCGCGCAATGAACTTTCTTAACAGAGCACGCATTTTGATAATAAAATTCAATAATTTGCAAGCGTTGTTCGTTTGTCAGACGATTCATGATGAAATGTCAAAGCATACTGAGCATCTTTCTCTTTGACACCATGTCTGAAATCCCACGTGATCTGTCAAATACTAATGCATGAAAATCCTAACCTCAAAAAAATCACTCTTTATTTTATATGTAATTGTAAAAAAGATGTGTTCATCATCAATTATTATTTATATAATTTATTTATTTATATAAACCATTATTTATTAATTATAAGTATTCCTAAGGTAATGAGCTGGCATTAGCTGATACTACTGAAAGTAATAAGTTATTATTACCTAGATTTTGTGATTACTACAGTTTGGTTGGTTTATGACCTAATAATGTGATTTGTAACAGTGTGAACCCACTGTGCAATATACGAGTACAAAAAGGTACTTGTTATATTTGCTCGTACTTGGCTTTTTTATGTGACTGTGACTGTGTGTACTTTGAAGACAAGCAAAACAACTCGGCAACATTCATTCATTCAGTCTTTCAGACAGATGGAAAACTCAAATGGAAATACAAACAGACAGACAGGCAGACTGAAAGACTGTGAGACAGCCAGAGTAGCAGACGGACTGATCTCTAACATAACCCAGAAAATCAATAAGGCATGAATTGAAAGTAAAACATGTGTTTGTTATTGTCGGTATTGTTATTGTAATTGTTGTAGCTGCTGCTGTTGTTGTTTGTTGTTGTTGTCATGGAAAACAAGTACAACTTCAACAACCGACAATTTGCCTAATGCGAAAAATAAGGAAAAGTACTACAAATTGTTTTGAACACATACTTTTACTGCAAATGTCAAATTGAGATGTTCGAAATTGGGGTTTGAAATTTATTTTGAAATGTGGAGAAAACATACATAAGTATGTATGTGGGTAGGTAGGTATGTGTGTGTGTTTCAAATACGAAATGAAAATTCTGAGAGGTGAAAGAACTAAACTTATAGAGACTGGAGGTTGTAGGAAATATAGGAAAAAAATTAAGAAATGATTTCTAACATTTTGGCCATAAATACATAACCCAATAATAATAGAGCCAAATGTATAACATCATGTATCACTTATAACCTCATTCTCCACGAATAAACTTCGTATCAATTTTTTGAGGCAAATAATTTTGTGTTAATTTTTGCCAAATACAAGATTTGGCATTTCAGATCACATCTCCCTTAATTTTACGAATTTAGCTCCAATAAGAATACTTAAAATTCGTCAAAAGATAAAAACGATAAAAAAAACTACTAGATTTTCCATATATATATTTTTTAAAATACCCGAATTCCTAAAGTGGGGAAAATGTATTCCAAAATTTGGGATTTTTTACCATTTCAATCTGTTTTGATGAATTTTAAGCATTTCCATTGGACTTTAATTCGTTAAATAATGAGAGATGCGAACTGGAATGACCAAACTTGTATTTTATCAAAAATTTTGTATTAATAAAAAGAAAGCGGTGGTTTAATCTTTACTAAATTTGTTATTTACGAAACAAAATAATGTGCAAAAACATTGCCGAAGTTGAAAATGGCTAGAAATTGCTTAAAAATGTGTTTGCTGGACCAGATCACACAGCTTTCTTAAGTTTTTAGCTAAACTATAAATAAAAACTGGAGAAAAATATATTTTTTAGTTTTTTTTCGCATACAACTTGTAGTTTTTTTAATTAAACATTTTTTTCATAAATCTATTTTCTATATATAAAATATCTGTGGATAAATGAAAAAGGTATGAATGACATTTTTGTAGACGCAAAAGAATTTAAAAAATTATGATTTTATAATTTTGGTTTAAATAAACATAAAATAAATTTGGTTTAAATAAACAGCATAAAATTTATATTTATTCAAAGATTTTCTTCAAGTAGTCCTTGTTTTCATGATCACAGCTAGTATAAAATAAAACGTTACGGGGTTTCGCTCTACTTAAATAAAAATTAAAAATCATGATTTTTATAATTCTTTTGTGTCTACTAAGAGGGCCATTCATTAATCCATACATTTACATAATTTGTGAAGCGTGCTATTTTAACCAGAAATTTAAAAATCATGATTTTTTTGCGTCTAATTATAAACTATATATTGATCGAAAGCTTCAGGTTTATTCTTTTCAAATCTGATGCGAAAGTGAAAATCGGTTGATAATCGCAGACTTATAGGTGTGCAAAGGTACGAAAACGCTTTTTTATCCATAACGACACAAGATTTTGGTGGTGTCTGTGAAATTTCAAATACAGATTTTTGTTCTTCACGACAATACAAAAAATTTGAAAAAAAATATCTCTTCTTTATCTCTTTTTATTTGTTTTAGTATCTACCCTAGGGTTTGGAGTCCGTGAATTTCCAAGCCGTTTTTCCAGGGATTTTACATCTTCTTTAAGAAGAATTTATGAGAATAACATTAAAATTGTTCACCTGGAAAATTTCAAGAGAAATCTAATAGGAATGGAAATATATCCTACGGTATATTTAAATGACCATTTATAAGAACTAATGAATGGAATATCTGTATGTTTTTATATTTTTATGAATTTATTTAATTAATATTAAACTTTGTATAATATTTCTATAACATATTTTCCCTTTTTCTGTAAAATATTTTCGCCACTACATGAATGAATCTTCTAAATTAAAAATGTCATAACATTCTCAGCCATTCGAGTACTTTGTTTCCTTAATCATTTTTAATTTTGACATCGGCATTCTTCTCATAATGTAAGGAATTCCCGGGAAAAACGGTAATCAAAGGTTTTATTCCCGGGAAATGAAAAAAGTCCGGGAAACCCCAAACCCTAATATACACAGAAAAAAAAGCTATCGAAGCTGTAACCTTGTTTGTGTAATTCAATTAAAAAATAATCGATTAAATTGAAATATAAAATGAATTAATTAATATATTAATGGTGCATTAATTACACAGTACAACACGAAATTACGGAATTGTTAAAATAAAGCCAAAAATGTCGTTATGAAGGGTAGTTAGAGGGTTAATAAGTTCTACAAAAATATTTGCCATATCATTATCTAGAAAGTTGCTGAACATACCCTATGCCTCAGATGTAAAGAAAACATAGTTTTATACACCGATATGCTGCAAGAAGAGGCCAGAGTTGGGAAACTTTAATCGTCTATAAAATGAAATTCCGATGTGATCTGTCAAAACGCCGACATACGTATATTTGTTTAGCCTCCTCTTTCAGAATTTATTGTCAGAACCCCGTAATTTTGGAAAAAGTTTGAAATTGTTGTACAGTGTTATTTTTTTTAATCTGGGAAACCCCAAATCCTAATCTACGCAGAAAAAAAGCTATGGAATCTGAAAACTTGTTTGTTCAACTCAATTTAAAATAATTGATTGAATTAAGACATAAATTGAATTAATTAATATATTAATGGCGCATTAATTAATTTTTTAATCGATTCAATCAGATTTTTAATTGAGGTAATTAATTATTTTAATTGTTGCAATTAACTCTTTTAATTGGGACAATTAACTCTTTTAATAGAGGCAACTAATTTTTTATTTGAGCTCATTATTTTTTAATTGATGCAATTAATTTTTATAATTGTAACAATTAATTTTTCAATTGAGGCAATTATTTTTTTAATCGTTGCAATTGATATTTTTAATTGAAACAATTTATTTTTTAATCGAGGCAATCAATTTGTAATTAATTTGGTTTTTTCTGATTACTTTTTTGCACAAAATCGCAAAATGAATTTATAATTTAAAACGAAACCGATTGAATTTATTTTTTCCAAAAGTAATGATAACAATAGGCCGGCTTATTTTCTTTTCCAGATATAGTCCGGTGATGTAAATTATCATACATCATCAAAACGTTGCATTTCGTCTATTCGTAAAGTAATGTCGGTAATATGTATATTAGGCTGGGTCGCCGTCCATACAAATGGAAAAACATGTTCCAGTCACCCCACGAAAATAAAGTTTGCATTGTTTAATGATTTCGTTCCTAGATCAAACCATCTTTGATCTAAACGCTCCTGAAAATAACCCTAATATCATGTTTTTCCGGTGTAATTTTTTGTGTTACATTTTTTCTTCTGAAATAATAGACCCTTTACTTTAAATATAAATTGTGATTCTTGTCTTAGAGTAACTTATTGATCGAATTATTGGACGTTTATAGCAATTTTTTGTGGATTTTAACAGTGACTCTCTGAAAACTTTTACGTGTTTGCTGGCGGTATTTTATAAAAAATAAATAGCAGCATCGGAATGAAATTGATGCCGCTCATTTTTGTAAAACGTGTTTGAACATTTTGGCTGTGAAAACCATCGCCTGCATTAAATTATTTCACAAATATTTGGAGTCAGTGACGTCATTTATAGTCTGATATTCATCATTTGGGCATCATTCGACAGGTATTAATTCCTCCTATTTATTTTTTATTACACTTCTTACAAAATGTTTCCAAGAAATATGAATTTTTAGGTGTCTCCTTGAAAACACCAAAAAATAAATATAAACGCCCAAAAAATCTATTCTAAGACAAGAAAAAAAAATATTTATTTTATTCAGAAAAAATTTTTGGCCAAAAATGAAACATAAAAAAGTTACACGGGAAAAACATGATTTTTAGAGGTGTTTTCAGGAGCGTTAGATGGCTCACAGATGGCTTAACCCATTAAATTTTGCAGATCATTATTAAACAATACAATCTTGATTTCTGGCGGGTGACCGCTGCAATTCATTTTCGTGACCCATCCTAATGTACTGTAATATACCTTAGATGAAAGTGTGCGAACTACTCTGATTAGCAAAATTGAACAAAATCATGTCAGAGAAGAACATTATATAATTGTAAAAACTAAGCAAAACCACAAGATTTTTATACCCTCCACCTCCAGGATGGGGGTATGTATACTAACATTGTCAATCCGTTTGTAACACCTTGAAATATCGACCTGAGACCCTATAAATATATATATTCTTGATCGTCATAAAATTCTAAGACGATCTAGCCATGTCCGTTCGTCCGTCCGTCTGTTGAAAGCACGCTAGCATCTAAACTAAAGCAGCTAGAACGTTCAAATTTTCCATAAATGCGTGAAATCGGCCCAAAGGGAAAATTTTTTCCCTCACAAGGACTAAAAATACCCATAATAATCCCTAATATTTTAGCGTATTTAAGCATGTTTTTTTGAATATGTCTGTTTTTATTTGCTTTATATTTGGTATGAGCATTTCCCTTATAGCAAAAAAGTGCACGATAAAGTGATTCTTATTTGTAGGGGGTGAAATGGGGCAAAAAAGGGATAAAAATGGTACATATTAAACGACAACAGCTAGAAACACGAAATTCGGTGTGTACATTCCTCTAGTTGAGTAGATACATAATATAAAAGTATTTTTTCCAAATTCGTACTTTTAAGGGGTAAAGTGGGAATAGGGGGATAAAAATGGTACCAACCAAACGGCTGTACCTAGAATAATGAAATTCGGTGTATACATTCCTCAGATTGCATAGACAAGTAAAATACACGGATTTTTCAAAATTCGTACTTTTTGGGGTTAAAATGAAAAAAGGGGATAAAAATAGTACCAATCAAATGACCGCAGCTAAAGTCATGAAATTCGGAGTATACATTCCTCTGACTGTGTGGATACGGAAAATAAACAGATTTTTCGAAATTCGTACTTTTTGGGGTTAAAATGGAAAAAGGGCATAAAAATAGTACCGCAGAGTCATGAAATTTGGAGTATACATTCCTTTGACTACGTAGACATGAAAAATATGGATAAAAATGGTACCAACCAAACGGCTACACCTTAAATAATGAAATTCGGTGTATACATTCCCCTGAATGCGTAGACACTTTAAATAAAAAGATTTTTCGAAATTCGTACTTTTTGGGGTTAAAATGAAAAAAGGGGATACAAATAATACCAATCAAATGACCGCAACTAGAGTCATGAAATTCGGAGTATACATTCCTCTGACTGCGAAGACACGGAAAATAGACGAATTTTTCGAAATTCGTACTTTTTGGGGTTAAAATGGAAAAAGGGGATACAAATAGTACCAACCAAATGACCGCAGCTAGAGTCATGCAATTCGGAGTATACATTCCTCTGACTGCATAGACACACAAAATAAAAGGTTCGTCAATATTTGACGAACCTTGATTATGGCCTATATTTTAGTGGCTGCTTTAAAGAAATAGTTGGATGTTATGACAGCCATCGCCAATAATTCCAGCATAAAGAAATTTGTCTTCGTTTCTTGACCGGAAATCGTATCAATTCATCACCATATCTCTTCTAGCTCACCTAGTCGATCTACGCTGCATACTTTTTCTTGACGATTGTGTTGCTGCTGCTGAGCATAATTTCGTGTAGATTTTCTTGGCTTTAATTTATATATTTTTTCGCTTTCTTGTATTGTTTATCTAGATTTTCTTTTTGTGTCTATTTTTTTGCGCGAGTAACAAATACTTTCTATTTTCATGGCTGTCGTTGCCATGTTTTGGTTTTCCCGCCAAAGATTGTGTAGAGGGAGGAGGGGGTGATCGGTAGGTCGGACGATTGTATTCGTGTGTCTGGCTGAGTTTAATTTCCAGTTCGATGTTAGACAAACACTCTAAAATAATGGAGTTTTTTTCGCTGTTTTCCCCCAGCGGCCCAGAAGAGAAGAAGACGCTGTGGAAAAGACAAACATGCAATTTTTTTCTCCCTAAAGGTTTGTTTGGCTTTACCCCTCCATCGGACAATTGTCCTTCTCTCTCTCTCGGTATCTCCCCAACCATATCACTTTCCCAGGCCTCCAATGAAGCAAAAAAAAAGAGGTTGGTTGGCCTAAATGAGGCTTCCACTACAAACAGAAAAAAACAGAAAAAACCGAGGCCGAAAATTACTTCAAATAATTCATGAAAATGAGGAAAAACTTGGGAAAGTGGGGGGATGGGCAAAACCAAAACCAAAACATACCAACATACCATATGTATGCTTGGATATTTAATGCTTATGGCTACGGAAAAAATGAGGAAAGGAAAAGCTCATCTTGTGAAAAGAGTGTAAACAAACAAACAAGCAAAAAATGAAAGTGAAATTAATGAAAATTAACATGAAACATCACAGAACACACAACAATAAGGTAGGTAGCATTTAATGAAGTGTAATTAAGACAACGACAGGCAGTGGATGAGGCAAAATGTTCATTGACCTTTAAACATGGCAGCCCGCCTTCCTTAGGAAGGGATTTTTGCCATACAATCTCATTTCGAAAACTTTGATATTTAAATCCCAAAGTGCTGACGAACAGCTTAACAAGGTTAAGTCCTGCTGAGTTTTCCTACTCCCACCACTAAAGTGTAGTGGAATAAGTGGCAGAGGTATTAAGCCAGGTGCAATTTACATATTCATCGTAATTCCATTTAAAATGCCCATTCGCTGCATGTTACCCGCATGGCAACAAAATCGTGCCGAAGTGCCTAACAACGCAGCCACTTCATGCATTCAATGATGCTCTTACATAAATGTTATTTACACAGTGAGCTTCAAACATATCTGTCTAACTGCCCATGTAAACACTTGAGTTTCGCTTGACGCTGAAGAACTAAATAAATATTAGGATTGCACGCTACACTCTATCATCGATGAGTTGATTTACAGTCACAAAATAATTACATTGTTAGTTGATGTAATAAATAAATTAATTGAAAATGTAATTTGGAATATTTTGCGATGATTCTCAACATCTGACAGTTCTGAGCTAAATCGCTGCCTAGCTAAACAGTTTAAAAAAGTTCTCAAAAGTCTTACTCTTTGTACTTTATGGGTAGTTAAGGGCCAATTAACTTTCAGAATTTAACTTTCCGTGAAGTTAAGAGGACTTCTTAAAGAAGACAAGCTGGAATATCTATCGGATCTTGTGAGAAAACAGATTGATTTTTCAGAGAAGAGAAGTCGAAATGTATGCCGGATCACTTTTAATTTCCCAAGAATAAAAATGTTTTAATAATTTATTTACGTACTTATGAGAGCAATACAATGGCGACATGTGTATCAAATGAAAGAGAAGAATATCTGTTCAAAATACTTCAAATGCCATGCTTCAGTCTGTATTAGTTTAAAATTGACAACTATTTCATTTCCCCCCTTCGTTTTTTAGTTTATTCATGTTTTACTTTTTAACGGCGAAAATTTGAAATAGTTGTTAATGGTAAACTAATACAGATGGAAACATGAAATTTAAAGTATTTTTAGCAGGTATTCTTCTCCTTCATTTGATATCCATGTGGCCTTTTTGTGACTCTCAAAAATACGAAAATAAATTATTAAAACATCTGTATCCTTTGGAAATTAAAAGTGTGACCACAATATCCGATAGACATTTTGGCTTCTCATCTCTGGAAAATCTATCTGGACTTCCCATAACTCCTCACTAGATACTTTCCAAAGAACTCTCTCTCTCTTTCCTCTTTTCCAAAGAACCGAAAGGCATTATTATGTGTAAAAAGAACTTTAGTCCTTTTACACCTTCTGATAGAAGGCTTTGCGCTCTTCCTCTCTTGGAGATTGTATATTAACAGACATTCTAACTCTCAGAAGTACCCTTCTCTTAAATTCCCGGAGAGAGAAAGCAGAACTTCCCTTCCCTTATCAAAAGATCCGATAGACATTTCGGCTTCTCTTCACTGAGAAATCAATCTGGATTTTCCGTCTTTAGATAGATAGATATTCTTCTGAAATCCCTACCCCTTCTAAAAATATTCAATTCCATCATTAATTTGTTGAGAAGGCCATAAGAGCCAGCCATCTATTTTCCAATGATTCGAAAGACATTACCGTGTATCTCTCTTCAGAAGGAGTTCGGAGTCACTTAGAATTTCTAATAGAAGACATTTCGCTCTTCCTCCCTTGGAGATTGTATATTAGCAGGCATTGTAACGTTCAGAAGTTTCTTTCTTAGATACTCTTCCTCGACAATATCTTCTCACAAAATCCTATAGACATTTCGGATTCTCTTCTCTGAGAAATCAATATAGATTTGCCGTCTCTAGATAGATAGATATTCTTATTTGAGAAGGTCACTGAAATCGTAGTTCCTTCTTTAAATGTCCTAGAAACATTCCAGCTTTGATTTGTAGAGAAGGCCATCAGAGCTACTCATCTATTTTCCAATGATTCCAAAGACATTACCGTGTATATCTATTAAGAAGGAGTTCATGCCTCTTAGAATTTCTAATAGAAGGCATTTTGCTCTTCCTATCTATGACATTATATATTAACAGACATTTAACGTTCAGAAGTTCTGTTCTTAGTTCCTGTAGACAATCTTCCCGGAGAGTTCTAGAATCAGTTCCTTCTCACACGATACGATTGATATTGTGGCTTCTCTTCACTGACAAAACTATCTGAACTTACCTTCTCTTCTCACAAGATCCGAAAGACTCTTCGGCTTCTTTTCACTGAGAAATCAATCTCGACTTACCGTCTCTTCTCACAAGATCCAAACGATATTCTAGATTCTCTTCTTTGAGAAGGCCACTGGACTTCCTGTCCGATCGTAAATTACCACTTTGTAGAGAAGGATTTCCATCCCTTTTTCCAAAGATCCGAATGGAATTACCGTGTATCTTCCATAAGAAGGATTTCAGGCCTCTTGGACATTCTAATATAAGGTATTATCTCCATTGCAGCCTTTACAACGCTATTAAGATCTTGTAGACATTCTTCCCGGAGAGTGCTAGCAGAATCCATTCCTTCTCACAAGATCCTATAGATATTTCGGCTTATCTTCACTAAGACAACAATCTGAACTTATCTTCCCTTCTCACAAGATCCGATAGAAACGTCGACTTCTTTTTACTGAAAAATCAATCTGGAATTACCGTCTCTTCTCACAAGAACCAAACAATATTCTAGATTCTCTTCTTTGAGAAGGCCACTGGACTTCCTGCCCGATCGTAAATTACCACTTTGTTGAGATGGCTAACTGATCTTTCCGTCCTCTTTTCACAAAGATCCGAATGGCATTACCGCGTATATTCCCTAAGAAGGATTTCTGGTCTTTAGATCCGATAGAATCTTCGACTTCTTTTCACTGAGAAATCATTCTGGATATCCCATCTGTTCTCACAAGATCCTATCTAGACTCTCTGCTTTAAGAATGTCACTGGATTTCCCGCCTGATCTTAAATTATCTGACATATAATCCAAATTAACTTTGTTGAGAAGGCCAACTAAGCTTTTCGTCACCTTTTCCAAAAATTCAATGGCATTACCATGTGAGGAGGATTTCAGACCTCTTGGACCTTCTAAAGGCATATCACCCTTGAATGTGTTATATTTTTATAACGCTCTTAAGTTCCTATAGACAATCTTCCTCGAGCAAGCAAACCTAAATTCCTTTCCTTTCTCACAAGATCCAATAGACATTTCACTGAGACACTTCACTGAGAAATCAATCTGGACTTCCCGTCCCTTAGATCTGTTAGATATTCTTCGTTGAGAAGGTCACTAAACTTCCCGTTCCTTCTTACTTTATGGAGAAGGCCACCTCATCTTTCCGTCACTTTTCGTAAGATCCGAAAGGCATTACCGTGTATCTTCCCTAAGCAGGATTTCTGGTCTATTAGGCTTTGTAATAACGCTTTTCCTTCCTTGGAGATGGTGTATTAGCAGAAGCTCATCTCTCTGACGATCATTTAGACATTGTTTCTCTTTAGAGCAAACAGAACTTTCTTTCTCTTCTCACAAGATCCGACATTTCGACTTCTTGCCACCGATCAATCAGTGGAATCAGAATCAGGATTTTATTAGTTAGACAAGCAATATAGATTTCCCATATCTTCTGACAAGATCCGATAAATATTCTTCGTTGAGAAGGTCTGCTGGACTTCCCATCCCATCTAAAAACTATCCGACAGACATTCAACATTACTTTGTTGGGTAGGCTAGCTGAGCTTCAAGTCCATTTTCCAAAGATCACACGTTCTCTCACACGATCTGATGACATTACCGCTTTTCCTCTTTGAGAAGGCCTCTGGACATCTTAAAATATCCGACTGACATTTGTTGAGAAGGCCAACTGAGCCTACCTCTTTTTTCGTTCAGGAGTCCTGCGCCTTCCATCTAAACGATCAGACTCTCTCTTCCCCGAAAGATCTCACAGCATGTCTTTATTTCATTCAAGTTATCAAAGTTGAAATTATTAGATCATCACTGAAATATTTCCATTTGAAGGGATTAATAATGAAACAAGGATTCTATTTTCATAACTAGACAAGCAATATCCTCTTCTATGTTTTATGATGTATACCTTTATTTAATTGTAATGTCCTGTAATGACCTTAAAAAATAGGCCGAGTCTATCAACTAAATCATTTAATTTGCTTTACCTCTGAGCAACAATATTAACAGATATTATGAATTTAAATAAGTCTATTATCAGGTTGAACTTTTAACAACAATATTAACACAAAATATAAATTCGTATATTCTTCAATTATCACGTCATCCTTTAAATGTCACCCCCAAAGGTGTTGTCCTGGCCCAAAAGATGTACTCCTCCGAGCATCAGATAACAAGTTTTTCAGCACATCCTCGAAGATGATGATGAAGTGGCTTTTTGACACACTCCTCTCACCAAAACACAAGTACTTGAACGAGTACGACACGACCCGTTGTTCCATAACGAAAGTTGTAATTGAAAGTTGAACATGAAACTTATTGAAACTTTAGCACGAAAAATCTTCACTTTGTAGGTGTTGCTCTTCCGGCACAACTACCGATGACGATGAACAACAAAAGAAGAAGCAAAAACGACAAAAAGAAAACATTTTTCCATGACACGAATGGGATGGCTTCTTTTCTCTGTGTTCTTTTGCGGCAAAAGAAATGACTCTCTTCCCATGTTGCCCGAAGTGGGTGTTGCACCTTCACAAGGAGTGTTGGGAGTGTCATTGTTTTTGGAGAAAGGCGATAGGAAGATGCATCATAGGGTGGTAGTTTGCAAAAGAAACAACTCGAATGACAATGACAACAGATGACAGGCGAACGAAAAAAAAAAACAACTTTTTTCAGATTTTCCTTAAACAATGGCAAGAAAGGAAAGGAAAGGTTAGCGAAAGATGACTCCAAGCTTGCCAACAACACAGAAAATCAAAAGTTGCACATACAGATCTAAGATAAACTATTAATTACACTAAGCAACATGGATTTTTATTTTAAACATTAAATATATATTGTATGGATCTTCGTCTAACTTTAATTGTTTGCAATAGACGTTTGGCTATTTAGATAATATTTGAATTTAGCAACAAACAATCCAGAGAAAACTCGACTTGACCCTGGAAAATATCCGAGCTTAAATGGTGAGGTTGGATTTCGGGTGTGTATATATAATGCTTAAGTAAATTTGCAAAATCGTAAATATTTATACGGCTGATGACATCATGGCAACATAAGCACTCTATACAGTAGTTCCACTGATGACTTATCCCCACACAGGATACGAAATACGTATGTGACCAAAAGCTTGTATAATTGAGTGTGGATATCCTCCTTTCCATGGCCAAACATAAAATTTATTTCGTAAGATGAAAAACTGACATTGAAATGTATTAGATTCCAAATCGACTGAAAAACACTTTGATGTATTAACGAAAGCTTTGATGACGTTGATTCACTTTTAATGTCTTGTTTCGTAACATGAGTTGCTGTCCGTGAAAATGCATAAAACAAAATTTACTGTAGCCTTTCTTTTTTTCTCTTGCTGTTGCCTAGTGTTGTTTTGGGTATTATAAAAGTAAGAACAAGTAGAAGAAATGTACGACGAGATTAATTAAATACCTACGATTCAAAAGACGACAGACAGACAGAGAGACAAAGCGCTGAATAGCGCTTTTATTACGATGCATTTTTACGATTATTATTATGCACTACCGGAGATGTGTTGTGATAGTACAACAACAGCAGTGAATGGCAGAGTTCCTCAGAAGAACTACATTGCCACGAAGAGTACGAGGGTGGATGTGTAAGTTCGCATAATCAATTTTTTAATAAAACATATTCAAATTTATTGACTGAAACCGTGAAATGTTTTCAAATTTGCAAAAATGTCAATATATATACGACATATAAGAGCATGGTAACACAAGCACTCTATACACAATGTCCACTGATGAGTTATCCCCACATAGGATACGAAATGCCACGAAATTTTTTTCATAGGAAGAAAAACTTTGATCAAAATAGCTTCGAATGTATTATATTCAAAAACATTCGATTTCTGAATACAAATGAGTCATTCCACAGCAAGCGGGTCGATTTTTGACCTCGACAGCTGCGATTGTTTTGAAAGTGTATATTAAAAAGTATTTTTTGAAAAAATTAGAATTTTTTTTTCACGAATTTTGACCAGTTTTACAGTGAAAAGCTACGATTTTTTTAAAGGTGTGTTCATTGAATTGTCTGTAACTACAGAAATACTTGGCCGATTTTAGTATGTTATGCATTGTTTTAAAGGTAATTTCAATTACTTGAATTTATTGTAGACGGGTTAGATTCTTAAAGTTTTTACAATTTTTTAAGTTTTTTTTTTCGTTTGTATTTTTTACAATTTTATTTCTTATATTTCTATTTTTTTTTTTTGAATTGTAAAGTAGTGTTTTTATGTGTCTTTTTTAGCGACTGTGTAAGTTTGGAAGTGGTGAAATGATGGTTTCTTTTTTTATGCAAATCAGCCAGAATTTCGCTTCAAAAAATATTTTTTCCATTACCAGTGGAAAAAAGAAAACAAAATATAAAACAATGGAAATAAATTTGTGGTTTTAATAAAAATCCACATTTAGCTGAATTGTTGCCGAGTTTAATTAGGGGGTGGGGGTAGTGCAGTGATCCCAATCGAATCATAGATCATTTTTGTTGCCAGTTTCATCAGCAGCGATGAAAAAAAAAATTAAAAATAAAATTATTCCGATGAGAAAAAAAGAAATTTCTGTCGGTCTCACTCTGTATCTTTTACTTTTACTTTTAATTTTATTTTTCTTCTTTATTTTTAATTTAATTTTATTTTCTATTATTTTTATTTTATATTTTATTAATTTACTTTTTTATTTAGCACCAATTTTTATTTTACTTTTTTCAATTCTTATTATTGTATTTGTTTTTTTTTTACTTTTTATTCTATTTTTCTTCTTTATTTTTAATTTAATTTTATTATTTTTTTCTTATTTTTATTTTATATTTTATTAATTTACTTTTTTATTTAGCAGCGATTAAAAATAAAATTATTTCCTGGTCATGGATGAGAAAAATTATAAGAAATTTCAGTGCCTCAGCATCCAAATTCCGAACAGAACATAAAATCAAACATTTTCCTATTTTTATTTCATTTTTGTTTTTTCAACTTTTGTTATTATATTTGTTTTTATTTGTATTTTTTATTTTTACTTTTAAGTTTATTTTTTTATTATTTTTATTTCTTATTTTATTAATTTGCTTTTTTATTTAGTAGCGATTAAAAATAAAAATAAAATTATTTCCGGTTCATGGATATTAGAATAAGAAATTAGAAATTTCAGTCGGTCACACTCAGTATCCAAAGTCAAAAAAAAAAAACTCGAGCATTTGTTTTTTTTGTGATTATCAGAGAGAGCCAATTATTATAATATTTTATTTTTATTATATTACATTTTTATTATTTATAGTTTTTATATTTATACCTTATTTTTAAATTTAATTTTTTACTCCTTATTTTCTATTTTTTTATTTTTTACTTTTATATTTGTAGTTTTGTTGTAATTATTGTAAGTAAGTTGTAAGTTTATTTCCGTTTATTGTGATTATCATAGTTGGGGAAATTATTTTTATTTTTTCTTTAATTTTTAATTTTTATTTTTTTTTAATTTTTATTTTTTATTATTAATTAAAAAATTAAAATAAAATTATTTCCGGTTCAGGAATGAGAAAAACAATAAGAAATTTCAGTTCAGAAAATCAGTATGAAAATTCCGAACAAAAAACTCGAACATTTGATTTTATTGTGATTATCAGATATAGCCAATTATTATTATATTTTATTTTTGTTATATTATATTTTTTATTTTTAATTTTTATTATTAATATTTTTTATTTATATTTTTTTATTTTTTGCTTTTATGTTAGCAATTTTTATAATATAATTTTTATTGTATAATTTTTATTTATTGTAATTTTATTTTTTATTATTTTTATTCATATTCATATTCATATTTTTATTTCTTATTTTATTAATTTACTTTGTTATTTAGCAGCGATTTAAAAATGAAAATAAAATTAATTCCGATTCATGGATGAGAAAAATAATAAAAAAAAAAATCAGTCGGTCACCTTCAGTATCAAAATTCCGAACAAAAAACTCTAACATTTGCTTTTATTGTGATTATCAGAAATAGCCAATTATTATTATATTTTATTTTTTTATAATATTTTTATTATTTATATTTGTACCTTATTTCGAATTTTATTTTTTTATTTCTTATTTTCTATTTTTTACTTTTATATTAATAGTTTTGTTGTAACTATTTACTCAGGTTTGTAAGTTTATTCCGTTTATAAGTAAGTTATAAGTTTATTTCCGTTTATTGCGATTATCATAGTTGGGAAAATTATTTTTAATTTTACTTTTTTGTTTTATATTTTTTTAATTTTTTAATTTTTATATTTTTATTTTTTCTTTAATTTTCAATTTTTTTTAATTCTTATTTTTTTATTAATTATTTAGTAGCGATTAAAAAATGAAAATAAAATTAATTCCGATTCATGGATGAGAAAGTATCAGTATCAAAATTTCGAACAAAAAACTCGAACATTTGATTTTATTGTGATTATCAGAGAGAGCCAATTATTATTATATTTTATTTTTTTATATTATATTTTTATTATTTATATTTTTTATATTTGTACCTTATTTCGAATTTTATTTTTTTATTTCTTATTTTCTATTTTCTATTTTTTATTTTATTTTCTATTTTTTTATTTGTTTTTTTTTTTTTTACTTTTATATTTGTAGTTTTGTTGTAACTATTTACTCAGGTTTGTAGGTTTATTCCGTTTGTAAGTTGTAAGTTTATTTCCGTTTATTGTGATTATCATAGTTGGGGAAATTATTTTTAATTTTACTTTTTTAATTTATATTTTTTTAATTTATTTTTTTTTATTTTTATTTTTTATATATTTTCTTTAATTTTTATTTTTTTTTAATTTTTATTTTTTATTTAGCAGCGATTAAAAAATGAAAATAAAATTATTTCCGGTTCATGAATGAGAAAAATAATAAGAAATTTCCGTCGGTCCCACTCAGTATCCAAAGTCCGAACAGAAACTCAAACATTTTCTTTTATTGCGATTATCAGAGATAGCCAATTATTATTACATTTTATTTTTTTTATATTATATTTTTATTATTTATATATTTTATATTTGTACCTTATTACGAATTTTATTTTTTTATTTCTTATTTTCTATTTTTTATTTTTTTTCTATTTTGTTATTTTATTTTTTACTATTATATTTGTAGTTTGTTGCAACTATTTACTCAGGTTTGTAAGTTTATTCTGTTTATTGTGATTATCATAGTTGGGGAAATTATTTTTAATTTTACTTTTTTAATTTATTATTTTTAATTTTATTATTTTTTTTTTTAATTTTTATTTTTTCTTTAATTTTTATTTTTTTGTAATTTTTAATTTTTATTTTGTTTTAATTTTTATTTATTATTTAGCAGTGCTTACAAAATGAAAATAAAATTATTTCAGGTTCATGAATTAGAAAAGTAATAAGAAATTTCAGTCGGTCACCCTCAGTATCAAAATTCCGAGCAAAAAACTCGAACATTTGCTTTTATTGTGATTATCAGAGATAGCCAATTATTATTATATTTTATTTTTATTATTTATATTTTTTATATTTGTACCTTATTTCGAATTTTATTTTTTATTTCTTATTTTCTTTTTTTTAGTTTATTTTCTATTTTTTATTTTATTTTTTACTTTTATATTTGTAGTTTTGTTGTAACTATTTACTCAGGTTTGTAAGTTTATTCCGTTTA
Organism: Polietes domitor; assembly: GCA_947397865.1. Classification (NCBI taxonomy): domain Eukaryota; kingdom Metazoa; phylum Arthropoda; class Insecta; order Diptera; family Muscidae; genus Polietes; species Polietes domitor. Next base: position 74,308,295 of record OX377621.1, on the reverse strand, counting down.
TTGTGATTATCATAGTTGGGGAAATTATTTTTAATTTTACTTTTTTAATTTATATTTTTTATTTTTTTTTTAATTTTTAAAATTAAAATTAAATTTTTCTTTTAATTTTTATTTATTATTTAGCAGCGATTAAAAATGAAATTAAAATTATTTCCGGTTCATGGATGAGAAAAATAATAAGAAATTTCAGTCGGTCCCACTCAGTATCCAAAGTCCGAACAAAAACTCAAACATTTGCTTTTATTGTGATTATCAGAGAGAGGCAATTATTATTATATTATATTTTTATTATTTATATTTTTTAATATTTATATCTTAGTTTTAATTTTATTTTTTTATTTCTTATTTTTTTATTTTATTCTTTACTTTAATATTTGTAGTTTTGTTGTAACTATTTACTCAGGTTTGTAAGTTTATTCCGTTTGTAAGTAAGTTGTTTATTTCCGTTTATTGTGATTATCATAGTTGGGGAAATTATTTTTAATTTTACTTTTTTAATTTATATTTTTTTAATTTTATTTCTTTTTTAATTTTTATTTCTTTATTTTTATTTTTTCTTTAATTTTCATTTTTTTAATTTTATTTTTTTTTTAATTTTAATTTTTTTTAATTTTTATTTATTATTTAGCAGCGATTAAAAAAATAAAAGAAATTATAATTATAATAAGAAATTTCAGTCGGTCATCTTCAGTATCAAAATTTCGAGCAAAAAACTCGAATATTTGTTGTGATTATCAGCGAGAGCCAATTATTATTTTATTTTTATTATATTATATTTTTTAAATTTAATTATTAATATTTTTTATTTCTTATTTTTGATTTTCTATTTTTATTATTTATTATATTTTCTATTTTCTATTTTATTTTCTATTTTTATTTTTTTTTGCTTTTATATTTGTAGTTTTGTTGCAGCTATTTTGGTTTTGTTTTCTTAGACAAAAAAGTTTTTAAAAGAAGTATGTGACATTCGTTTCGTTTCGTTCTTTTATTTTATTTTTTCTATTTTTTGTTTTATTATTTTACTACTTATTTTATTTTTATTTAAAATTGATATGATACTTGTTTTTGTTTCAATTAACTTGTCAAAAACCCTAATGTTGTTTATTATATTTAATGTATTTAATGAAAATGTATATAAATATGAAATATTCGATTTCGACCTAATATTAAATTTCATTCGGGCTATAATTTTCACACAAGGTCGCTTATTCTCCCATCCGCCCTCTTATTTCGCATTTCTGGATGTGTTTTTCGGAGTACTGCCACATCATCCTGCTATGAATTGGCTGCTTGGATTTAAATTGCTAATCGGAGATTTAGCATTCGGCATGCATATATGCAGCAGTCAGCCATTCAGCCAACCAACCACTCTATGCGCATCATGTATTCATTCCTTCAGTCATTCCGACAAGTCTGTGATTTGAATGTTGTCAGAGTGAAGCGAGCCTCGCGCTCCTCGAGGAGCTGAGCAGCTGAGTATGGGGGTTTCGCGCTTACGTTTGTTATTTGTGAATTTTTTTATATGCTGGTTGCATTTTCAATTTCTCTGCGAGATTTTTTTTGTTTTTGTGCAGAATTTTTCCTCATAAATAATATTTTCATTTGTAGAACTTCGTACAAATGCAGCAGCAGGCTGGGTAACCGCCAACGCCACAATTCCCCTCGGCGGCATATGCGATCGGAGTAAGAAGAAGTGCGATGCTCGATGCCATTGCCATGGCCACGGCCAGGGCCATGGCTATTTTCCACTGCCGCATTGGTCTTTAGGGTCAGATGCAATCTCATAAATGTTAAATTTTATGCGCACATTGTACGGCAGTGGAGGAAAGCAAAAAAGAACAAATGACGACGACGACGAGCTATGGAAATGCAAGCCACAGCAACGACAGCAGCAGATAAAAATGCTATGCATCTCTTTATGGTCAAAACTTATTTGCCTGTTTGTTTATGTAGAATTATGGCATACACATCCATACGCTGTGTGAACGTTTCACCCCAACATCTTCTACAGTGTGTTGGGATTTAAATAGCAGAGTTTTGAAAAGAAAGTCAGACAGTTGTTTTACAATTCTTGGAAGAAAAAAGCTCTTAACTACACAGCAAAAAGTTATAGGGGTTTTAAAGTATTACTTATATATCATTTCTGACTTACTAAAGCGCTTCCAAGGAAGCACTTAATTTTCTGAGATGGGGAAATCGAAAAATTTTGGGATTTTTAAAACAATTGGCAGGGAAACATTTAAATTTTGGAAACATTGAAGTGCTTTCACGGAACAACTTGAATTTCTTGCATACCGAAGCGCTTCCAAGGAAGCACTTAAATTTCTTACAATCTTGAGAGTTTCAAAAGAATTAATTAATTAAGTAAGAATTAAATTAATTAAAGAATTTCTTGCACACCGATGAGCTTCCAAGAAAGCAATTAAATTTATGATATGGGGATATGATATCGAGAAAATGTTGGGATTTTAAAACAATTGCCAGGGAAGCACTTATATTTCTAGAACATTGAGGTGCTTTCAAGGAAGAACTTGCATTTCTTGCATACCGAAGTGCTTCCAAGGTAGCACTTAAATTTCTGGTGTAAGGAAATTCAAAAATAAATTAAATATATCTTTCAACAAGTCCTTCATATCTAAAATAAATCAAATCTTGTAATTTTTTCTTGAAATTATCTAATCTAATAAATATTTCTCTTTTTCCATTTCAGGTAAGTGTCACCTAAGATTTATGGTCAAATTAAAAAATTAAAGTAAGTAAGATATTCAACAACATAGACCACTTTAAAATCGACTGAAAGACATGGGCTAATTTTCTAGATCGACAAAATCCATCTCTAGGTAATCTGGGTACCATTGAAGAAAGAATTTAAAAGTAATCAACTTCTTTTATACGATTTTATACAAGCCGTTCCATTGGCTAGAATTGGATTTAGTCGAAGATTTGTTTTTTTCTCTTTAAAATTATTTAATTTTTCAAACACCACTGCTATTTTCTTGACCACATATGTTACACATTGCCTACCTACCAACGCTTTGTTGTTGTGCAATTGTTGGCAAATGCATAAATCTTTTGATTTTACAGAAGCAACAGCTTCCTTGCCATTCATTCCACTGCACTGCTTGGCACTGCTGTTACTGCCATTGAGACTACTACTATTTGAATTTGGAATTTCAGCAAAACTAAGTGCCGGACAGAACATCGCCAAACGCCATCAATCAAATTGCGATTTGTATAAATTTATGCCAACTAAAAATTATAGATTTCTTAAGCAACGACACAACAAACCATATATATTTAATATGATAATGACTAGACGAAGCTTATTTGTCGATTCTATATACAAAAGGAAAGGAAAGATGCTTGGTCTGGCCAAATAATGGAGTGAAGGCTTCTCAATGCATTCAAGATGACCCATGAACTGGAAATCTTTATTTCTGGGGTTTTAGTTACTCTTTGTAACCAAAAACGAGGTGTTCATTGTGAAAAGAATACAGCTGCTCGGGTCGAGTTGAAAGGATCAAGGAGCAGGCAGAGGACAACCAGGCATACTGAGAAATGGCACAATGGATAAACTAACCGACGACATCATGACCCTCCATGATCATCCATCTCTTTCTCCCACCTAAAATTATTAAGCCCAACTTGTTTTTTTTTTTTTTTGATTATCCTTATCCATTGTCCAACAACGAAACCTTACTTTCGTCAAATACATTTCCACTGGTAATTGTGCCCTGTCCATTCTCAAACATACGAAAGGGATTTGAATTCGATTCGAGCATTGTAGATGGAACAAAATGAAGCTTTTTCGAAAATGACAAGGTTCTGGCAACGGATAAAATTTTAATATGGTAAAATTGTACTAGACTTATAGTACAATTTTATGACAAATATTTTGAAACGTTAATTCGCTGTTTTATGCGTGTTTTACACTTTTTCGCAAAAGAGACCAAAAGACCCCTGCATTGTGGGTTTAAATGTTCCTCGTAGTGAACACATCCTATACTTAAAATGTAGGGATAACAAGGTTTCCTATGCCGATTCATCATAAGAATGTGCTAAAGGGGGGAATATTAACGCCACTCTATATAAAATAGACGTATATTCCTTTTTTACCCCCTCCGGTGGTGGAACCCCATTTTTACATTCCAGTGTTATCATACAAAGAGTATGACAAAATTTGGGCAAAAAGTAATTTTATATTTTCTTGCTTGGATTTTGTGAACCTCAAATTCAACAATTTTAACTGCTAACGAAGCCATCACGAAGAAAATGAGCATCATCGTAACACCGTTTTAAAAATATTGATTTTATTTTTTGATTATTGACAAAATCCTTTAGACATATTTTCGAAAAAAAATCCAAATACTAGCTGAATTTTGGCACACCGTTTAAATATGTATAGTAGACTGGTCGGGATCAATACAAGAGTTTGAAAATATTGGCCCTGAAAAACCATTTCATGTATGAAATTACTGCAGAAAAATTGAGTCAGTAACGTCTTTTTTCGTTCTATATTTGTATCATTTAGGTATCATTCGAAAGGTATTAATTCCTTCTATTAATTTTTCATAGCACCATTTACAAGATGTTTTAAAAAAATAAGCTTTTAATTGTTACTTTGGAAAATCATAACATCATTTACAAGATGTTTTTAAAAAATTAGCTTTTAGTTGTCACTTTAAAACCCACAAAAAAACTATCTAAACGTCCAATAACCAAAAGGTTAAGGTGTTTTCAAAGGTCTATTATTTCAGAAAAAATGCAACATAAAAAATTAAACGGGAAAAACATGATTTTTTAAGGTGTTTAGCTCATAGACGGCTTAATTAAATAATTTATTAAGTCTATTATTATATTTGCATATTGCTAGTCTATAAGGAAAAAGTCTATAGACTTTATAAATGAAATGTAATTTTACAGATCATCATTAAAAACTTCAATATTTATTTCTATGGGGTAACCACAGCAATTTATTTTCGTGACCCATTCTAATGTATAGCTGTTCAAAAGATACTTGAATTTCTGTGTACACAACTCAAACATCATTAGGTTGAGATATGCTGGTAGGGTAATGAGACTATAATACTCAAATCTACACTAGTGTAGCTCAAAAATACAAATATAAAGGGTGGTTAAATTTTAAGGGTCGATGTTGATTTTATTTATTTTTTATTTATGAAATTATTTAGGAAATTATTGTCATTTCTTTTTATTATAATAATATTGGTATGGTTCAATTATGTATTGAAGAAAATATCGGCCAATGAGGCATAATTGACGTTCTATGCCGTTAATGTGCCGAATTATCTCATCCTTTAGTTCTTGAATTGTTGCTGGCTTATCGACGTACAGCTTTTCTTTCAAATCACCCCCAAAGAAAGAAGTCCAGCGGTGCCAAATCACATGATCTAGGCGGCCAATAGACATCGCCTCGACGTGAGATAACACGGCCATTGAATTTGTCGCGCAAAAGATCCATTGTTTCGTTAGCTGTGTGGCAAGTGGCAGCGTCCTGTTGAAACCACATATCGTCCACATCCATATCTTCCAATTCGGGCTATAAAAAGTTCGTTATCATCTCACGATAGCGAAGATCATTTACAGTAACTGCCTGGCCGGCCTCATTTTGGGAAAAGAGTACGGCCCGATGATGCCGCCAGCCCATAAACCGTACCAAACAGTCACTCTTTGTGGGTGCATTGGTTTTTCGACAATCACTCTTGCGGCAATTCTGCTTACTGACGAATCCACTGAGGTGAAAATGTGCCTCATCACTGAAGATGATTTTCTTCGAAAATTGCACAATATGCATTTTGATTTGAACGCCCATTTTCATAATAAGCCTGAATAACTTTAACGCGTTGCTCGATTGTTTATATTTCCATGATTCAAATTGAGTTAGTCAGAAATGTCAAATGAAATGTAGAAAAAACTTGACGTTTATGTGTGGTTCACATCCAACATCATCCCTTACAATTTAACAAACCTTTATATGTCAGATTACTCTACCTAACAAACGTTTTGACGAAGGGCTATGTTTATAAACTCCTGATGTATTTTGGCTTTCTAATTCTCATTTAAACTTGTTTATAGTTTTTTTTACTAAAATTCAATTCAGATTCGAAAAGTGCTTTAATATTTATACTCTCATTATACCCTCCACCTCCGTTTGTAACACCTTGAAATATCGACCTGAGACCCTATAAAGTATATATATTCTTGATCGTCATAAAATTCTAAGACGGTCTAGCCATGTCCGTCCGTCTAAACGAAAGGAGCTAGGACGTTCAAATTTTCCATAAATACGTCTTATAGTCGAAGATCGGTTGGGATTGAAACGGGGCGAAATCGGCCCAAAGGGAAAATTTTTTCCCTCACAAGGACTAAAAAATACCCATAATAATCCCTAATATTTTAGAGTATTTAAGCATATTTTTTCAATATGTCTTCTACTACATACTACAATATGTCTACTTGATATTGGGTATGCGCATTCCCCCGATAACAAAAACGTGTACCATAAAGTGATTCTTATTTGTAGGGGGTGAACAGCTAGAAACACGAAATTCGGTGTGTACATTCCTCTAATAGAGTAGATACATAATAAAAAAGTATTTTTTCCAAATTCGTACTTTTAAGGGGTAAAATGGGAATAGAGGGATAAAAATGGTACCAACAAACGGTTGCCCCTAGAATAATGAAATTCGGTGTATACATTCCTCTGATTACATAGACACGTGAAATACACAGATTTTTCAAAATTCGTACTTTTTGGGGTGAAAATGAAAAAAGGGGATAAAAATAGTACCAATCAAATGACCGCATCTAGAGTCATGAAATTCGGTGTATCGACCATTGGCTACGTAGAAATGGAAAATAAAAGGTTTTTTCCAAATTCGTACTTTCAAGGGATACAATGGGTACAGAGGGCTAAAAATGTTACCAACAAAACGGCTGCACATAGAATAATGAAATTCTGATTGCGTAGACACGGAAAATAAACAGATTTTTCGATATTCGTACTTCTTGGGGTCAAAATGGAAAAAGGGGATAAAAATAGTACCAACCAAATGGCCGCAGCTGGAATCATGGAATTCGGTGTATACATTCCTCTGACTGCATAGACACGCAAAATAAAAAGTTTTTTCCAAATTCGTACTTTTTCTTTTACGGCAAAAATTGATTGACTCATGAAGTTAGGTTATTTTGCACTATGTACGTCTGACAATGGATTTTCAAAATTTGTACTTTTGGAATTAAAATAGAATGGAAATACAACCAACTGTAGCAGCCACTATCTATATACCAATATTTATGGCATTTAAGCTTTTTGAAAATATAAATAGAAAATATTTATTTTTTGAATTGACGTATTGCTAGCCTTGCCTTATATGCGTGCTTTGAAATAATTGAAATAGTATATTTATTTTTACAAATATTTTTTTAATATTTGGTTTTTCCAAATTCGTACAGTCAAGGGGTACAATGGGAACAGATGTATAAAAGAGGGTACCAGCTAAACGGCTACAGCTAGAATGATGAAATTCGGTGTATGCATCCCTCTAATGCGTAGACGCGCACAATTTTAGAAAGTCGTACTTTTACGGGGATAAAAAATGGTACCCACAAAATGGCCGTAGCGTAACCATGCATAAACTCGCAAAATTAAAACAATTTTTCCAAATTCTTACTCTTACGGCAAAAAATGTGTTAGGTTATCTTGCAATATGTACGTGAAAGATAATGGATTTAAAAAATACATACTTTTGACATTAAAATAAGAGAAAAATACAAACTGCTGTAGCTGAAAATATTTCCACTATTCCCCAATATTTGGGGTACTTATGTTGTTTAGAAGATTGCTGCCTTCAATTTTTTTCGTGGTTTAAAATAACTAAATTTCATATTTATATATCAAAATATTTTTTTCAATATTTCTATTTACATTAGTTTGGCTATATTAAAAAATATATAATTTTCCAGTAATGTTACTGCACTTCTACGAAAATCGACAGCCTCTGAGGAATGCAACCCATGGTGGAGGGTAAATAAAGTTCGGCCCGGCCGAACTTAACGCGTTTTTTACATGTTTCTAATTTCGGTCGATTGTTCATGACAACACCCGTGTCTTGTGTCCCACACTAATGTCCACACATGCATGTATCCTCTTCAAAGTACGATACGATTAACAAACAACTTAATCTTTCAAAAGTTCTGCTTGCTCTAAGCTGACAATCGACGATTTTTCGTCCTTCACATTTGGACACTGCAGATAAATTGGACAGAAGACGAAGATGAAGGAGGTTTATGCGCAATCGTCTATACACAAGTTTGTTGAAGTTGCAATGAAATTCAGCGAATTAATGATGAGGGAGCATATGCCCAGCGAACATTTTCTTATGAAAATTTAAATAAAGAATTCTGAAAATTCTCTAGCCTCTACAAAGTGGTTCATAATCTCTACATTTATCCATAGACATTTTCTTCTTCGTTTGAATGTTTTTTTTTTTTTTTTTTTTTGAAAAAAAAAATTTGAAGATTGTTCCAAAACAGCAATGATTTTATGTGAATGTGAATTTGGCAACATTTGTAGCCGACATAATTTCAAGAGTAGTTCCCAAAGTGGTTCATAATTTCTACATTTATCCATAGACATTTTCTTCTTCGTTTGAATGGTTTCTTTTTCGAAAAAAAAATTGGAGATTGTTCCAAAACTGCAATGATTTTATGTGAATGTGGCAACATTTGTAGTCGACATAATTTCCAAAGTAGTTCCCAAATATGATGCAGAATCCGACTAAGAAAGTTTTACGAAATTCGTACCTTTTAGGGGGTAAAAAGGGATAAACATCGAAAAATCATCCTGAATAATCGGCAGTAGCTAGAAACATGAAGAGCTACAAATAGGAATTTTTCGATATTTGTACTTTTAAGGGAGGAAAGAGGCTTAAAGGGATAAAAATGGTACCCATTTAAGTATTGCAGCTATATTTGTCAAAATCGGTATTTACATTTCTCTGACAACGTAGACTTGCAACATAAATGGATTTTTCGACATTTGTACTTTTAAGGGCGAGCGGGACAAAAAGGGATCAAAATGGTACCAACTAAAGTACCACAGCTACAATCATGAAATTTTGTATGTAAATTCCCATGGCCATGTATAAGTTGGATTTTTCGAAATTTTTACTTTAGGCGGAACAAAAAGGGATCAAAATAGTACCAATTTAAGTGTTGTTTGTAAGATCGTGAAATTCGGCGTGTACATCCCTCCAACCACGTAGACGCACAACATAAATGGATTTTTCGAAATGTTTACTTATAAGGGGTGAACGAGACAAAAAGGGATAAAATGGTACCAATTTAATAGCCAGAACCAATCAATATGTCTATGATCTAAATCAGGGTACATACTTATTTTGGAATTCACCTTGAAGAAATGAGAATTGCTAGTACTCCACCGGACAAAGTCAACACATTAAAAATCAATTTATCGTATTTTGAAGCCTTTCATAAATAAAAAATTCTTTATTGTCTGAATTAATGAAAAACTAATTATGAAATATTTGCACTACGGTCACTAGAATGGTGAATTTTGGTGTGTAAATTACTCTGCCAACGTAGAAGCGCTATCAAAATGTATTTTTTCGAAATTTGTACTTATAAGGGGTGAGCGTGACAAAAAAGGGATAAAAATGGTACCAATTTAAGTATTGCAGCTAGAATCGTGAAATTTGGTATGTAAATTCCTCTGACCATGTAGAAGCGCAGTAAAATTGGATTTTTCGAAAATTTTAATTTTAAGGGCGGGACAAAAAGTGACAAAAGTATTGTACAGCCCTTTAATTACGTAAACGCGGAACATAAATGGATATTTGAAAATTTTAACTTATAGGGAGGATGTGGGACGACTGCTACCAAATAAAGTATATGTATTCATAAGTGGCTCGAAAATGATTTTTTGATGCCAAACTATTCTCAGATTTGGATGTCATCTGTCATAAATATTTGGAAAAGAAAATTCCTTTCTAAAGCCACTTTTTTCACATTTTTCTGATTTGGCTATCAACTCACACGTTAATTTGTGACTGCAAAAGTGGTTATGAACATAAAATTAATATAGTTCAAAAATGGGGCAGCATATAACCGACGGTTGTAATTCGCTACAGCGATTTTGCTTAAAACATTTTTCTAGATTTTGGGCATATCGTACTATAAAGATAGAAGAATGATTAATAATTACTCTTAAAATTAAGTAGAATATCAGTTTTTTCGCTCTCTTGAAAAGTTATATTTTTGTTCATAGCCACTTATGAATATAAGCCCTCGATATATACTTTCCTCGTTAGAATGTTAGCTATTAAAAAATACAAAAATATTTTTTTTATTTTTTAAGGGATTTACGGCCACCAAAAATATTTTGTTTTTGAAAAATATCTTTTTTAATTAATTTTTGGAGGGTTATAATTTCTACATTTATGTATAGACCTTATACATACAGTCAATATTTTTTTGCTGCAATGTGTTAGCTATTAAAAGATAAACAAAATATTTTTGATATTTTTTAAGAGATTTTTCGGATTTTTTTTCAATTTTTTGGAGAGTCTTCCAAAACCACTGTTTCTATGTCTAATGCGAAATTCGAAATATTTTTAGCCATCATAACTACCTATAAATTGATATATAATCAGATGTAATCAGTCGTATATTTCCATAATAAGAGCAGAAATATTAAAGGTACCTTCGACGAAAATTGGAATGTTAGTAATAAATTAAAAAAAAAAATCAATAAATAATTGTAAACGTTGATTTTATGAATGTCAATTTGTAGGTCTCCGACACTAAGTTTATATTTTTATTTTTGGCACATTGTTACCAAAAATTGTGCTGGGATATTTAATTACATTTCATGCAACCACGAAAGTATTGATAACGTCTGCATGTAATGTTGCGTAAATATATTTACTCGTACATACATACACACACACGCATTTCATTTCAAGTTAATCTCTAGTCCTTGTATAACATGTGGTGATTTTAATCCTTTAAGTCATTATGATGACTAAAGACCATCATCGCCATTGCAGTCGTCGTCGCCAGCATTATCAGATGTAGGGGGTTTAACATGGCCACAAAACTAGGATGGACCTTCCTTGTATTCTTTTTGATTTAGTTTTTGCTCAGGCAATGCTCATCAAACATTCTTGGCAATTGCTGAAAAAAAAAGATGTATTAAGACAGACACACCGAAAAACACCACCAGCAGCAGGGCCATCAGGCAGGCTATCATGGGCAACATGAAGAAGAACATCAACAACATCATCATCATCTTGATAAAAGCTGAACGAGCAGAACACCTCATCAATTTACCATTCCCGATCATTCATGGCTGCCATGGCAAACTCATGTACAAACTTCACAGACGTTAATGGCCCAAAAGGACCAAGTGCAAGTCTATGGACTAGAATTGAATTGTCTAGTCCAAGCAATTCAGGTTAAGACTCTTGAAAACTTTTGCCTCAAAGTCCATGATAAACGAAACCCAGTCATCATGAAGGAGGAGGAGTAGTAGTTGGAGCAGAGAAGAATAGTTGCAATCATTTGCATAGTTTCCGAAAAAAGAAACAAAAGAGGTATTCCAAAGTGTTAAGCCGACCGACCAAGGTAAGGCCAACAGCCGACGTTGTTGTTCCTTAATTACTTGTCTTGGCGATGGAAATAAAGCAAATTCATGGCATTTGCATACCGAGCTGGCTGGCAAGAAGTTTGTCGCAGTTCGTCGTTGTTCCCAGATACCAGGCCAGAGTTGAGATTTCGGCCAAAGATGATTTTGTGGCGCGCAAATGGTTGTTACATTTTGTTGTTGTTGTCAACAACATTGCTGTTGCCATAAATCTGCGAATGGGGCGATTTTTCTGCAACACTTTGAAATGTTTACATTAACACCTTTTGGAGTGGTGGCTGGCTGGCTGGCTGGCTGGGAATAAACACCAAACATCAACAACATCCAAGTGGAACATGATCATGAACATGGATAAAATATGTTGCGTCCCCATTAAAGCGTTGGCTGGTCTGCAACAACGTCTTGTGGCACTAGTGATGAGCGATAAATTTATAAAGTGAGCATCTCATCCCCGCTGAGCTGTTTGGTCTCCACACACAGATGATGGTTATGGATGGAAGGAAGGTGACCATGTTAGTACTTCACAGATAGCCGTTGTCATTCCTTGTCAGTGTCGCTCTCCTCACCCAACTTTATCGTGGTCTATCAATTATGATATTTTACGATTATTCGTTGTCATTGAGAACATACGGACAAGAAATGGACAACAACATGATTTCCTCTTCGCTCTGCCATATTCAGGAAATCTATGTGAAACGAGGCAAATGTTGTTGTGGCTAATGACCAAATTTAGAAAAGATGGTCAAGAGACGGAGAGTGAAGACAGAAAAATTAAGTGACTCTTTATATGGACAATACATGGGTAATGTACAAACGGGAGAAGATGTTTGAGAATCATTTAAAAAAATCTCAGTTATTGCTGGACCAGCTCCTATACACATTAGGCGGAGTCGTGAAAAAATTTTAATTATGATCTACAAAATATTTCGTCGCTGGGTCAAGCCGTCTGTGAGCTAAAAGCTCATGAAAACTCCTATAAAAATATTTTTTCCGTGAATTTGTTTATGTTGCCTTTTGATCCATTTTATTTTCTTCATTTATTCATAAATTTTCTTCAACTGGTCTTGTTTTTTTCGTTAAGGTCCCAGCTATTATAAAATAAAACTAAAAAACACTGCTATTTGATTAAAGAAGGCTTTTTCCGACTACATAAAATACAAATATACAACTACAGAATATAGAGATTTAAAAAATCTTTTGCGTCCATAAATTCTACATTTATCCATTGATCTTTTACATACAACCACTGTATCTTATCGTTATAATGTTAGCTATTAAAAAATAAAACAAAATAATTTGTTCCGTTTTTTATTTCTTAAGTTTTTTTCCTGAAAGAAATTTTTTTTCTTTTTTTTTGAAAAAAATATGTTGTTCTCACTTTTTTAGAGACTATTCCTAAACCACTGTTTCTATGTAAAAACTATATTGGCAACATTTGTAGCCATCATAATTACCTTTAATTGAATATATCTATTAATTTTTCCAAAGTAGTAAAATTATTAAATTAATCGGCACAAATTATAAATTTTGTGTTGATGTTATGACTCAGTATGCCTCAAAGCAAACATAATATATTTTTTGGAAGTCTTGGACATACAATTTTTATTTTTTGTTGAATAATGTAATTCGACCGATAAGTTATTTTGAGACAAGAGCAAATATCTAATATTAGAAATGTTTTTAAGGGTCTATTCTATATCTATAAAAACAAGTAAAAATGGCGTTAAGTTCGGCCGGGCCGAACTTAATATACCCTCCACAATTGATTGTATTCCACAGAGGTTGTCCGTTTCGTAGAAGTGCAGTAATATTACAGGAAAATATAAATTTTTTAATATAGCCAAACCAAAACAAATACAAATATTGAAAAAATAATTTTATAAATAAATATAATATTTTGATTATTTCAAACCATTATTTATTTCAAATCAAAAAATAAATATTCTTATATTTATATTTTCAGAAAGCTTAAATACCATAAATATTGGTAGATAGTGGGTGCTATAGTTGGTTGTATTTCCATTCTATTTTAATTCCAAAAGTACAAATTTTGAAAATCCATTATCAGACGTACATAGTGCAAAATAACCTAACTCATGATTCAACCAATTTTTGCCGTAAAAGAAAAATTACGAATTTGGAAAAAAAACTTTTTATTTTGAGTGCCTATGTAGTCAGAGGAATGTATACACCCATTTGGTTGATACCATTTTTACCCCTTTGACGTTTCTACGCAATTAGAATTTCATCATTCTAGCTGTAGTCGTTTAGTTGGTACTATTTTTATCCCTCTGTGCCGTTGTATCCCTTGAAATTACGAATTTCAAAAAATTTGTTTATTTTCCGTGCCTACGCAGTCAGAGGAATGTATACTCCGAATTTCATGACTCTAGCTCTATTCCCATTTTACCCTTAAAAAAAAAAGAAAAAATACTTTTATATTATGTATCTACTCAATTAGAGGAATGTACACACCGAATTTCGTGTTTCTAGCTGTTGTCGTTTAATATGTACCATTTTTATCCCTTTTTTGCCCCATTTCACCCCCTACAAAAAAGAATCACTTTATGGTACACTTTTGTGCTATAAGGGGAATGCGCATACCAAATATCAAGCAAATATAAACATACATATTCAAAACACATGCTTAAATACGGTAAAATATTAGGGATTATTATGGGTATTTTTAGTCCTTGTGAGGGAAAAATGTTTCCCTTTGGGCCGATTTCGCCCCGTTTCAATCCCAACCGATCTACAACTATAAGACGCATTTATGGAAAATTTGAACGTTCTAGCTCCTTTCGTTTAGATGCTAGCGTGCTTTCAACAGACGGACGAACGGACATGGCTAGATCGTCTTAGAATTTTATGACGATCAAGAATATATATAATTTATAGGGTCTCATGTCGATATTTCAAGGTGTTACAAACGGAATGACAAAGTTAGTATACCCCCATCCTGGAGGTGGAGGGTATAAAAATGGAGAAAAATTTAACATAAGCAAGTGATAAGGTGTTAAGTTCGGCCGGGCTGAATTATATTTCATGACCGCTTTGATGGTACCAATTTTATCATGTACCTATAGGTACGAATATCAAAGGATATCTTTATTTTTCGTGTCTGAGCAGAGGCAGAGCACAGTACACAACGAATTTCACTATTCTTAATGCATGCGTCCTTTCGAGAGTTATCGTGTACACCAGCCAGCAAGCCAGACGGACATGGCTCAAACAGCTTAAAAAGTCGTAAAAGGGAGTTGGTCCAAACATACTTGGGGTCTTAAGTCACTGCCTCAATGCGTTACACTTTTTTCGGTCCCAAATGAAAAATACCCTCCTATTCTCTAGAGTGAGGGTATAAAAAACTTCAATTGAATTTCAAAAATTCAATTTGAAATTCAAAAACATCAATTGAATTTCAAAAATTCCATTTGAAATTCGAAAGACACCATTTGAAATTAAAAAAATATCAATTGAAATTCAAAGTACAATTTCCAGAAGTAAATAAATGTTACCCACCCTAATATAAATTTTTCTTATTTTTCATTTCAAATGGAATGGAATAATTTTTGAATTTCAATTGACTAGTTTTGAATTTCAAATTATGTCTTTCGAATTAAAAACGAGGAGTTTCAAATTTCAATTGATATTTTTTGATTTTCAATTGATATTTTTTGAATTTCAAATGGAATTTTTGAAATTCAATTGATGTTTTGAATTTTTTATACCCTCACTCTAGAGAGTAGGAGGGTGTTTATCATTTGGGACAGAAAGAAAATGTAACGCATTGAAGGAGTGACTTAAAACCCCAAGTTATTATATTTTTTCAATCAACCCAACTGGTTGGCTCTCCCTGCGATGCTCGTTAATTAATACTGTAGAAAGCTCATTGAAATGAAATTATTTTTTTTGACAAAAAAGTGCACCACCCCTCCTTTTCTTCTATATTTAATATAATGTTTGAAAAATAAAGCGCCACATTTACTGTGGCTAAACTAAAACGTCGACCTTAGCATTTTGTTTTTTTTTTTTAATTTGTGTTTTTGACGTGTTTTATATTTTCTAACGCTACCATTTTGTAATTGAAATCAAATATGTTTTTTAAGTTTTTCATTTGTTTTTACAATTATTATTAGGATCTTGGCTGATGTCGTTCTTTGATAACATTTCGAATTTCGTTCGCAATATGTGACCACCTACGAGTTCATTTCTATTATTTTATTTTCTCTCGACTTTGGCTTTGGCCAAAGAACAAGCACATACCACGAACTGTAATCATCTCAATGCTATAATTACGATTCCAAAGCCAAACGTAATGCCATATTTTTCAATGGCAAAAGCGTGCACAGACAAAGAGTAATTATAAGCAAAAAAAAAAATCTCAGCAGCGACTGTGTGCAACCCACAACCCAACTAAACCAAGCCAAAGTGTTGCACTTCGAATGCCTCGAACAAACCGATGAACAATTGAGGCAAGGCAATGGTATGGCACGAACTCATAATACCCTAGCATCAGCAAAATATGAAAAAAAGAACAGAAAATCCAAACAGAGATTTTCGAAAGTGTTGCAAGATGAGAGAAAATAAGGTGGCCAAGATTAGACTCTCACAGTCTGTGTTTGACTTCCTGTTTCAATTGCGTAGGGTGCCCCACAAAAAGTTCAATTTTTGCTCAGACTTCCCACAAATAATCGCAATTTTTCATTTTCGTTACTCTACATTTTATTTTATGTTTTTTTTTTGCATTTTCTTTCATTGAAGTGTATCAATTTTCTCTGAAAAAAACATCGGAAAATGTGGGGAGCTTTGATTAAGTGTTGCAAAATAATACCGAGTTGTTAGTATATGGTTGCAACATTCATCCTCTGCATAGCTGGACTGAGTGAGCGCACTTCTGGTGGATGTGGACGCATGTTTACACCACCACCACCGGACGGACGGACGGACAGGCAGTCATAACACCAACACCAAATGCTCGTTCGGTTCGGTTGGGTTGGTTGGTTGCCGGGGTTTGTTTCAAATAAAAGTTAAATTATTATCGTGGCAATGGGAGGAGGAGGAGGAGGAGGAGGAGGAGGATATCATCGTTATTAATTGTGTCCACACTGAATGAAAAACTATCATCGTTTTTTTTCTATTTTAATTTGAAATATGAACAAACGGTTATTATTACATATTTTTCGATTAAAAGCGGAAAATTGATGGTGCCCAGTGCAGTGTGGAACGGAAATGGTTGTGTTGTAAATCTGAATTTAAATGTGTTGGTTTTTAAAAGATCGGATTGTCAAATGTGGGTATTTGCACCCAATGCTGGGGATTTTGTGATAGAGATAAAATTGAAATGGGGACGGACAATTTTTGTGGGGATTTCGTAAATTTTTTTGGAGATTTTTTGGGGAAATTCAAACCAAACGTAATCTATGTGCGGAATGATGTTGTTGCAGATCGATCATATGGTCGATGTCAACTGATGAATTTATGGCAATGCTATAAAATATATAATAGATAAATCCGATAAATGGCGGTATCGTTTTTGTTATGGTTGTGAAATGAGTAGTAGTTCTGTGTACTCCGTACGAAGCAGCAACACTTGCACAAATAAAATATTAAAAAATCCAAATTTGTGTTGTTTTTATAAATTGTCTCCTCTGGACTCCGTCCAGGGGAGACCAGCAGGGCCACCATGATGGTTGAAACTTGTTCAGATGTATTAATGTTATTCCCATATTCTATAGTAAGTGTGTCGAAAGAAGAAAGAAACAAATCCTAGAATCATTCCATCATACAACTACACAGTTTGGTGAATTTTAGATATTTTTGTTTGGTCCTCAAATTCGTAAAATTTTGAAAGATATAAACATGAATGTCCAAAGCTTATATATGGTTCTCCAATAAGAACTTGACTACTTCTTTTTTATAAAACGCTTTGCGGCACCGTCCTGCTGAAACCACATGTCGCCCAAGTCCATGATTTCCAATTCGGGCTAAAAATAATCGGTAATCATGCGATAACGATCGTCATTCACCTATGGTCCAATGACGCCGCCGGCATGCCAACCGCACCAAAATTTTATTTTTCTGGATGAATTGATGATTCATGAAGCACATGTGGATTTTCACCAAACCAATAACGCATATTTTGCTTATTGACGAACCCATTGAGCCAAAAATGAGCTTCATCACAGAAGATGATTTTGCGATGGAATTCATAATCATGGCGCATCTTTTCCGGAACCAAGATCCTTACGCAAAATTCGCCATAAAGTGGTCTTGGCGATGCTCAGTTCTTGAGAACATCGCGGAATCGAATTCATCATCTTGGCGCATCTTCTCCAGAGCCCAATCGGAGAACGTACGTCGCGTCAAATGTC
Organism: Polietes domitor; assembly: GCA_947397865.1. Taxonomy (NCBI): domain Eukaryota; kingdom Metazoa; phylum Arthropoda; class Insecta; order Diptera; family Muscidae; genus Polietes; species Polietes domitor. Next base: position 74,290,238 of record OX377621.1, on the reverse strand, counting down.
CCATCGGCTTCAATTCTGGAGTCAGCTTGATCTTGTATGGTTGTAAACCAAGATCCTTACTCAAAATTCGCCATAAAGTGGTCTTGGCGATGTTCAGTTCTTGAGTACTGAATCGACTGATTTGGATCTTTTGCTAGGGACGCCTGAACAACAGCGATATTTTCGTCACTTCGAACAACCCGTTGTCTCACTGGCACGGCAGGATCACACAATGAATATGTAGACTCAAATTTTTGCACTAAACTTGTTATTGCTTGTCTACTAGTGCGTGGATAACGACCGAAAATTTGAGTTAACGCTCTGAAAGTTGCGGCCACCGACTCAGAATTTCGATAGTACATTTTCATAATTTGCAAACGTTGCCGTTCGTGTACTTTACCCTGATGAAAATGTTGAGTTTACTGAAGAAAAAGTTACTGAAAGTTACCAGTGAAATAGTGCGTTCACAAATTAAATGCAAAGTTGTCAAGTATTGGAAACCCCTTTATATGATCCACATGATATTCCCCAATTCCGAATGTTCCCACTAATAAGAGTGAGTAATAAAATGTTTCCTGGACATAGGCGGACATGGACAGAGAATGTGTTTCACGCTCTCAATATGCTTCTCGGCTCCACAGATCCTACAAAAGTCGTTGGACTCGATGTCCAGCCTATCACGCAATGTTCCGTTATTACTAAAATCAAAAATAGAATACTTTATATGTCAGGTACTGAAATTGTTCTGAAATACAATTTGAAAAGGACCGTCTATTACTTCTTCTATATATATAGTACTAGTAGGACTTGTCCTGGAACAGTTAATTTTCCGTAGGGATACAACTAGATCGAAAATTCCTGAAACTATTTTGTAACACGTATGAACTGAATTCGGAAAGGGCACGACATGACCTACTTCTGGTACTTATAAGAATGAATCCATTTTCCATTTGACAGCCTACCAATAACAAAAATTCACATTTTGTACCCGACATCTAAAAATTTATTTTCTTGTGTGCGTTGAGGTGCACTGATTCACACAAACAATAGAAACATTTTCAATGAATATATTAGAAAAAATACTCTACGCAGTCAGAGGAATGAATGTATACTCTAAATTTCACGACTCTAGCTGTTGTCATTTGGTTGGTACTATTTGTATGCCCTTTTTTCATTTTAACCCCAAAAAGTACGAATTTCCAAAAATCCGTTTATTTTACGTGTCTACGCAATCAGACGAATGTGTACACCGAATTTCATTATTCTAGATGCAGCCGTTTGGTTGGTACCATTTTTATCCCTCTATAACCATTTTCCCCTTAAAAGTACGAATTTGGAAAAAAATACTTTTACATTGTGTATCTACTCAATTAGATGAATGTACACACTAAATTTCGTGTTTCTAGCTGTTATCGTTTAATATGTACCATTTTTATCCCTTTTTTGCCCCATTTCGTCCCCTGCGAATAAGAATCTCTTTATGGTGCGCTTTTATGCTATAAGGGGAATGTTCATTCCAAATATCAAGTAGACATATACAAAAAACTGGCTGAAATACTATAAATATTAGGGGTATTTTCAGTCCCTGGGAGGGAAAAATTTTTCCCTCTGGGCCGATTTCGCCCACTTTCAATCCCAACCGATCTGCAACCATAAGACACCTTTAGGGAAAATTTGAACCTCCTATCTCATTTCGTTCGGAAGCTAGATAGACGGACATGGCTATACCGTCTTAGAATTTTACCACGACCCAGAATATATATACTTTATGGGGACTCCGATGAATATTTTAAGGTGTTACAAACGGAATGACAAAGTGAATATACCCCCATGCTGGAGGTGGAGGACGTAAAAACCGGTTCGCCCGGTTTTCGGTTTCGGGTTTGATCACTCTATTCCAGCTACAGCTAAAATATCTGTACAATTTTGATAGGAAAAGTTCTAATCCAAAAAATCCAATATGTTTCAGAGTGGAATATACATAATTTCATGATTTTAGCTACAGTACCGGTTGCACTCCTTTTTTCATGTTGACCCATCTCCAAACCCATAGGGATGTTTGAGATTTGAACTGAAATTTGTATTTATTGTCTTTGTTATGATTGATTGTAATAGAAACTTCCATGGTATTACATATTTTATTTCGGGAATATTCCTATTCCAAGCTCATTTTATCATTTACTGTTTCCAAATTTTGGAATTCACATTCAAATTCAGGGTCACCATTTTTCTTAGTGTTGTGGCAAGTTGGATTAATTCCAGTTCTGCCTTTGGAATTTTCTACGACTTTCTTTTTTTCACCGAATTTCGCCGTTCATGCCACAGTCGTTTTTTGGCTTTTTCAATTTTGGCCATTTGGTTCGTACATATTTAAGAAATTTGAAAAATCCTTTTATTTTGCGCGTCTAAATAGTCAGAGAAATGTTCTCACTGTTTTCGCACACACAATTTCTGATTTAAGCTGTTGCCCTTTGATGGGTACTATTTTTATCCTTTTTTCCTATTTTGGCCCTAAAAGCATGAATTTGGTAAAAACTTTTATTTTGCGCATTTAAGTAATCAGATGAATTTTATGACTTAAGCTGTTCTTGTCCCAATTCTCTTCATAATAGCAGAAATTTTAAAAGTTCTTTTAAATTTATTATGTTCTGTCTCAGTGAAGTACTTTGACACAACATTTCAAAAAAAATCCAAACATAATGGAGTTAATCAACTCTACCTGTGAACGTTCGTTCCATATGCAACTAATCATTTCGTTCCATATGTCTTAATACAATTTCTTGGTATGCATGTGGCTGGCTGGATGCATGTACAATTTAATTATGATTGATTGCCGGCCCACCATCACCATCAGCGGCCCCAGCCCCAGCAATTCATTACTCCAAAGTGGACTGCATCACCCTGTGGCCACTGATGCCAAGTGTCTGTTATCTATCAAGACTCCAGAGTTAATTATAATGATTTTATTTGATTTGAGTTTTACTGTTAAACAGCACCACCAACAACAACGGCGGCGGCACTAAATGCATTAGAACCATTTTAATTTGATTGATTTGATACGCTGGTAACAAACCACAATTTAAATAGTAATTATCATCATTGCATCTCATCTCTCTCGCTTCCGCTCTCCCTCTGTCTGTGAACCTAACATGCAACGCCACATCTACATTTCCTCATCTGCTTTCGCAGCATCATCATCATCACCATCCCATTTGTGGTTAAAACATTGTTTCTACATATACACGGGCCATACATGGCCATACAATCACGGCCATGTGGTCGTAGTCGTGGCCGTGGTCATGACCATGGCCATCTGTTGGCTATTCATTGTTGCATTGGCACCTTGGAGCCATCATAAATTGGTCGAGTGCTGCAATATATTTTAACAGTTTGCTAACAATTGATTGTACAAATAATATTCTTCTCTCTTCGCCTTGCCCCGCCCCCTTTGGAAAATGTTTCGAACTATACTTCCTCCACGGAAATTCAATTTGAATTTTGGCTGAAGCAACAAATCAAATATATGTTGAATGTGAGCACACAAATATTGATGTATATTTTGCAAATAACACTGTACAACACAAAAATAAAACTATAACAAAATTCGGACAATGCATTTTGGTAGAGTGGACCAAGGAAAAATATACGTGTGTCGACATTTTAAAAGCATACTCCTGTAGAGGGATTGAAATTGCCCTTTTTTCCCAAATTTTTATAGCATAGGGAACCATGTTATCCTTACATTTTAGGTATAGGGAGTGTTCTGCACAGTTATGTAAAACATTACGAGGAAGATTTTTGTGGAACATTTTAACCCTCTAACGCTTCAATGAGTGGGCCTTTTTGTACCTTTTCACGAAAGTTATCAAACTCACCATGTTGCTGGCGACTACCAACTGCTAGAGATGTATTGTAGATTTAGTGGGTCACATTGAAGAGTTAGAGGGTTAAAGTGTTCTGGAAATTGTACCTCATAATGTTCTACATGGAAGTGCAAAACATACCCTATACCCAAAATGTAAGGATAACATGGTGCCCTATGACATAAGAATGTGGAACGACTTTAAGTACCTAAAAGTACGAATATCGAAAATCAATTTTTTTGCGTGCCCACAATGGAAGGTCCCACTAAATCTCGTGATTCTAGTCACAGCTGTTTTCTCGGTACCATTTTTATCCCCTTTACCCTTTCTGGCCATAAAAGTACACATTTCGAAAAATCTTTTTATTTTGCGAGTCTAAGTGGGGAGAGGAATGGACACACTGAATTTTATGACTCAGAATACTGTCGTATGGTTGGTACCATTTTTATCCCTTTTTTACCATTTGGATCTTAATAATACGAATTTCGAAATAAGTTGTTTTGCTTGTCTAAGTACTAAGAAAAATGTATACAATGAACATGGTACCATTTTTCTCCCGTGTTATCATTTTGGCGCTAAAAGTAAGAATTTGGTAAAAATCTTTTTATTTTGCGCGCCTACATAGTAAAAAAAATCTCCACACTAAATCTTGTGATTCTAGCAACAGATGTTCTCTGGGTACCATTTTTATCCATTTTTGACCCTAAACGTACAAATTTGGCAAAATCGTTTTATTTTGCTTATCTTAGTAGTCAAAGGAATACATATACAAAATTTCCTCATTCTAGTTGCTGCCGTTTGGATGGTACCATTTGTATCCCCCCTTTTACCATTTTGGCTATAAAAGTAAGAATTTAGAAAAAAAATTTATCCGTGAGAGTAGTCATAGAAATGTACATAGAGAATCTCGTGATTCTTGGTAAATATGTCCTTTTGGTACCATTTTTATCCCTTTTCGCCCTAAAAATACGGTTGCCAGTGAAATGACCCAATTTGGCCCTAAAAGTTAGAATTTGACAAAATCTTTTTTTTTTTGCGCGTCTAAGACCAAATGTCATCATAATATCTACACATGTTCTATTGGTACAATTTAATTCCCTTTTCCCATGTTAGCCCAAAAAGTAAGAATTTGTTAAAATCCCTTTATTTTGTCCATTTATTTATTTACAAATAGCATGGTGACATTTGTGCTTCTCGTTCGTTTGTGAGAATCATCTCCTTATAGAGGCCGGGTTTGATGTTGAAGCCACTTGAATAGACTTATGACATTGTCGAAATCATGATCGTGGTAGTCTGCAGCCAAGTAAAAAATGTCACTATGCCATTTGTAAATAAATTTGCATTCTATTAAATATAGAAGCAAAATGGTCTTGAGCCAGGACAATATCCCAGTTCAAATCAAATATTGATTACAGACCAACAAAATACAAACGAAAAAACTAAAAACTGCATTTATCCATAGATCCATAGATCATGTTATTTTCTTCGTTAGAAGGATGACTATTAAAAAATAAAATAGTTTTTTTTTTCATTTTTTCTATTTTTAAAATAATAATAACTTTTCAAAAAAATCTTTTGCTTCTACAAAAAGGGCCACAAGTTCTACATTTATCAATAGATCTTTTACACATAAAAATTGTTTTATTCGCTAGAATGTCGACTATTAAAAAATAAATCAAAATATTTTTTTAATATTTTTTATTAAAAATCATGAGTTTTTTTAAATATGTTTTGCGTCTACAAAGAGGGCGATAACTTATACATTTATCCAAATATGTTTATAAATAATATATAAATGGTATTTTTTCGTAAGAATATTGGCTATTAAAAGTTTAAAAAAATAATGTTTTCCTTTTTTATTTTCTAAAAATGAAATTAATGATTTTTCAAAAAAAAAAAATCGTTTGCATCTACAAAGACTGCTATAACTTCTACATTTATCCATAGATCTTTTACAAAAATAAAAATCATTATGCCACGTTTTATTAATCAATTTTTTTCCAACGTTTTGGAGGCTGTTCGAAGACCAAAGAATAGCGATAATTCTGAAAGGGCATGTTGAGAAAACCATTTTTGCAGAATAAAGCTATAGTCCAACTCTTCTGAGTTTCTTTTCACAGTGGATCAAAGTTTTATTTTTTTGGTCAAAAAGAGAATTATACTAAGCAAAAAACAGTTAACGTCTAAGAGAATTCTTATTATCAGAACTATATTGTGGAATTTTATGAGAATCATTTTTGTGGAAGATCTTAAACATCTTCGAGAAAATCAAAAGAGTCCTCTCGAAAATGACAATTGTGCCAGTTAGAATGATAGTGGTCTAAGTCACACTTCATCCGCTCCGGTCATAGATTTATGTTTGAGTCAATTGACAACATTTTTTTCTTAGAATGTCCTACTATGATATTGAACTTTTATAAAAAAAAGTTACTCTCTGGTAATTCCAATTTCTTAAATTTCATACATTCTTGGTTTTCAGTTTTTCTGAATTTATTCCTACAACGATTTTGAAGAGACTCTGAAGTTATAATGGATTACATTTTCCAAAACAAATCTATTTTCTATTTTGCATTTCTCTCTAGGCATTCTTCTTCCCCAACATGTTTTTCTTTTTGTTGTATTTAACACAATAATTACAATATCTACATATTTTCTGTATTAGAATTTCCATTGTTGAGCAGATCTTTTATAGATGGAAACAGGTAGGCATAGTCTAATCGTCGACACAAGATTCCTTTATGATCTCATATTACATTTAATAATCCAATAATTACCCGGAAGACAATCATATTGAAATTAATCTCAATTTCCTTGAACATGGAGGCATATACAAGTAGACAGACGGACGGACGGACGAAAGAACGAACGAACGGACCAACTCAACCAAAGAAACGGTGAACGGCACATTTCCGTTCGATAATTAATGGCATGAAACGCAACTGAAACAAACAAAAAAAACTTTGAAATGATTTTCTCCCGACTGAGTGATAGGAACACACACACGCATGCATACATGCAACATCCAGGGAAAAGTTGATCTGCTTCTTCTTCGTGACAGCGAAAGGGAAAAGGGGACAGACACACTCTCGGATCTTGCTCAAGCTCAGCACTGCACTCCGCTCACTCCATGGTGATATGGAGTACATTCTGTTTGGAAAACTAAAAGTTAATTACACACTTCCATTACATTTCAATGTTCTCTGGCGTACAAAATATATCAACAAAAAAGGGGAGAAGATGAGTTGGAAAAACAAAAACAACAAATAACACATTAACGCATAAAAAATGAAGCGAAGCAAGAACCGCAATCTTCGGTGGCATGACATTGTGGCAAGACATGAAATGCGGCAATCATTTGTTTGTGATACCAAAACATCAACAACAAAAAAAGAAATCACATGGAAAGGGAATTCCATGCAGCCAGCTTCAAAGTAAGAGCAATAAACTCCACTTCACTTCAACCAACTAATCTATTGAGAAGAACAAATGAAAACTCTTGGCTAAGAATCATTAGAGGACAGTCGTCATAATTAAACACAATTACACAGCAAACCTTGGAGGGCATAGAGAGTATTACCGGTAGGATAGGATAATTATATACCCTACAGGGTAGAGTGATATCCTCATTTGGGGCAGACCCAAGGAATGACTTAAAACTCAAAGTATTTTGGGACCGAGTTCGTTTTATGACTTTTTAAACCGATTGAGCCACATCCGACTGGCTGGCTAGTTGGCTGGGGTACTGGCTAACTTTCACAAGGACTTAATGTATTTGGTGTTAATATAGGGCGGGCCTTTTAAAACTTTAAATTAGAATCGGCTATAAAAAAATTGTGATTATTTTTTCAATTTTTTTTTTGGAAAAGTTGAACTTTGTATTTTTCACAGTTAATAATGGAACTAAGGTTTACATTTTCCCGTACTTTTTCAATTTCCCGGGATCCCGGGACAGCACGGGAAATTATCAACATATTGGTTAACATGAGTTAAATTTCACATTTTATTCAAGTAAAATAAATATTTATTTCACAATAAACCTGTTACAGAATTCATAGAATGAGAGATCAATTGAATCATCTTTTCAAGTTTCAAAATTAATTAAATGTATGTACATTAGGCTGGGTCACGAAAATAAATTGCAGCGGTCACCACCCAGAAATGAAGATTGGATTGTTTAATGATGATCTGCACAATATTTCGTCACTGGGTCAAGCCATCTGTGAGCTCTTGAAAACACCTCTAAAAATCATGTTTTTCCCGTGTAATTTTTTTAATGATGCATTTTTGCCCAACATTTTTTCTGAATTAATAGGCCATTCGGAGCACTTTAAATAATATTTTTTATTCTTGTCTTAGAGTAACTCATTGGTAGTATTATTGGACGTTTTTATTGATTTTTTTTTGTGGTTTTCAAGGTGACAGCTAAAAACTTTTGTAAGAGTTGATATGAAAAATAAATAGAAGGAATTAATACCTTTCGAATGACAACTAAATGATGAATATCGGACGAAAAATGACGTCACTGATTGCTTGTTTGTAAAATAATTTAATGCAGGAGATGGATTTTCAGAGCAAAAAAATGCAAACTCTTTTTACAAAACTAAGCGCAGCGGCGTCAATATAAATCCGATGTTCGTCATTTAGGCATCATTCGAAAGGTATGGACTGCCTCTATTTATTTTTATAAAATACTAACACCAAATACGATAAATTTTTCAGTTGAAACTGAAAACAAAAAATTAATATAAACGTCCCATAAATCGACCAATAAGTTACTCTGAGACAAAAATCAAAAAATTTTATTTAAAGTGCTTTCAAGGGTCTATTATTTCAGAAAAAAAGATATAAATTGGGAAAAAATGTAACACAAAAAATCACACGGGAAAAACATGATTTTTAGGAGCGCTTAGCTCACAGATGGCTTGATCTAGGAACGTATGATTTTGCAAATCCTCATTAAACAATCCAAACTTTATTTTCATGGGTTGACTGGAACTTGTTTTTCCATTTGTATGAACGGCGACCCAGCCTAATGTACATATGCAAGCAATGCATTTATGGCATCATCAGATATTTCATATTTTTTTGAAAAAAAATGGACGCGACGGAGAACGTCAACCGATTTAGGCTTAGTAGTCAGTAGTTCATTAAATAAAATGTTTAAATTGCCTGTTCTATGTCCTGTCGCGTCAAAAACTTTAAATTCTTTTTTTAGGCAGCTATCTTGACTTTTTTAATATAATTTTTTTACTTGCGTTTTCTATAGCATTATTTACAATGCCTGTCATATTGACAGGCAAAATCCGAAAAAGTGGATATTGGGTGTATGTCCGAACGCAGCTTAAAAATATGTTGTCATCCAACTGCAATAGTCGACATACCTAATTCAAAGCGATAAGCTAAATATCGAAAAATATGCCAAGAAATATGTAAAACTTTCTACTGAATTCCCGTACGAATTTCCCGGGATACGGGAAATGAAAAATATCCAAATTCCCGGGAATTTTCCCGCGGGAAATCCCAGGATGCAAACCCTAATTGGAACATGGTGATTACAATGGTCATTACAACGACTGGCTTGGCAGTACCTCATCTGTTCAACCCAATTTTTCAGTGCAGCCCAAAATCCACACCAAACAGTGACTCGTTGTGGATGCATTGGCTTCTCAATAGTCACGTGTGGATTCTCTGAATCCCATATGCGGCAATTTTGTTTATTGACATAGCCACCGAGACGAAAAAGAGCTTCATAAAATCTGAATCGGCTTTCAGCGATCTCTTCTCGAAAATTTTCCACGTTTATTTTATCTGATATGGCGAATATTTTGTAGAACATATTAACGGGAGAAGTGGAGGTATGTTTAGGGACAATGTTGAGAAGGAAAAATTAATTGGGGCCAGTCTTACACTTCTCCCCTCTAGGGTCTACTGCAGGGCAGTTTTGGGCCTTTCTTTCTTAAAAAATATAAAAAATAGGCAAATGTATGGGTGGCCGCCTTAAGAGTTGCAGATGGAGGGTAGGTGTGTTCTGAAAAAATATTGGAGCTGAAAAAATATTGGAGCTGAAAAAATATTGGAGCTGAAAAAATATAGGGGGTGGGTCTTACATTTGACCCCACTAGCGGTCTCCTGGGGCCAGTAAAAGCGGTGGGGACATATTTTATAAACAAAAAAAGATATTTTTTGTATGGGAGTCCCCCTAACGAGTGAGGATAGAGGGTATGTGTGTTCGAAATAAATGTTGGGGAGGGAAAATATTAATGGGGGTCGGTCTTACATTTAACCCCTCTGGGGGCGACTCCGAGGCAGTTTTGGGACTTTTCCTGTATTTTTACCACTTACCTTTGACCCCAAGGAGCGCCCTCATACACGCACCCCACCACCCCCATTTTTGGCTCATGAATTTTATTTCCGAAACTCACAAAATAGGGGGTTCTAGCATATCAAAATCCAAAAGTCGTACACTACCCCAACCCTACTGAACAATAACTAAATTAACCCTTAATGGGCGATCTTGAATTTAATTGATTTTTGGCTTTTGTTTTAAGTTTTGGTGTGTTCTGACATATATAGTAAAATTTTATGGCCAACATTTTTGTAGAACATTTCATCCCCGCCCTTCCCCCTTTTCGGGGTGTTTTTTACAATTTGTTAAAATAAAGGCAAAAAATGCCATTATGAGGGGTAGTTAGAGGGTTAATATGTTCTACAAAAATATTCGCCATATCATCTACATCTACAAAGTTGCTGAACATACCCTATGCCTCAGATGTAAAGAAAACATAGTTGTTACACCGATATGCTGCAAGAAGAGGCCAGAGTTGGGAAACTTTAATCGTCTATAAAATGAAATTCCGATGTGATCTGTCAAAACGCCGACACACGTATATTTTTTTTTTTGTCCCCTCTTTCAGAATTTATTGTCAGAACCCCGTAATTTTGGAAAAAGTTTGAAATTGTTGTATCATTAAATAACATCTCCCTAGACAGCCTAATACTCAAGTTCATTTTAAAATGGTAATCCACACTATTTACGAATATACTCCCCTTTTGTTATGGCATCTTACAAAATACATACGCACGCATGCACGCACACGCCAGCTCAATAATTAAGATCCCCCAGCATCTAATTACCCACACCCCACATCAAATGCCGCCTTCAAAGGGAATTTCAAATTAGAAAAATCTTATCGTTTTCATTGTTGATTGTTTTTCCCAAATGATTTCTACTCGAACAACTCCGTTTTGAAGTTTCACTTATCATTTTCATTATTCACCGTTTCGAATGAAAAGAAAAAGTTTAATAATTTTATAATCATCATCTCTTTGTTTTATTAATTGAATGATTATCATAATTTCTCAGCGACTGAATGAATGTACGAATGTACGAGTAGTTTACCAGCTGACTGGCGTTCGGGGTAAAATGAATGAATGAATGAATTGTTATTAGCCTCATTTGAAGTTTTGATTAATTTCTTTATAATTACGTAGTCTTTTTTTCAAAATCATATAAGATAGTGGGCCACTACCAAAGGTATTCAGTTGCAGTGAGAGTGGTTAGATATTAATTATATTAGGGCATACTTTCGCAGTTTGTCCATCGGTTTTCTTTAAAAAAAGGTTAATTCGTGCGTAATAATGGAGAGTTCAAATGAAAATTGAAATGATTTCTGATTTTTAAATACTGTTCAAATATTAGAATTTATATTTTTTGAATACAGTCCTTTCTCTTTTAAAATAATACATTTATAGTTAAAACACCACTTAAAAAGGATAATAATGTTACCAACTAAAGTATTACAACTAGAATCATGAAATTTGGTATGTAAAATAATTACAGCCGATAACTGTGTCAGACGTCATTCCGTCAAAGATCGATTAACTTGGATGATATCCTTTTTGGAGAATAATTTATAAATTCAATTTCGCTACTGAAATAATTTCTTCTTAATTTTAATGTTGATTTTAATATTTTAATTACCCAATATCAATTTGTCTTTTCTCAATATGAATTTGTTTTTTTCGATAATAATTTCAATATCAAGTTGTATATTCTCAATTTCAATTGGAAATGGTGTGTGCTTTATGCAAAACTATTTTTTTAATTTCTAACATTTTTGGTCAGCGGTAGTTGCCACTTTTCTTTACTTCTTTCAAATTGCTTCTTTCACGAAATTGCGACCGAAATACTGTATTCTACCGGGAGCTACAGGAACCCATTCCGTTTGTGTGTGCTGTATACACCAAAACGTAAAACTTATGATTGACGGGTCATCTCTTTCAAGACTATCATCTAATAACCTCCAAATTACATGTGTGTATATGTTATTTTATGAACAATCGTTCAGAAAATACTTTTCTCGGGTGACTACATTTAGTAAATGCTTTTTTTTTAATACAACCCGTTATTTCTCCAAGATGAAATTTTCAGGGTTTGTTTAGAATCGATCAGGGAATATGCCTATATTTTTTATGAATTTTTAGGTTGGTGTTTTCATAGTGAAAAATACAAAAGAAAAGAAAAATCAGAAATACTCAAAATTTTTGTCAGTAGCAGTCAATAGCCAAGGACGCAGGCGAAAAGTACTTATAATTACCTTTAAAATAAGTCATCATTCTTTGAATTGTGCCCACGCGTTTTCTCACTACACCATTTTCAATGTTCATGCCTCGGCACATTTTTCTTGATTTTCGAAATTTTCAATTGGTCATATATTTTGAAAAAAAAAATCGTTTTTTTTTCGTCTTCTACGAATCAAATATTTTATAAGTTTAGTTATCGTACAAAGTTTCAACGAAATCGGAAATGGTAATGTAAAACAGGTGTTCGGTTTGACATGGAATGATCGATATATGTTGTAGCAGCTATAATTTTAGGAAGGTTGGGGTGATTTGTGTTGGAGGAACTAGAAGGGGCGTGGCAAAACCCGCCATATTTAGTGCACTTGAAGTGATTATAAACACTTTATCATATACCATAATATAGCTGATTCCAAATATCCGTTTGGAAGTTACATTGGTTTTAAATTAACGTAGGAATATGGCCTTTTTGTGTGGGAGCTATCACAAGGGGCTTAGGAAAAATATTACCATGTGCAAAGTTTTAATTGACTCCTTAGCTCCTTCCGAGAGTTATAGTGTACATCAGCCAGCCAGCTAGACAGACAGACGGACGGACGAACATGGCTTAAACAATTTAAAAAATCGTGAAACAGATTTGGACCAAACATACTTAGGGCCTTAAGTGCCCACCAGCCAGACATATGGACGGACATGGCTCAAACAACTTAATAAGTCGTGAAACGGATTTGGACCGAACATACTTAGGACGTTAAGTGACTCCTTCAATGCGTTACACTTTATACAGTGTAGAGTGAGGTGAGTGATTGATATTTTATTTAAAAAAAAATGGTTTGTGTTGAGTTCATTAATCTGCATGACTCAATGCATACAAATAAATATTTTTTTGAATTGAACAAAAAATTTCTTTTTTGTTGTATAGTAATATCGGTCGGAGAATCGAGTATAGCGTAAATTAATATAATTTCATTAAGGAACAACTTGATTGCGAATTAGATCGTTGATGTTCATTTTAGGATGATTTCTCTCTGTTTTTGTCAGTCTGTACGAATGAGTAATATTAGATGCAATCAACATAACTCATACGACACCATGGTACACTAACACCAAGATTTGCGTTGTTTTTTCATGTGATTCTGAAGAATATTTTTGGGATTGCAATTGTTATCTTAACTGTGTAACTTTTTTTTATTTATTTTAAAAATTAATTAAAATAATAAAATTTTTTTTAAATGACCTAAAACAGATCATTATTCTTATTATATGTGGTTGGAGTTATACTCAAGGTTCTTCCAAGAATTTTCTCCAGTTTCAAAAGTCTTCTAAGGAAATTTGCTTTCGCCTACTAGTGTTTTTAATTTAACATGTTTTTATTTTATAGTGCAGTGCAATCGTTCATTTCCAATTACCACACAAATATAAATATTAAATCAGGGAAATCTCCTTGTCGAACTGCTGGCCAAATAAAAAAGGGGATCCCATAAAATGACGCAAATAGAAACATGAACTACGCAATTCGAAGACACAAAGCTTTGTTGACAACGAAAATCGAAATTCTGTCGACGTATTTCGACGCCACTCAATATTATGTTGGTGACGCAATTCGAATCAGCGCAAATGGGGGTGTTAGAGTAATATATATATTCGTATAAATTAAATCAGTTGTTGTATATAATACACTTGAACCGTATGATATGCATCTCAAACTATAGATAAAATGAAGTTAATTGACGTTTTTAGTTTTTCATTTCCTCATCATGTTGCCACTGCGAAAATTGCAAAGTAAACAATTTCTGAAAAATTGTTTTAAATACTAATTTGTACCAAATGATACCGGTATAAGTGTCAAAATAAAGAGGAGAATATCTGCTAAAAAAATTTCAAATTACATACTCCTATCTATATTAGTTTGGCATTAAAAACCATTTAAAGTTTTTCTTCTTAAAAAATAAAATAAAAATGTAAGTTAAATTTATAAAAATATATGTAATAATAAAGGATATGTAAAATTTCACATTCGATCAACTGCTGGATACCTTCAAGCGCTTTGTATGTTCTCCAATTGGAAAAAGTCAATTTAAAGAAAATATAAAAATTCGAAAATAATACCCAGTAAAAAAATTGTAAGACTTCATGGTCGTTGTGGGTAGCAGTACAGATAGCCCAATGAATGTTGTTTACTTCAATGTCCATCGATTTAAATTAAACAAAATGTAGTAAACTTGGCTTTTCTGAGTCCTAAGAATCATAATTGTAAATCACTTCACTGTCTATATTTTTCAAATATTAGAATATAATAGAAATATAAGAAGAAAACGAATGAATTTTTTGAATAAGTTTCGGCAGAAGGCGCAGGTGTTTCTTATAAAACAATAAATAAGAAAAGGATATACTCTATATTCTAAATAAGGAAAGGCTATATTCAATTCGTCAGTGTAATATTATATATCAAAACAAAATATAAGAACATGTCAACTTTACCAACGCACATTGGCCCCAAATCCATTTTATATGGCATATAGTCGTAAATTTGTACATTTGCTAGATCCGAATTCGTAGGATAGATCGCAAGAAAATCACAAAACAAAAATGTCATGCTACAAATCACTTTAGCCATATCTCCCGCAAAAATGAAAAATTTTCAAAAAATAACCAATTTGTATTTTTTGTTCACCGTGATCTACCGAAATGGACCAATTTTTTACCCCAGTAATTTAGTTTGAAGAGCTTTATTTAAAACTTTGGTGTCCTCGGTGACCCCAACTGAAATTTTCCCAACATTTTTTTCATAGAACATTTTAATCCTTAAAAGTCCTTTTTGAAAGGACTTTTTTTGATTTTCTCAAAAAAAGGGGTCAAATTAGCCCATAATGGGAGGAGCTAGAGGGTTAAGATCTTCCACAGAAATGATCCTCATAAAATTTCACAATATAGTACTGACAATAAGAATTCTCTCAGACATTTTTTTACTTAGTGTAGTGCTCCCTTTGGCCAGAAAATGAAAACTTCCACCCGCTGTAAAAGGAAACTCAGATCAGCTGAACTATAAGTTTTTTTAATACAAAAATTATCTACTCAAAATGTCCTCTTGGACAGTGTAATTAGCCCTATCATGCCCGAATTTTCTTTTTAATAAATATATAAAACTTACTATGCTTTTTCATGAAATATGGGTCTAAGTATGATTTTTGTAGAGTCTTGGGGCTCTACTTCATACAGGACATGAGTAACAGGTTGTTTCTAAAAAACATTACACTGCATATATCGGTTAAACAAACAAAAAAATATTTCTAAATGTTTTTTCATTTTAAAAATCTTTGTTATACATCACTTCGAATAACAAAGACAGTTTTTCTTGTACTCGAAGAAATCCAATAAAAATAAGAAGAATTTCTAAAAAATTTCGAATTACAAGAAACTCAAACAATTGAAATTTGAGACTTCACTTGTGTTTTCACCTTCCTACGCAGACCCAAGTTACCGAATTTGCCGGTTCTGTTTAAAATATTCCTTGTTACATATGTAAACAAAACTAAAGAATTATCTATTCTGCAAAATATGCGATTTTAAAGATTTTATGTAGCCTATAGGCAACATTGGGCTTGAAAGGGTTAAATTATTTTTGATATTTGTAATTGACATTACATTTTAATTGATTTAAATTCAATGAAAATGTGTAAACATAGATTTTCATAATTTAAAAAATACACATTTTTTATTTTTTATCAGGTTCTAACATTAAGCATACATAGTCCTTGCTTTCTTAGTATGCTTGATTTCCTTTGTTGTTGCTTTCTTAGTATGTTAGTATGCCACCTATTACAAAAAAAAATTATTTATTTATTTTTGATTGAAAAAGAAAATTTTTCTTAATTTTCGGCGACTGTTCATAAACCACTGTTTCAATGTAAAAGTGATACGCCAACATATGTAATTAATTAATAATTACTTTAATTTCAGGTAATTAATCAATTATGACACAAAAGCATATTCTACAAAAATTTGAATTAAAAAAAGTATTCATACAAATTTTTAAATATTTTTATGACATCAAATGTTGCTCACAGTGCTTCGACAAAAGTATTGTAAACTAAAGTTATTTGAATTGATATTTTACACAATTTTCAAATAATTTTTAATTTAATTTGCCGATTTTTCTATTCAAATATTTTTTCTGCATAACTTTTCCAAAAATTCTACCACTCCAATGAAGTAATCTCTGATTAGCTGTCATTGGGAAATCTCAGATCGAATCATTTTGTTTTAATTAACTTCCATTAACCAAGAAAGAACAACTTTTTCGAAGGACAAAGCAAACCCCACAGAGCAATTTCCACAGAGACCCTGTCCTACCTTTCCACTGCTGCACTACATGCCAATCACACACACACACAAACCACCTCTGAAACGTTTGAAACCGAAGAAAAGCATAAATCAACAAAAACGTTATTTAGAACACAAAAGTAGTCGGCATTCGGCATTTTATCTTTCTCCCCTCGGTTTCCAAGCCGGTTGGCTTCTTTGTTCCAAGTTTTCGGTAAATAAATAATCTAAAATCTAAAGTTGTTAATAACATATTATTAAATAATGAACAAAACTATCAGTGTGGCAGATGAAATGGATGTGTGGCACCACACTCTACGGCTACCACAAGTGCTTGCTGCTGCTGCCACACATTAGGGGGCGTCGTTTCAGGCTACACCCCACTTTTCCTCGAATGTTTTTTTTTGTGGACTGAGCTTAGTTTTCCTCCACCCCTTCTCCCATTGTTTTGTACCAGAGCAATTATGAAATCTTAGAAAAAAGAGACGACGACGAAAGCAAATCCATTGGATTTGATGACGAACAACGAACCAAAGCCAAACGAACAGAAAATTTTATTATGAAAATGTAGTGAAAGTTGATTATTTTTAGACGGTTGATTTTATTTTCTTTATTTTTTCTTTATTAGAAAATTTCTTTATAAAAGAAAATTATTATGGGAAAAGCTAATAATTAATTGCGTTTTTTTTCTTTGTTTCTTTTTTTCAGGTAAGAATTCTATTGAAAGCTGGGAAGCTGGAAGCATAGGTTTGTAGCATTGCAAAAACTCAAGTAAGAAAATGACGATTGAAATCAAGACGTGGTTTCCTCCCGCGGTTGCCTGACACGACAACAATTGAACAAACGAATGAAAAAGTTTAATTAACTCTGACTTTGATATTAATGGCTAACATGGGATGCCAGTCATCGCTTGATTGAGTTGCCAAGTTGGTAAAAAAGAAAAAATATGTAAAATCATTGCTAATGGTACGATATATTATTTGTAAACTAGAAACTACTTAACAAGAGGAGCAAAAAAAAAAAACAAGTAAGAAAACGTCAGTCGGACAAACCGACTTATATATACCCTCACTCTCAGAGAACATGTGTATGGAAGGACTTAAATATTACTTAGCGCCGGAGTATGTTTGTAAAAGGTACTAGAAGTTTGAGCCAATAGCAATAATTCTAAAAACATGATTAAATATCAAGTCACAATGGATTTCAGGCACCGGTAAATGAGTTATAAAGCATTTAATTTTACATAGGATAGCGACAATTGTGTGGGTGGTACTAGAAGGGGCGTGGCTAAAGCGTAAATATTTTTTATGTTTAAAGTGATTATAAAAACATTTTCAAATATCAAATTGCAAATGATTTGGCCTACCCTTATGAATGTTATATCGGTTTTATTGTAACCAAAGTGTATATCACTTTGTGTGGGAGGTAGCATAAGGGGTGTGGCAATATCGCCCATATTCCATGCGAATGTAACCTCTCTAAAAGCATTGCCAAATATCAAATTTCACACTATTCCCATCATCCGTATACAACTTTAATTTTAATGTGTGGGAGGTACCAGAAGGGGCGTGGCTAAAGCATAAATATATTTTATGTTTAAAGTGATTATAGAAACATTTTCAAGTGTCAAATTGCAAATGATTTGGGGTACCCATGTGGATGTTATATTGGTTTTATTGTAACCAAAGTTTATGCCACTTTGTGTGGGAGGTACCAGAAGGGGCGTGGTAATATCGCCCATAATCCATGCGAATGTAACCTCTATAAAAACATTGCCAAATATCAAATTTCATGGTGTTACGATCATCCCTCTAGAAGTTATAACAGCTTTGATTCTACGTAGTTTTGGGCGATCTGTGTGTGAGGTACTGGAAGGGGCGTGGCAAAACATGCCATATTTTGTACACTTATATTTATTCTAAAAACTTTATCAAATACCAAAATATAGCTGATTCCGAATATCCGTGTGGTTTTAATTAAACATAGGAATATGGTCCATTTGTGTGGGAGGTATCAGAAGGGGCGCACAGTGGAATATTTTCATACAAGCTGCGGCAAAAATTAGAAGGAATAGTGCTTGGACCTTGAAATTTCGCACACGTTCCTTTTTATCGTCAAATTATATCAAAAACAATTTTTTGATTAAATCCACCCACAACGGCGCCCACTTCGCCCATGTAAGTTAAAATGAAACAAGTAAAAACGGCGTTAAGTTCAGACGGGCCGAACTTTATATACCCTCCACCATGGATTGCATTCCACAGAAGCTGTCGATTTTTGTAAGAGTGCAGTAATACAGGAAAATATAATTTTTTAAAGTAAAAAGTACGAAAAATATTTTTATTTTGCTTGTTTATGCAGTCAAAGGAATGTATCCACCGAATTCCATGATTGTAGTTGCGGTCATTTGGTTTGTACCATTTTTATCCCTTTTTCCCATTTTACCCCCTCAAGAGTATGACTTTCTAAAATATCTTTATTTTACGTGTCTACGCAATTAGAGGAATGTACACACCGAATTTCATCATTCTAGCTGTAGCCGTTTAGTTGGTACCATTTTTATCCCTCTGTTCCCATTGTATTCCTTGAAAGTACTAATTTTGAAAAAATCTTTTATTTTTCGTGCCTACGCAGTCAGGGGAATGTATTCTCCGAATTTTATGACTCTAGCTGCGGTCATTTGGTTGGTACTATTTTTATCCCCTTTTTTCATTTTAACCCCAAAAAAGTACGAATTTCGCAAAATTCCTTTATATTACGTGTCTACGCAATCAGAGGAATGTATACACTGTATTATTTTAGGTGCAGCCGTTTGGTTGGTACCATTTTTATCCCTCTATTCCCATTGTACTCTTTAAAAGTACGAATTTGGAAAAAATACTTTTATATTATGTATCTACTCAATTAGAGGAATGTACACACCGAATTTCGTGTTTCTAACTGTTGTCGTTTAAAAGGTACACTTTATATCCCTTTTTGCCCCATTTCACCCCCTACGTATAAGACTCACTTTATGGTGCAAGTTTTTTTTATAGGGGGAATGCGCACACCTAATATCAAGTAAGTACAAGCAAAGATTTTGAAAAAATATGCTTAAATACTCTAAAATATTGGGGGATATTTTGGGTATTTTTAGTCCTTGTTAGGGAAAATGTTTTCCCTTTGGTCCGATTTCGCCCAGTTTCAATCACAACCGATCTACGACTATAAGACGCATGTATGGAAAATTTAGACGTCCTAGCTCCTTTCATTTTGATGCTTTCGTGCTTTCAATAGAGGGACGGACATGGCTAGATCGTCCTAGAATTGTATGACGATCAAGAATTTATAGGGTCTCAGGTCGATATTTCAAGGTGTTACAAACGGAATAACCAAGTTAGTATACCCTAGGGATGTATAGTTGGAGCAAAAAGTCGATTTTTCGACTTTTGCAAATAAATGAAAAGTCGGCTTTACGACTTTTGAAAATTCGACTTTTCGACTGGTGCAAATAAATAAAAATACGACATTGCAAATGAATGAAAAAACGAATAGACCAAATCAAGAGACATTTATATGGGATATATAAATCTGAACCAATCTTACCCACTTTTTGCATAGAAAAAAGTAAAATCGGTATTCAATAACTTAAATTCATTGATGCACAAAGTCGAAAACAAATGTCGACTTTTCGACTTTGGGAAAGTCGACTTTTGGCAAAAGTCGATTAGTCGAAAGTCGATTTATCCCTAGTATACCCCCATCCTGGAGGTGGAGGGTATAAAAACGTCATAAATATCTTATTTCAATATAAATGTGAATACAAATTATTACCAGTGATTTCGTTTGAGTCCACATTTATATAAAAATTGTCAGTGCCCAACGCCCATATAAAATTTTTGTTGTTTTACGATTTTCGAAATTTTGTATAAAAATTATTTCATTTTTTAATCGATCACAAACGGCTATTATATCTTCTTAAATAGCTTAAGATTAATATCGCCTCAATATTTACACGCGTTCGCAGGCCATAAAACCTTGCATCCCTAAAGTATGCTTTAAACAAATTTTCCAAAATACATTAACAGAGAACAACGAAGAAAGTATGGCTTCATTTTTGGCTCAGAAGGTTTTACCATTTCAGTAATTAAATCGTTGCTGGAAGCTATAAGCAGAATATTCTTTTTGAAAAGAATAAATAAGACAAAAGTTTAGCAATATTTGTATATGGCGAGGCATTGGTGGGCCACGCTAATATAGTTTTATACTGTAGAAAATTAACAATACTGAATAAATACAACCTTCAGGTAAACCTCTGTCTGAAAAAGGAAGGCAAAAACGTAATTACACTTTTTTCGACGCAAAAGAATACCTCAAGAGCTCCTATTTTCTACGAACTAAACGAAATTGCAATACGATACATGGTTTCCGAGATACATCCCAATAAAATAACCTGATGAAATTTGCAACTATTTTAGCATTTATGAAATTTAAATGCATCCACTGCCAAAATTAACTGCAATATTGGCATAATCTTTTAAAATATGCTTAATAGGAATGTTCTTTGCAAAATTCAATCAGTAAAGTTGAGATTTGGGCTCATGAAATTTGGGAGTTTTTACCGCTGATAATACACTGTGGGGCGTGGCATTTTCGTCCATCTTTGATCTTAAACTAAGTTTGGGAAAAATATTACCATGTGCAAAGTTTTAATTGATTCCTTAGCTCCTTTCGAGAGTTATCGTGTACACCAGCCAGACAGACGGTGAAACGGGTTTGATCCAAACATACTTAGGGTCTTAAGTCACTCTTTCAATGCGTTACACTTTTTGTCTGTCCCAAATTATATATACACTACTACTCTGTAGAGAGAGGGTATACAAATCCGAACGAAAATAAAGAAGTCATTTGGAACTTCGAGTTTAAACATCAGTTTGCTCTAAATTGCTCATTTAGAACAATAAAATGCTCGTGGCTTCGATTCACGAGCGTGCTCTTCAAATAGTTAAGATATTGACGACTTTTAACGAGCCCACTGTGCTGGTATTTTCTATTGATTCACGAATTTCTCAACATTTGTTGAGTGATTAAATTTCTTATACGAAATTTTAGAAATTTGTGCAACATATGGTCACTCAGGTGCATGTGAAAGCCAGTATGTATTCCAAATATTCAATTAAAGATGGCACTGCAGGTGTCATACTGACCACAGAGCCACAGAAAAAAATCCTTGCATAGAATGCAACCTGCCATGTCTCTCTAGTCTATGCTTAGATGTAGATGGTGGGAAGAGTTCACTGGCTCTAAAGAAAAAACTAATAAATAAATAAAATAATGAAACGTAAAACACTTAACACCCATTGGGTGTTAGAAACTCATAAACCCAACTCATTTGCAAAGCAAGGCAAAAACAAAAAACAAACAACTTTCTCATGTGATGCAATCGGAGAGAGAGAAGAAGAGTTTGGAATTGGCCATTGCCACCAAAGCTAAGTGTTGATGCTGCTGCTGCTGCCATTTTGGCGGTCACTTGAAACAACATCAAATCGAAAAAAGACATGACTTTCAAAAAATGTTGCCAACATGCAACAACATGCTGCTTCAGCCGATGCACCACCACTGATGAGACAAATGTAAACAACACGAACAAGGAAATCTAAGTACATACCATCAACATCAGCTTAAGCAACAACAACAAACCGCAATGCCAGTGTTCCACATAAAGACACAAACTAACCGATTTTGTTGTAAAATGAATTCATAAACTGTCAAGAGTCAGAAAGCCGTGAAGTGCTATCAAAATTCCCATAACAACACGCAAGGTTCCCCAGAAAATACAACACCCGGTGATGCCAACTTAGTGCTTTTATTGCAAAGCACCAGGAAGAGCACCAACAGTGATTGAAATCAAATTTATCACCTTGAAATTCAAAAGACAGCAATTCACATTCAAATTTTCATTCATTCAAAAAATGTCCTTTCTAGACCAACGAAAGACATAATAGCACATGTGGATTTTAAGGCACGCGGGTTCTTTGTTTTTGATATACGCCGCTAAATTATTTTTCTAGGATAGGCGTCAAAGAATAGTGTCTGCGACTTAAAACTCCAATTTTATAAGGGAATTATTTCTAAAATAACAATGTTTTTATAGACTATCTGTTCAGTATGTTTAGAAGATCTGTTTAGTATGTTCATTTGACTAGACATATTTATAAAATAAATATTATTCTAAACAATCAATTCGAAGGCTGCTCCTACATTGCCATTATTTATACCCTCACTCTACAGAATAGGAGGGAATATATAGTTTGGGACAGAAAGAAAGTGTAAAGTATTAAAGTAGAGACCTAAGACACTAAGTGTGTTTGTATTTGTGCTTTCAAAATGAGTTAAGGAATTAATTTAAACTTTGCATATGGTAATAATGTTCCCAAACATAGTTTAAGTTCGAAGGTGAGTCCCTTATAGTACCTTCCACACAAATGGTCCAAAATAAAATCAATATAAAGCTATAAAGCTTTTATAATCACTTTAAGTGTACAAAATACAGTGGGCTTGCCACGCCCCTTCTAGCACCTCCCACATAAACTACGTAAAATTAAAGCTGTTATAATTTCTATACGGATGTTCAGAATACTGTGAAACTTAATATTTAATATTTTATAGACCTGCAATATTGGCACACCCCTTCTGATACCTCCCACACAAAGTGGGATACGTTTTAGTTAAAATAAAATTGATATAACTTCCATAGGGATAGTCAAAATCAGTTGCAATTTAATACAGTGAAAGCTCTCATAAGCGGACACTCACGGTCGGCGAAGTTTTTGTCCGTAAAGTGGAGATGTCCGTTTAGTAGAGCGGAATGGGCCTTTGAAAACAAAATTTGTCCGCTCACGGGACCTGTCCGCAAGCAGAGCTTTCACTGAATTTGAAAATGTTTTATAATTACTTTAAAAATAAAAAATATTTATGTTCTAACCACAGCCCTTCTAGTACCTCCTACACAATCCTAGGTGACACTAAATGCTTTATAACTTCCATATCGTGCAGGAAAAAAGGCTTCAAGAGGAAATATGTTTAATTCAATTTCAATTACTTTTGAATTACACTTCGTCCAATACGGCGAGTTTTGTTTATAGAAAAAAATTGAATGAAGTTTTGAAAAAGTCGTTACGTGAAGATATAATAAATTGTGATCTCCTCGAAATACTGATACTGATTTTACATTTGGCTCAATAAATGAAAAGAATCTTATTAAAAAATCTATCCGTCCATATGGGTGGTTGGAATTGTCAAAATGGTACCATATTCCAATTTGAAATCTCTGCTAAACTTTCGGCTTCGTTGAAAATATTAGTACAAACATTTCTAATGAAGATTGTTAAAATTCGAATATCCATTTTCAAATCCTTTCCACAAATCAGTTATGGTTTTCACCCAGTTAGTAGGTGAGTCGAAAATCATGAGTACTCAGTTTTCCACTTGGTGATCTGTTCTCCTTTTTAAATGTCTTCGAAATTTTAGGGATATCAAACTGTATTTAAATATTTATTTTATGTCAAAAGAAGGAGGACAATCTTTAGAAATGGAACCAGTTTAATGTTTTAATTCTTCAGGACGAAACATTGAACTATAAAATGCGGTGGTTCATCGATCAGTTCATTTCGTGTTAATAAGATTCCACATCAAAACGTAGCGAACGTAAGGGCTTCGCAGAATCACACAAATGGTAACGGATTTATTCTCAAGTCTTGAGTCTTCTGAGCCGACTGAGTCTGGCAAAAGAAGCATGCAATTTTTCCACTTCTAGAGTTTGTTCTGTTTCATTTGATACCCAGATTGGCATAAACTGTGTGTCTATGTTAATCTGAAAATTGTACATTTAAGGTGGAAGCGGAACAAAAAAGGGATAAAAATTGTACCGAATAAAGTGTTGCAGCTGGAATGTTGAAGATCGGTGTGTACATTTCTTTGACTGTCATAAATGTGTATTTTGAAAACTGTACTTTTTAGGGTAATCAGGATAAAGTGGGTCGGTTAAAGTGGACACACTAAATATGTAGTTGTATGTTATGAAATATTTCATAAAAACTATGAAATACTTCATTATATTTATGAAGACATTTCATAACACAAATATTTTATTGTTTATGACCTATTTCATAATATTTAAGAATTGTTTCTTTAATACTATGAAATCTTTCTTTGATCTTATGAAACTAAGTTTCCATAATTTAACAATTTTGTTTTATGAAATATGAAATGTTTTTAAAAAAAATTCATACATATTACGAAAAAAAAGCACTAAATTTATGAAAAAATTAAAAATACTAAACATACTAAAGTTCCACATAATTTACATAGAAACTGATTTCCACGTGCAAAGTAGCAGGGTTTTTTCTGTTATGTTTTTTCAAGAAGGAAGATTTTGAAATCATAGTAATGTGAAACCCACATTTTCGCTAGTTTTCAGGAGAAGTAAAATAATTATGAAGATCGTATTATGTCTCTAAAATATACATTTTTGGACATAGAGACTTATGATGATTATGTAGTCAATTCATTTGCAAATATAAAATAAAAATATTATATTTGGAGATTTCTCGTTATCAAATCGTTATTTTTAGGCTAATAAGTCTAGAATTTTGTTATGTCTTTTGGTATTTTAGATGACGAAAAACTACTAACAATATGTCAATAACGTTTTTTATATTTTCCCCATGTCGGAAGTCACTGATCATTAATCTGAAAACAAAGTCCAAAAATTTAAAATTGGCGGATATCAGATTTTTGTCAGTAACTAGACTTGAAACACATTTTTTCAACAAAATTTAATGTTGTTTCTTAACATAGCGATAAGGTTTAGGTGGAAATATAGATTTTTATATATGTCTAACTAAGAGTATATAAAATGCTAATCCTAACGAACTTAACATCCATTTTATTTGTGTTGTTTGTTTATTAGAAAGCAAACGAGAATACAAATCGATACGACCTAGTGTATGTTATGTATTCATGGACTGGTTTAAGGTGAACTACTTTCAAATAAGAGTGGCATGACCATCACCTGCAACATCATGATGATGATGATGATTATCATCTGCATCATCATCATGTTGTATGATAGGTAGGTATGTTTGTATGTTTACGAGTGAGTGCAGGCAGAGAAGATTGTAGTGGTAACCTACAATGCGTGGCATAATATGTATGGCAGCCGCATAATGTTGCATGCAACATGGTAGTCGATGCTGAAAATTAGGAAAATTAAAAGAAAACAATACAACTCCCAAGAGAGAGATAATGAAAGAAGCAGGCAAATGGTCTAACATATTCCACCACAATCATAGACAATGGTGTTGGTGCTGGTGCTGATACAGGTTTGCAAACACCCGGTGGAGGGGCTGGGATTCAAAGCAAGATAAGACAAGACCACATGCCACCACCAGCACCAGCACCAACAACATATGCCATCTTTGGAATGAAAAGTTACTTGACAAGCAAAATTTCCATAATTTTTATAGATATCATGGCTGCGTGGCTTTTTTCTAGGCTTCATCTTTACTTTACAGACGACAACGACGACAACAGTGTCAGTCATAAGTAGTGGCAACAGCAAGAGCCGCAACAACAAAAGTGTGGCAATAGCACGCAACTGCAATGACAACAAGTATCTGTGTTGTCCCTCTATCGGTCTGTCTGTCTGTCTGTCGGTCTATTTTTAAAAATTGCAATTAATAGAACGCATATTAGAGACGATGATGATGAAGATGGTGACACATGTATTGCCGATATCTTACGCATCATCAGATGTTGTAATTGGATTTCTCCTTTACCCCGCACCTCCTTTGTCCCTGGGCAGTAGCTGGATTCGTTCCTACCGAACAACTCCCTGAGCAATGTTTCTCGTTGTCATCACATCATCTTCATTTGCAATGCACCACCGCATAGATCGATTTTCGATGCTGTTCATTGTGGCAAGGAAGCAAGGAAAAAAATGTTGTCATGTAACATTTTGCATCTTGACAAGTTTGTCAATTAGTTCATAACCACTTTTTATTGCAACATTCATCACTCATGACTGGGGGCATGCTGCAACCAACACATACACGTACGATACGTTGCGATAACTGTTCTTTTTTATGTTGCATCGTTTAAAATATATGTACAACAGCAATTGATTCTTTTATGTTGTTGTCGCTGCTGCTGCTGCTTCTTTGACGTCTCTCTACCAACTCCTGGTGTTTTGATTTATTTATTATTAAATTCTTATTGTTGTAGGCAATGACATTCACAACATGTTCAGAAGGAAATGAGGAACATTGCTCTGTGTGCAAATGAAATATTACGTCCAAGTACAGAACCGGGGGCTTTATTCATTGAAAAGATTATTTAAAATTTTAGTATGAGGCAATATCATATCGATCACTTCCTCATAAATCAAGTTGATGAGTCAGTAAGTGACCGATCTCTCATTCAGAAGCAATCTCTGGCAGGCTAGGCTACAATAATAGTAAAAATATCTATATTTTGACAGATAAAGTAAAGATTGCGATAACTCGGCATGACTAGGTACAATAGACTCATGTTGAGACCGAAAACTCAGATGACAGATATGATTTTACTCAGACAAAATGGTCTTGAGCCAGAACAATATCCCAGTTCAAATCAAATATTGATTACAGACCAAAAAATACAAACGAAAAAAAAACTAAAATAATATCAAAACATGAATCCATGTAGTCCACTTTCAGGATTGCTGTTTCTGGTTGAAATATACCATGATGTGGAAAATGTGCTCAAGATCCAAAGTAAAATGTGCACTCTAGAGCTGTAATAGGGTAAATTGGAGGAATATTTGTGTGGAAGCTATATCTAAATCTGAACCGATTTCATCTAAATTCAATAGCGATGGTCTTTGGCCCAAAAAAAAATACTTCTACCAAATTTCATGACAAACGGACAACAATTGGGACCTGTATCGTGCCAACTAGCTATAGACGGACAGAAGACGGTCAGTCGGATGGACAGATGGAGCTGTAATACTTTATTTGGTACCATTTTTATCCCTTTCTGTCCCGCTCGCAACTTAAAATTAAAAATTTCAAAAAATCCTTTTATGTAGCTACGTTGTCGATCTTCACGAATATAGCTGCATTACTTAAACTGGTACCTTTTCTTCCTTAAAAGTATAAATTTCGAAAAACGCTTTCTTAGTCCGCGTCTCCGTCCTCTTTTGTAGCTCGTCTGCATGGTAAGTGCAAGGCACACGCCCGAATTTCATGTTTCCAGCAAATACCGTTTAGTCAGCACAAAGGTTCGCTTATCCCTTTTTGTCCCATTTCACCCCGTAAAATTACGAATTTCGTAAAATCCTTTTTTAGTCCGCGTCTCCGTGACATTTGGGAATTATCCTTAAAATTGTATAACCCTGTATTCAGCCGTTTGTTCTGGGCGCTAATCAATGTTAAGTCAATCATTCAGTAACGCCTTTTCTCTTCGTTAAATATTAAAAAAAATATTTTTCCCATATTTTTTCTAACGATGTTCGTAGATTTATGAAATATGAGAAATATCTCTTAATTTTTTTAGGTGGCTACAGCAGAAATATGGACGTTACAAAAATTTCCACTCGTAGTAAAAAAAAAATAGTAATTTTCGTTAAAACACTTCAACTTTTAATAAAAATAAAAGAGAACAAATTAACTTCAAGTTTTATAATAAAAAAAGTTTTCGAAATAAGGAAAAAAACAAGTAAAGACGGCGTTAAGTTCGGCCGGGCCGAACTTTATATACCCTTCACCATGGATTGCATTCCACAGAGGTCGTCGGTTTTCGTAGAAGTGCAGTAATATAATATAACCAAACCAAAGCAAATACAAATATTGAAAAAATAATTTTATAAATAAATATAATATTTTAATTTTTTCAAACCACGCTTATAAGGCAAGGCTACCAATACGTCAATTCAAAAAATAAATATTCTTATATTTTCAAAAGCTTTATGGTATATAATTATTGGTAGATAGTGGGTACTACAGTTGGTTGTATTTCCATTCTATTTTAATTCCAAAAGTACAACTTTTGAAAATCCATTATCAGGCGTACATAGTGCAAAATAACCTAACCTCAGGATTCAACCAATTTTTACCGTAAAAGAAAAAGTACGAATTTTGAAAAAAACTTTTTATTTTGCGTGTCTATACAGTCAGAGGAATGTATACACCGAATTCCATGATTCCAGCTGCGCCCATTTGGTTGGTACCATTTTTACACACTTGACGTGTCTACGAAATTAGAATTTCATCATTCTAGCTGTAGTCGTTTAGTTGGTACTATTTTAATCCCTCTGTACCATTGTATTCCTTGAAAGTACGAATTTCGAAAAAATCCGTTTATGTTCCGTGTCTACGCAGTCAGAGGAATGTATACTCAGAATTGCATGACTCTAGCTGCGGTCATTTGACTGGTACTATTTTTATCCCCTTTTTCCATTTTAATCCCAAAAAGTACGAATTTCGAAAAATTCGTCTATTTTCCGTGTCTACGCAGTCAGACGAATACATACTCCGAATTTCATGACTTTAGCTGCGGTCATTTGACTGGTACTATTTTTATCCCCTTTTATCATTTTAACCCCAAAAGTACGAATTTCGAAAATTATTTTAAGCGTCTACGCAATCAGAGGAATGTATACCGAATTTCATTATTCTAGGTGTAGCCGTTTGGTCGGTAACATTTTTATCCCTCCGTACCCATTGTATCCCTTGAAAGTGCGAATTTGGAAAAAACCTTTTATTTTTCATGTCTACGTAGTCAAAGGTATGTATACTCCAAATTTCATGACTCTAGCTGCGGTCATTTGGTTGGTACTATTTTTATCCCCATTTTCTATTTTGACCCCAAAAAGTACGAATTTCGAAAAATCAGTTTATTTTCTGTGTCTCCACAGTCATAGGAATGTATACTCCGAATTTCATGACTCTAGCCGCGGTCATTTGATTGGTACTATTTTTATCCCCTTTTTTCATTTTAACCCCAAAAAGGACGAATTTTGAAAAATCCGTGTATTTTACTTGTCAATGCAATCAGAGGAATGTACACACCGAATTTCATTATTCTAGGTACAGCCGTTTGGTTGGTACCATTTTTATCCCTCTATTCCCACTTTACCCCTTAAAAGTACGAATTTGGAAAAAATATTTTTTATATTATGTATCTACTCAATTAGAGGAATATACACACCGAATTTCGTGTTTCTAGCTGTTGTCGTTTAATATGTATCATTTTTATCCTTTTTTGTCCCATTTCACCCCCTACAAATAAGAATCAGTTTATGGGGCACGTCTTTGTAATCGGGGGAATGCGCATACCCAATATCAAGTAAGTAAAGGGTGATTTTTTAAGAGCTTGATAACTTTTTTTTTAAAAAAACGCATAAAATTTGCAAAATCTCATCGGTTCTTTATTTGAAACGTTAGATTGGTCCATGACATTTACTTTTTGAAGATAATTTCATTTAAATGTTGACCGCGGCTGCGTCTTAGGTGGTCCATTCGGAAAGTCCAATTTTGGGCAACTTTTTCGAGCATTTCGGCCGGAATAGCCCGAATTTCTTCGGAAATGTTGTCTTCCAAAGCTGGAATAGTTGCTGGCTTATTTCTGTAGACTTTAGACTTGACGTAGCCCCACAAAAAATAGTCTAAAGGCGTCAAATCGCATGATCTTGGTGGCCAACTTACCGGTCCATTTCTTGAGATGAATTGTTCTCCGAAGTTTTCCCTC